>JAJJWW010006612.1:0-353015 GCA_023531295.1 Papaver armeniacum | reverse complement strand
TTCAAATTTTCAAAATTGGCGGGAAAATAATGTTTACACTTTGTCAAATTTCAATCAAGAATTTAGGTGTTATAGGGAGACTAAATGGCTAAAAATTTATGGGATTGTTCCTGGGACATATACAAAGCTATTACAAGTGTTTTGGTAGATCAAATTTGGCTGAAAAATCCGTGAGAAGAAAACAGGGCAGCACGTGCATGAGAGGAACAGTTCACGGGATTGCATGAGTTTTGGAGAATTTTAACGTGTTCTGCTCATGTCTGATGACTCGATCAACACTTTGGACCTTGACAAAGATAAATAAGGAGAGTTTGCAGCTGTAGAAACACGTGAGAAGCTGAATCAGGGAAGAAAATATTCCCAGAATATTTTCTTTACTGCCCGAGTTCAATGAAGAATATTGAGAATTATGGCGTGATTAAATGAGGCCGAGGAGTATAAATATGCTGCTTGGATCACAGAAGGAGGGTACAGAGAGTTTGGGAGAGTTTAGAGCATTACAGAGCGAGGATTAATCGAGTTGCAGAGAGGAGTTTTCTGATGCTGCTGAAGAACACGAAGAACAAAGACTACCAGAGGCAGTCGTTGTTTGCTGAAGAACATAAGACGTACATAGGACAGTCGTTGTTTCTACAGTGTCAACGACAGTTACTATTTATCGTTCTCTGTAACAGTTCGGTTTGTAACAAAAATAATTGTTACAAACCCGATTTTTCATTATTTCTCCCTTATTCATCATATGTAAATCATTTTTGAGCATAAATAAATTCTTTGAGAGGGTTTTCAACATGATGAGCGGCTAAAATACCCAGTGACTGAGGCAACGGAGGAAACTATTCACTCATGCTTGATTGGTAATTTCTTTTATAATTTCTTTAATTATTTATTTTATTTAATTCACTAGGATCAACATAAAGATAAAATTGGTTTTCTTAATTATTTGTGAATCAATTCGATGTGTTATGCTTAGAATCAATTCTTTGATAATTCATGCTTAGGGATTACAATTTAATGTTTGGACACCATATAGATTAATAGTGAATTAATGAGAAAAAGAGCTTAACAATAAATCTTGAAATATCATTATAAACCAATCAATTAGGAGGAATAGTGGAATCCGGAGCCTTGGTCTATTTTTAAATCTTGAAATCACTTTTTATATTCAGTTTTGTTTGTTTTTAAGTTTTATAAGTCTAAAATCTTTTGCTTTCACAAGTCTCAACGAACCTATTTACTACAACTCAATTGAGATCACATCATACCATCACCTTAAATTGGAGTCGTCCTCGACTCCGAAATATATATGCAAACCCAGATCTCTGACGTTCCCTTCCCTTCATGAGAAGCACCTGGACCAACCCCATACAACGTACCTTCCCACCCTCGGGCGGTGATCCGTCGTCGGCTACGATACCATTCGTAATGACCCGTATCTCTACCGATACCGTCCTCACTTATCCATTGCGGTTATCCGGTAGTGTGGGGTTTTTCACGGGCATTGCTGCGGTAATCCAACAACAGCTTCCCGAGAGGTCACCCAACCTGTGACTACTCCCGGCCGAGCACGCTTAATTGAGAAGTTTTTCTCTACAACTCAGTCAAGTGTATTCATCAGGCCTCGGTGTTAGCAAAGGACAAACCATTACTTATATTTCGTTCGTGCAACCACTGCCGAATATCGGGGTATTACAATATGTGATGCTAACGAATTATGCAGGTGAACCAGAATATAATGATGACTCTCTGGATGTACCTCAGATAGGGTATTGAATAAAATCCATGACAGAAGTGATGCGTTTATATTACAAAAGAACAACAATGCGTTTATGGAGAATTACAAATAAATGATAAGATGAAGGGGTTTGTTGGAGAACTCGGAATAAAACAATAAAAACACATTGTTTACTTTGATGGCTAGAGTGTCATTCATCTTAGCAAGCATTCTATTTTTTACTCGAGATTGAAGCACATATATATTAGGTACGAGATGATGCAAGAAGTTGATAAGGTATTGCATATTGAAAAGATCTATACATATGACCATGGTTTTGATATGAAGAAATACCACTACCGAAGTACAAGCATGTTCACTTTTGCAACAGGGAAGGCTTGGTGGTGATACATAAATACCCCTTCACAAGTCGTGAGGGGAAAATCGTTGGGCATATTTACTTCTTAATTATTTATGTCCACCAAGGGAATATGCTTGAAAAAATTAAAGAAGGATCATAACATATGCCATGATTGTTTTCTTTCTTCTTGTAGTGAAAACAAAAGTGAAAAAAAATGTAAAAAACAAGAAAAAGTCGACCACTATCAAAGAAACTTGGTGATGGTTTTAAAGTGAGCTTGAAGAAGAAGGATTAATCTTAACTAAGGGTTTGTTTTGTGTTGGTGAGGATTTTTCCATCAATAGTATACATCATGCGGTTAATTTAAGGTTTGTTCAACCCTGAGTATTCAGTTTTCTTATCTTTGTCATTATTATTAATCAGTTGAAATATATGTTTTGGGTCACGACATTGTTAATGTTGAGTGCAAAAATTATTGTTATCTAAGTGTTATATATGCACCATGAAGTTGTGTGGAAAAATTTGATGTAACCCATAATTTTCGTAGTAGAAGTTCTCCCGTGATTATTTACTCTACACATTGAAAGGGGATTTTTCAAGTAAATTTTGGTGTTATGTAATTGCTATATATATGTATTTAGATTAATTATTACGTATTATTTCTTGTGTGGGTTCTATATTGCGCATAACATCTCGGAGTAGTAATTCTTCAGACACTTGACGAGCGAAACAAATAATGAAATTCATTGGATTTCTTCAATATTGCAAAAACACCAAATACTTTGAATTAAACAATTATAGTTTATTTACTAACGTGGTAGTACTGAAAAAAGCATTAGGTGTTGTGTCTGCATTAGTTAGTGGAATCACTACGGGAACTGTATTAGATGGATTAAGTTTTGGTAATTCAAAGAATTTTTAAGAATTTGAGGAGGTGGTCTGGAAGTTTAATTAGGTAAAACATTTATGTATAGATATATAATTATTGGTAGGTTTATTTTGTAAAAATATCCTAAGTTTAGCACCTAACTGGGATCCGGGTCGTAGAATATGCACTTGCTATATTTGGGTCATAGACTGACCAAAAATCAATTTGATCGATTGTGTTTTTTTTCCATAAATGACCTTATGAAATATTATAATGTCAGTCATGAAATACCTCAGGCTTTTGCAGCGCTAAAAAAAAGGACTTCGTTGGACTAAGAGCAGAAAGGAAGAAAGTGAGTATGTCTGCTAATTCCGCCTTCTCAAATCAGTCCTTCCAACATATATTGTCTCAATCAAAAGTGATTCCATGAGTAAAATTTTAATAGAATTTAAAAAAGCATGCTGTGAAATCCAAGGGAATCAAATTCAGAAAAATAAACTTTCACATTCTTAGGATCAAAAGTGCTAATGACACAACCAAACCGTAAATTGTTAGATCTTTCGTAAAAACAAAACTCAACAATAAAATATCCCGCATATTACCTTCCTGAAAATGCGGGGGTCTAACAACCTCACTCAATATTTCGATTAGCAATCTGTATGGACAAACTCGAATATACTTTTAAGAGAATCAACTAGACAGTCAGACTCAATCTTAATAAAAAGTATATCAAGGAGTTAATATCACTATCTCTTGATTTGATCATACTCAAACAAATAGAAATCTGTGAGTCTTTATCAAATACAAGAGATATAAACTTAGATGGTACCAAAGACCAATATCCAAGGATCAATCAATTTCCAATCAACAACCAAAGGTTGGATTTCACAATTGATCGATACAATGCACAACCTGTGATATTTCAATTATATAACAAAATATAATGTAGAATAGAAATAACATGGACACCAGAAGTTTTGTTAACGAGGAAACCGCAAATGCAGAAAAACCCAGGGGCCTAGTCCATATTGAACACCACACTGTATTAAGCCACTACAGACACTAGCCTACTACAAACTAACTTCGGTTTGGACTGTAGTTGAACCCTAATCAATCTCACACTGATTCAATGTACAATTGCGCTCCTTATGTCTCTGATCCTAGCAGGATACTACGCACTTGATTCCCTTAGCTGATCTCACCCACAACTAAGATTTGTTACGACCCAAAGTCGAGAAGAAACCTAAGGTTAAAGGAGAATCGACTCTAGCAAAACAAACTAGTATCATACAGAAGGTGTGGGGATTAGTTTTTCCAGTTGCTAGATGTCTCCTTTATATAGTTTTCAAATTAGGGTTTGCAATATAAGTTACCTTGGTAACAAAGCATTCAATAATCACTGTTAGATGAAAAACCTGATTCAACTAAGCTAATATCTTTCAACCGTTAGATCGAAACTAATCTTGTCACACACAAATGCAATGTATTCATTTAGGTTTGAGTAACAGTACCTAAACGTTTCCACTTAGTTGGTTCACAAATAGTTAACCAATGGTTAGCCATATGAGCACTTTCATATTAACCGTATTCATCTTTCTCATAACTAGTTCAAATGACTCATAAGAACTAGTTCAAGAGTTGTTTAATTGCTTAGGACTTTATTCATAGACAAAATTGAAACAAAATCGGTTTGATTCACTTGAATCAATTCATGAACAATATAGCCACGGTTTGAGAATTAACTAGCTTGGGTATGCGTACCTTAGCTACCGGATTTGAGTTTACAAACTCAGCAGAAATTTTCGGTTCGAAAAATTCCATGGGTACGCGTACGGGTATGCGTACCTAAGGTGACTGGTTTACTAGTTTGCAAACTTACAAACTCCAGCAGAAATTTTATGTATAAAAACTTTCGTGGGTATGCGTACGGGTACGCGTACTCAACCTGTCTCCTTCACCAATAACGCATGCACACATATGCATGCACTTGGTTTCCGGCACATGGATTTATACACTAATGTGCGAACACACTATATATGCTTATATCCATAGTTGGTAATCTCAACTCTACATTTCAATCATTGAAACATTCTTCTATAATGTTATAACAATCGTTATTCACGACTATCGTCATCAAAGCTATTTTCAAGATTGAAACGTCATCATGACTTTTGTTACGGGTAAAGATGAAAATGGTTAAAGCAAAAGCTCACCAACACATATTTCGAGAAAAATATACGCGAGTAAACTCGGTTCGAAATAACAAATGTGTATGTATGAAAACTATCATACTTATACGACTTTGTCTCAAGAGTAGGAGATAGAATAGACTTTTGAGTGACAGATAAGTTCAAGTCTCCACATACCTTTTTGTCGGATGAAGTTCCACTTATTCCTCGAGTAGTTCTTCGTTTTCGTAAGATGATCGCCATGGAGTCTGGAGCTCAAATGCACTTAACTATCCTAGACCGAGACTTAGTCATATAAACTAGAAATCAAGACATATAGTTTTGATCACTAATATTGACAAACATGCTTGATATAACAACACATGCGAGTTCGACCAAGCAGTGCTCTAACAATCTCCCCCTTTGTCAATTTTAGTGACAAAACTATCAATACATATGGATTACAAAAAAGATAAAACTTCGTCCACATGCTTGATCTCCTTGGCGCTTCAACATTACTCAAAAACTTCGTCTTTTCCAAGTACTCCCATGATTCCAAAGGTTGTAAGTTCAGCATCATAGTTGTTGAAGTTCTGTAGCCATAACAATGAGAAAACAAAAGCTCTCGATCATTGTTATACAGTGTCATAGTATTATTACACAACATCAAAGTTCTCATATCACAACTTTGACAACAATACTATGGTGATATGTATCACTCCCCCTTAGTCAATACTTCGTCTCAACATGAAAACCACTCCCCCTTACATAATGATCCGAAAACCATATGTATTTGTAGTGTGAACTACATATTAATTCTCCCCCTTTTTGTCAATAAAATTGGCAAAGGTACGAAAACGGGATCCTAATGAAAATTTTCATGGAGACACTTCAAGACCAAAGAAAAGTACATATCAACTTTGTTTAGATGAAATCATAAAGCCGAAGCTAAATGCATCCATCACGGAGTTTATAAAGATACACGATAACTCCTCAAATATTCCACAACCGCACTCCCCACAAAGATATGGAAATTAAGCATAATTTCAAAAGAACTCTCCCCCATTTGATGTCATTCCCGAAAGAACAACAAAAGCGACCTTACTTTTACGAGAAAAGAAGGATTTCTTTGGACACCAAAAACCACAAAATGATTTTGTATCCAAAATTCTCAATTAAACTAACCACAAGAGAACCCATGATTAATTTAATCGGAATACACAACCAAAAAAACCACAAACGAATCTATGATTAATCTAGTTGGAAATGCTCATACAAGAAAACTTATGTAGCCGCACAATATATACATAAGATATGGATCAGGGAAGATCAATACTGCGGAATATACAAGGATTCATTATATTTTCCATCACTATTTGCACAATGACATTAATTATAGACATAATCCTCGTAAACAAAAGATTTTAACCTATCTTCCATCAATAAATGACATAATAGGCTTAACTTTTGTTTGTCAAAAGTTCATCGATCTTGTATCAATACATGCATATCGACATATAACCGAGATAACTTTTGACAACGTATGGGACAATAATAGTTCACGGACGCAAGTACACATATCCCATTACACATTGCAATATTTAAACCATAAAGATTAATACTGCAAAAATCAACCGTTGTCCTTAGAAGGTAGAATCAATCTTTTTCGCACAGATTTACACCAATAATAGCTACCAAAGGCATATAAAAATATTTTCTTAACAATTAAGAACATACAAAGTCATTAACGACCATGCACCATAGTTCACATAAGATGGTTGTGAACATTCTAGAATCCCATAACAATGCGTGCTATTGCCCATTCTTGAAATTCCTTCTTTGTGATTCACCAAAAACATTCTTGTCAAGCTACAAAAGAGCTTAGAATAGAGGTACTCCAAGAATCCAAGTGCCCAAGTCCAAGATAAATGGAACAAGTGCGACGAAACGGAGCAAAAACACTCAAAAACAAGAGACAGGACAAGGACCATTCTTAACTCATCCAAATTCAGGAATTCTCATCTCTATTTTGAATATAATTCAAAGAGGAAGAGAATGCAAAAAGAATGAGGTCATTCTGAGTTCGGACGAAGAAGTTACGGCCAAAACAAGTTTACCGAATATCGACGTAAAGTATGCAAACGGGTATGCGTACTTAGACCCCTGGATTTTGGTTTTAAATGATGGTATGCACACCTGGTATGTGTACCATGAAGTTCAAACATCCCGAACTACTATTTTCAAACCTAAACACTTAAGAACCTTAAACACAGATCAAGTTAGGTAGAAATGAACTATAAGCAAGGTCATTATAAGTACTCTAAGCAAATAAAAACACAAATCTTGCTAAAGTTTATAGACATACATTTTTAGAAGAATCAAACCGAACATAATCTGTGTGCCCCAATTCTAGTGCTTCCCTCACCGTATACATAGCAGGGCATTCCTTGGTGAGGATGCACTTACAACATAATCAAGTTGTGTTGGGGTGAACAATGTCTTGCTCACCACAAGTGACCTTTGGATTATCATGAAAGAGATCGTTTTTAGAACCTTTCACATCCAATTCCATTTTTCCAAAAAACTTGTTAAGTTCCAACATCACGGATAATGCCTTCTCCATAGTCATGGAATTTTCTGGAAGATCATTCCTTTTCACACTCAAAGCATCATTGGCTTTCTTTGGTACCCACTTCTGAGTGCGTTTAGGAACAACCAGAACCTTCTTCCCATTACTCTCTTCTAGAATTCTCGGAATAGAATTGGATTGACTATTCTTTTGCAAGTTTGTATTTCTCCAATTGGGAGCATCGGATCTTGTCTTCGTCTTTACGAATTTATCCTTTTGATAAACATTACGATTGTGAAAAGGATTCGTATGACGTTTATAGGCAAAACTAGGATTATCACAGCACTAATTCCTTTGCCTAACGGTTGGAAAGTTACAACCTGTAACGTTAAGGGGATTAGTATTAACATATGATATTGGTTTCACAACTTCTTGTGATGCTTAAACAAGAATATCATGAAGTTTCTCATTCCTTATACGGAAACGACATCTCCTTTCCAGGTGACCTTTATTTCCGCAATAGTGGCAAACATAAGGAATGTTCTTACCTCGATCCGTGTGTGATGACTTTGGAGGTTGATATACTTTGTTCTTTTGAACCTTAACTGCCGGTGAAGGTATTTCACTTTTTCCATCAGTGGAAACCTTTTGTTGAGAAGAATCACTAGCCTTGACAAATTTTACCTCTTTGCTAGTACTTGGAGCATCTATTCCCTTATAGCCCAATCCTCGTGTATCACGATGATTTTTACTTGCTCCTAGCATAGTGGTTAATTTGCTTGAACTAGTATTGAACTTTTTAAGTCATCTTCTAGCATTTTGATTTTATCAAGAGCAGCAGCTAAATCAGCCTCAAGGCGTTTTTCTCGAGCGAGATAAATACTTTCTCTGTCATCAAAACTTGCTTGCCGAGAGTTAATCCTTCCTTCAGTTTCTACAAGTTTCTCTTCCAACAAGAAGTATTTTTGATATACACGATCACATTCAAGTGACTTTCTACTCAGGTTTTCCTCGGTAACTTTGAGGACCGATTCGCAAGAGCGATTCCGACCATAAAGACCTCCGTAAATCTTTTTCAATTTCTTGTTTTCTCGACAGAGAGGAGTCAGAAGAGATGTGACATGAGAAGTTGTAATCTTCTTCATTTTCAACGAATCCAAAAACGTATCATACTCTCAGACTTCCTCATCAACATCTCTATCAATATCTGAATCACCTTCATCAGAAAGTTCATCCAACTGTTCTTCTAGGAGTGTTTCCCAATCAACAGTTTTTACATCAAGAGAATGTTTAGATATTGGCTTAGATGTGAGAGTTCTCTCAGGTGAATCTAAGCTTTCAGAATCATCTGGTAATTTCTGAACTGGTACGTTATTAGAGATAAACTCGTCCATACCAGATCGCTACAAACACATATTTATAAGGTCTTTAATGTGTTTGCCTGCTCTGATACCAATTGAAAATGCGGGGGTCTAACAACCTCACCCAATATTTCGATTAGCAATCTGTATGGACAAACTCGAATATACTTTTAAGAGAATCAACTAGACAGTCAGACTCAATCTTAATAAAAAGTATATCAAGGAGTTAATATCTCTATCTCTTGATTTGATCTATACTCAAACAAATAGAAATCTGTGAGTCTTTATCAAATACAAGAGATATAAACTTGGATGGTACCAAAGACCAATATCCAAGGATCAATCAATTTCCAATCAACAACCAAAGGTTGGATTTCACAATTGATCGATACAACGCACAACATGTGATATTTCAATTATATAACAAAATATAATGCGGAATAGAAATAACACGAGACACCGAAGTTTTGTTAACGAGGAAACCCCAAATGCGAAAAAACCCGGGACCTAGTCCATATTAAACACCACATCAGTATTAAGCCGCTACGAGTCACTAGCCTACTACAAACTAACTTCTGGTCCGGACTGCAGTTGAACCCTAATCAATCTCACACCGATTCAAGATACGATTGCGCTCCTTACGTCTCCGATCCCAAAGCAGGATACTATGCACTTGATTCCCTTAGCTGATCTCACCCAGAACTAAGATTTGCTATGACCCAAAGTCGAAGACTTCAATAAACAAATCTGTATCACACAGAAAAGTCTATGATGATAGATAAATCTGTCTCCCGCAAATAAACCTATGAGTTTTTGTTCCGTCTTTTGATAAATCAAGGTGAACAGGAACTAATTGATACCCCGGACTTATATTCCCGAAGAACAGCCTAGTATTATCAATCACCTCACAATAATCTAAATCGTATGGTAGCGAAACTAGATATTTTGGAATCACAAACGATGAGACGAAGATATTTGTGATTTCTTTTTATCTTACCCTATCGTAGATATAATCTCAAGTCAATTATTCAATTGAACTCATACGATAGAAAATGGCATGATCAGATCGCTCAACTACAAGAAAGTAATTTCGTCTGGCTTCACAATCCCAATGAAGTCTTTTAGTCGTTAACCTACAGGGTCTCGAGAAGAAACCTAAGGTTAAAGGAGAATCGACTCTAGCAAAACCAACTAGTATCACACAGAAGGTGTGGGGATTAGTTTTTCCAGTTGTTTGATGTCTCCTTTATATAGTTTTCAAATCAGGTTTTGCAATCTAAGTTACCTTGGTAACAAAGCATTCAATAATCACCGTTAGATGAAAAACCTGATTCAACCAAGCTAATATCTTTCAACCGTTAGATCGAAACTAAGCTTGTCACACACAAATGAAATGTATTCATTTAGGTTTGAGTAACTGTACCTAAACGTGTACACTTAGTTGGTTCACTAATAGTTAACCAATGGTTAGCCATATGAGCACTTTCATATTAACCGTATTCATCTTTCTCATAACTAGTTCAAATGACTCATAAGAACTAGTTCAAGAGTTGTTCAATTGCTTAGGACTTTATTCATAGACACAATTGAAACAAAATCGGTTTGATTCACTGGAATCAATTCATGAACAATATAGCCACGGTTTGCAAAGATTGCATTCCTTATAATTTATTGTTTTAAGCTCATGAACTACCGATTTGACAATTAACCAGCTTGGGTACGCGTACGGGTATGCGTACATTAGCTATCGGATTTGAGTTTACAAACTCAGCAGAAATTTTCGGTTCGAAAACTTCCGTGGGTACGCGTACGGGTATGCGTACCTAAGGTGACTGGTTTACTAGTTTGCAAACTTACAAACTCCAACAGAAATTTTCGGTATGAAAACTTCTATGGGTATGCGTACTCAACCTATCTCCTTCACCAATACCGCATGCACACATATGCACGCACTTGGTTTCCGACACATGGATTTATACACTAATGTGCGAACACACTATATATGCTTATATCCATAGTTGGTAATCTCAACACTACATTTCAATCATTGAAACATTCTTCTATAATGTTATAACAATCGTTATTCACGACTATCGTCATCAAAGCTATTTTCAAGATTGAAACGTCATCATGACTTTCGTCACGGGTAAAGATGAAAATGCTTAAAGCAAAAGCTCACCAACACATATTTCGAGAAAAAGATACGCGAGTAAACTCGGTTCGAAATAACAAATGTGTATGTATGAAAACTATCATACTTATACGACTTTGTCTCAAGAGTAGGAGATAGAATAGACTTTTGAGTGATAGATAAGTTAAAGTCTCCACATACCTTTTTTTCAGATGAAGTTCCACTTATTCCTCGAGTAGTTCTTCGTCTTCGTAATATGATCGCCATGGAGTCTGGAGCTCAACTGCACTTAATTATCCTAGACCGAGACTTAGTCATAAGTAAAATAGAAATCAAGACATATAGTTTTGATCACTAATATTGACAAACATGCTTGATATAGCAACGCATGCGAGTTCGATCGAGCAATGCTCTAACACTTCCTAACATATCCAACCAATATTCTAACCAAACGCTAATCAATTTCAGTAGAGTTTTGTAGTGTGTATAGTTCGATAGTTATCATATTATTCCACTTCACCAATGACCAAACCATGGGCTTTGTAATTGAACTTTATAAGTTAATATAAGGAGAAAGTATAGTAAAACAATGATGTTATCGTCTCCAATTAGAAAGCAAGTAGTCTTAATCAACGTATCTAATATTTGGCATTAGTGTCTGCAATTGGAATAACAAATATTTTTAGTTTAGTCACTGATATATTCAAATAATTTGGTTATTTAATTTTAATAATTTATGTTACCAATTCATGTGCTAAATGGTTTTTGCTTCAATTTCATCTTTCATGCACACAAAGTTATTTCAATTTTCATTTCCATTTTCATTTCTTTATTAAACATAGTTGTTCTTTGTTGTTTATTTTTTGTTTTATTTTTTGTTTTACTTTTTAATTTTAAAAATGAATATATTATGTTTAATGATATGGGTTTATGCGTAACAAATCAAATTTCTATAATCATCGAAAAAATTTACGAAAATTGAATTGGATTTGTTTGTAATTTCATGTTTCCTGATGTTGGAATTTTGAGAGAGTTAATAAGATCTTGAAATTAAGACATCGAATCTATGAGGAGGTTCATTAGAGAATAACGAAACAAACCATAATGAAAGATATAGAAACATGCATGCATGGTTGTTGGAAATCAAGTCTAACCAATAGTAGTTAACCAAGATTATTTATGTAAGTTTGAGTTATTTTATGTTATTGAGTTATAATAGGGCATTAAGTTATAGTTGGAAGTATGAGTTAATTAAACTATAAGAATCTGCTTTTGCAATGAAGTTTATGTTTTTAATGGTAGTAGTATAAATAAGGTTGTTAAGCCATAGGTTATGAATATCTGAATTTCTTTGATCAATAGAATTCCTTAGTTTGTTTTATTTTGCACTTTTGTCTCTCTTTTGATTTCAATTTATAATTAAGGTTCAATGGATGATAATTTAGACACATGAACTCTAGCTAATAAACAACAATTGAATTAGGTAAACTCAAAAAATGGACATTAGGATATATAAAAAGTGAATAGAAAATAATATTTGTTTTGGTTGTGTAGTTGTCAAGTTATACCACTAGTGGCAAATGGGGTTTCTATGACCCACATCAGAGACCCTCAATGACGGTAGCCGATACATTGGCCAAAGATAGCGGTCTCTGATCCGGTAAAAACACGGAAAAATTCCGAGAACCTAATTGGTTGTCTTTGAATTAGAAAATTAATTTACAATTTTGCCATCATGGAACTACCGATTCAATGACCGCTGACCATAGTCTGGGGATTGAAACTAAATTGATCTAACGACTGGGATTAAGATATCTCCTCTCTCTATTAGAACCACAAAAAGCCTATCCACTATTCTCTCTTCTTCACTCGCACAGCCGAACCCATCCCTTCTCCCTATTCTTTCTTCGCTCACTCCGACTGCACCTCACCACTTCCATCACCACCACAGACAACAAAATCACCATCCAATACTTATTTCCATCACCAAAACAATGCCTTCTTCTTCATCCTCTCCATTGATTTAGTTAGTATGCTTAAAATCAACGAAACCCACAAGATCCCTAAAAAACCCACAAATCTGAATTGTTTCTAACTTCACAAATTGAAATTTACTGTCAGAAATCAAAACCTTATCATAACCCATATCTCAAAATGTCAGTCAAATATGCCGCCCCAATTGACTTTATGTTGGTTTTCTTGCTAATTTTTTTTAATAGATCTTTACTCATTAAGTCGCGAATTCATCATTACCGCACCTATGATTTTTCCTCTAAAAATGCAAAGCAAAGATTCCACTCGGCAGCGAAATTTTGTAGTATGCTAAAACACATAATGAAGTTTTTACGATTTTGGTACATTGTTTAGCTATGGACTTTGTTACGAATGTGGTCATTTTCCTAATCCTTTAGTATTGACCATGACGATCATGACTTTGTTATGCAGAGTGTTGATGTATTCAGGTGTTACTATTTTGGATTGACATGAGTGGTCTGTTCACTTTAAAGCTTAGAGATGCCAGTGAAGGTGGATTTAATGTTTATTTGTATAAGGTCACCTGAGTGTGTTGGAGTGGGTGTATAAACTTTGCACATTGAAGTTGAACAAAGATATGTAATGTCATATATGGTTTTGAATCAACTTAGCTAGGGATAGTGTGCAAGAAAAGGTGGACAGAGGTAACTAATTTGGACTGAGATGCAGTCGCCAAGGTGGGTGCACATGGTTAATTTTTATTATCTTAAAGAAATAGAGTTTTGTTAAGATGTTTATTTGTTTTTCTTTGCTAGGGATATCTCTACCCATGAACGGAACTTAGTCTTTAAACATAATTGGGTGGACCAGTTAAGGGCCTGCCAGTTTCATGATGTGGAATCTAATTGTTTGTATTGCATGACTTCACCTCCCAAACAAGGAAGAGACAGTTGCTGCTAACCTGATCAAGTGGCTCTGTGTTGTCTATGAAGGTTTGGAGAAGCTGTTATTCCCTACCTTACCTTGAAACATTTCTCTTCAAGTGATAAATAAACTCACTTTGTTCTGCTGATGTGCACGTTGTTCTCTTCTTAATGCTCCTTGTTTGGTATTATAGGTGTGGACAAGATCGCTGGTAGGCTTTTAGTTATAGTCGGATGCACAAAACTGGTACTAATTGTCAAAAACTTAAACTTTGACATTCTTCAAGTACCCCCGAGTACAGGCTTTTTGCTCATAGGATGGGTTCTGAGCATCTAATAAATATGATATCAAAGGTAAAATTTCTTCTTTTATATTTGGATTAAAGAGAATATAATTGTCACTTATTGCTCTTTTTATGTTGTTTGACTCTTCTCAAAATTTTGGTTAGTCATTTATGAGCTTTAGTTATTTAGTACCAAAATTGATGCATAATGGTTTCTTTTGCAGCACTTAGAATGTAACACCCCGTGTTTTTAGCATGGCGCATGCTAAAAGATGCGCCATTTGCTTGTGATGAAGCTTCAACCAAAGCTTCCTTTGCATGGTGAGATGCATTTGGCCCTGGGCCATATCTGGTGCCAAGTAAGGCACATCGCATGCATATGCATATTGGCTAAGGCCAATATGTATATTCGCATGCATATACATTGGCCAAGAGCCAATATTGCATCAAATGATGCATTAGGTCAGTTGGGTAGATGACCTTGAAAATGTACAGCCAATATGGTTGGACTTCGAGTTGGATATGTACAACCAACATGGCTGGACATCGATTTGGCAGTGGACATCCAACATGGCTGGAGATCGGGTTGGTAACGTACATCCATCATGGCTGGACATTGGTGTGGCGCCAAAGTCGGAAAAACAGCCATCACGACCCTTCATCGGGTTTGGCTCGGGAAATGTTCAGCCATCCTGGCTGGACAGTGGAACTGGCATGTGAGCCAGGACTGAATGTACATCCATCTTGGCCGGTTATTCAGGAAAATACATGGCAACGGCCATGAATAGTAAACGGGGAGTTGATGAAAGATTTTTGGTCCCCTAATCAGAGTTGTAAAAATGTCAAATTAACATATATAGGGAGGGTAGTTGTTTGAAGGTGCATATGCGGACTATGTACCAAGTAAGCTTCATAGCTTGGCCGGAACGGTATGAATGATGCTCAGGCCTCATTATTAGTCGCGCAGCCTTACGAATGGAGCATATGATGCTGAGGCATCACTATGCCATTCCACGGACTCGATGATGCATCACTTGGATGTATTTGACGGAACGGCTTATACGGACTAGGCCATTACCATTGTTGCTTGGCCACGACCTAGAAAACGAGTTGGAATGAGTTTCCTGTCCCTTCGTGGATGAACTACGGTATGTGCTTGATCCCTTTAGAGTAGGGAAGGTTACGTAGGCAGCCACAATGAGTTGCAGCATTGCCGGTCCAGCACGTTGGCCCCTCATATCATCTAAGCTCGGTAGCTCGACGCAAGAGATGATTGTGGCCAGACTTGATGAGGCTTAGTTGCATGCCAGTAAGTGGATGCTCATACTTCCTATCAAGTTGGAAAGAGTTGGTAAGCGAGGTAACGTAGGAAATGGCAAGGGCTTGGTGCGGCCTACGCCAAAGTCCAAGGCTTATGCCTGGACAAGACACGACAATATGACGGTTGCTCAGCTGGCTAGGAAATTCAGTGATGAATTCCCTACTGTTTGTAGGTGAAAATGGTTTCTGCTGATTTCGGTAATTTTGGATGTACGGGTGAGAAACAATTTAAACCCTAAACAATGTACTGCAAGGGAGTACTTTATATTCGAGAGATCAATCTGTACAAGTTCGGCCTAAACCAAGAAATGGCCATTCCAGACTTGCTTCGGTCACAAAGTGAAGGAGAATGGGTTGGTTTTGGGGAGGGAAGCAAGGAAAGTGATGAGACCAGAATAGTTGATTCTGGAAGAGTAGTTGTGTTACTACGACTTGTATCATAAAAGTGGTAAGGCTAACAAATGGTAAGCTAGCAAGTATTTTCTGAGTGTTGTGTATTCCCGAATGAACTTGTTGTTCTGTGGAAATAGGTGTTGATGGTGGTTTTTAGACAAAGGGTAAAATCGTAAAACCCCGAATAACCTAATGTCACCGGCGACACATTTATTAGAACATTCAATGCATGTAGTCAGTAATTAATAGGGGTATTTTTTCAAATTAGGGTTACAACGAACAAAACCCTAATTCCCCTCTGTGCCAATGGCAAATCATGCCAGCCACACCTAGCCCAAGCTAGCCGCACCATGCCAAACGCACTCTGCCTTGGCCCTAGATATGCTAGTCACACCAAATGCGCCAAAGCATGCCAACCATGCTAGCCGCACCTCTGTGCCAATGGCAAATCATGCCAGCCACACTTAGCCCAAGCTAGCCGCGCCATGCCAAACGCACTCTGCCTTGGCCCTAGCTACGCTAGTCACACCACGCCAATCCAAACATCCTTGCCTTGGCCCTTGCCGCACCTCTGTGCCAATGGCAAACCATGCCAGCCACACCAAACGCGCCAAAGCATGCCAACCATGCTAGCCGCACCTCCGTGCCAATGGCAAACCATGCCAGCCACACCTAGCCCAAGCTAGCCGCGCCATGCCAAACACACTCTGCCTTGGCCCTAGCTATGCTAGTCACACCAAACGCGCCAAAGCATGCCAACCAAGCTAGCCGCACCTCCGTGCCAATAGCAAATCATGCCAGCCACACTTAGCCCGAGCTAGCCGCGCCATGCCAAACGCACTCTGCCTTGGCCCTAGCTACGCTAGTCACGCCACGCCAAGCCAAGCACCCTTACCTTGGCCCTAGACACACCATGCCAAAATGGCGCCCGCGCCTAGGCTTGCAAACCATGCAACCTAGGCCAAATTGGCCACGCATGCCATTGGCACATGCCAACACGCTCGCTGGTAGCTTTTCCTACCAGGACGCGACCCAAATTGGCCACGCATGCCATTGGCACATGCCAACACGCTCGCTGGTAACTTTTCCTACTAGGACGCGGCCCAAATTGGCCACGCATGCCATTGGCACATGCCAACACGCTCGCCTTTTCCTACCAGGGTAGCTTTTCACATGCCAACACGCTCGGACGCGACCCAAATTGGCCACGCATGTCATTGGCACATGCCAACACGCTCGCTGGTTACTTTTCCTACCAGGACGCGACCCAAATTGGCCACGCATGCCATTGGCACATGCCAACACGCTCGCTGGTAGCTTTTCCTACCAGGACGCGACCCAAATTGGCCACGCATGCCATTGGCACATGCCAACACGCTCGTTGGTAGCTTTTCCTACCAGGACGCGACCCAAATTGGCCACGCATGCCATTGGCACATGCCAACACGCTCGCTGGTAGCTTTTCTTACCAGGCCATGGCCCTAATGGCCGAGCATGCCATTGGCACATGCCAACACGCTCGCTGGTAGCTTTTCTTACCAGGACGCGACCCAAATTGGCCACGCATGCCATTGGAACATGCCAACACGCTCGCTAGTAGCTTTTTCTTACCAGGCCATGGCCCTAATGACCGAGCATACCATTAGCACATGCCAACACGCATCACTGGTAGCTTTTCTTACCAGGCCGTGACCCAAATTGGCCACGCATGCCATTGGCACATGCCAACACGCATCACTGGTAGCTTTTCTTACCAGGCCATGGCCCTAATGGCCGAGCATGCCATTGGCACATGCCAACACGCATCGCCGGTAGCTTTTCCTACCAGGCCGTGACCCAAATTGGCCACGCATGCCATTGGCACATGCTAACACGCATCACTTGGTAGCTTTTTTACCAGTAGTGACCCAAATTGGCCACGCATGCCATTGGCACATGCCAACACGCTCGGGTAGCTTTTCTTACCAGGCCATGGCCCTAATGGCCGAGCATGCCATTGGCACATGCCAACACGCATCGCTGGTAGCTTTTCCTACCAGGCCGTGACCCAAATTGGCCACACATGCCATTGGCACATGCCAACACGCATCACTGGTAGCTTTTCTTACCAGGCCATGGCCCTAATGGCCGAGCATGCCATTGGCACATGCCAACACGCATCGCTGGTAGCTCTTCTTACCCGGTAGTGGCCCCTAATGGCCGAGCATGCCATTGGCACACGCCAACACTCTTGCTGGTAGCCTAACTTGCAAAACCGTGCAACCTACCACCAAGGCATTCCGCACATGCCATTGGCACATGCCACACATGCCACTAGCATCTCTGGCATTGCCACTTGCACTCAAGGTGCAACCCGCAACAAAGGCATTCCGCACATGCCATTGGCACATGCCACACGCGCCACTAGCAGCGCCACTTGCACTCAAGGTGCAACCAACACTCGAGACATCAACACAAACCGGGGATGCTTTCTAGGGTTTTGGTTTGGCGATTCAAACATGCAAACGTACACTACGCTCACATTAAGAAAGCGTGAATAGGAATAAAGCGGTCAAATAAATGAGGAAATAATGGTGAAAACGTTTTCACCCATAAACACCATGCGGTTACCACCTCCTCCCATTATTTCACCCTTTACTCTCTTCCTTCATGAGGCCAGGGTACGTTTCAATCTCGACTTGTATAAATAGGTCTTACCTATTTCCACCAGACAACAAATCTCGGTCAGGAGAAAAATACAACGCTCTCAGAAAAGGAAACTTTGCAAGCTCTCCAAAAAAAGCTTTCATCTCTTGCAAGCTTCCTAAGCTTTCACTTTCTGATACAAGTCGAGACACTACTCTCCCATAATTATTCTGGTCTCAACACCTTTCTTTGCTTCCCTCCCCAAATCAACCCTTCTTCTCCACTTTGTGACCGAAGCAAGTCTGGAACGGCCATTTCTTGGTTTAGGCCGGACTTGTACAGATTGATCTCTCGAATCTAGAAAGTGCTCACGTGCAGCACATTTGTTTAGGGTTTAAACCAGTTTCTCACTCACCTACCGAATTTACCAAAATCGGCGGAAACGATTTTTACCCATAAACAATTTGCGACCACAGCGGGAGGATTGATCTATCGGTTACAATACCAACTCCGACTCCTGATTTCGTTTCCCGAACGTCAAATCCCAACATGGTGGAACTCAGGTCCGGAGCGGCTGCCGAGAACACCAGCACATAACGCATCCCTGATGTTAGCGTCTCTCCCAATAACGTTGTTGCATCACCTGCTGACTACAGTAACATCGAATGCACTCCCTCAAGCGTAACACCGCCAATCACCAGGGCCAGAGCCGCTGCCTCCTCTAGTGTCTCTGCACAACCCTCTAATCATGGCAACGAAAATATCTCTTCGGGTGTCACGCCACCAGTCACCAGGGCCAGCCGCCGCTACGCCCCGATGCTTCGTCTAGCATGGCGCCTCCGACCACAACTAAGGTTCCAACTACCCGCCGACGGGACGAGAGACCGGAGGGACCGGAGGAAGTCGTCCTTATGTCACCATCTCGATTTGATGGAACGACAAGAGATGCTTGCGAGCCCAGGACGGATATGGTTTCAACGCAGAAGGAGGTACTCATCTTTCTCAAGGCCCTGACAGAGCGACTACCACGTGAGTCGCGTCCTCCAGAGCCGCTTAGGAACGTCTCCAACAACCCCGACGCCAGCACCTCGGCGGAGCACGCCTCCACAGATGAGGAAACTCGCGCTAGAATCCCGTTGGAAAGAAATCAGCCGCCTAACTTCGTCATGCGAGAAGATCTGGAACAACTTCTCCGCAACCGAATCAAGAATGATGAATTGGACGTGCATCATCACCAACCCCCTTACCCATCCGAAATGCAAAGAATCCCTCTCCCAAGGGGGTACTCTTCTCCTCAATTTACCTTGTACGATGGTATCGAGAGTGCACATGAGCATGTCTCCCGTTTCCTGGAATCCCTAGGTGAACATGAATATAACCACGTTCTTCTTTTAACGGAATTCTCAAAGTCACTTACTGGAAGGGCGTATACATGGTACAACAACATCCCACCGAACAGCATTCCCAACAGGAGTAGCATGGTCACTGCGTTTTACAAGAAATACTTCTTCGTGTATGAACAAGTTACTTTCTCAGACCTCGGAAGAATGTACCAGTGGGATAATGAACATCCGAATGATTTCGTCAAAAGGTTCAGGGTTCAAGCACTCGACTGTCACGACCCAAATGTGACCGAGCAACAGCTGGTGAACGCGTGCATCAATGGTATGTTTCCTATTTACCGCGCCCTGCTGGAAAACTTATGCTTCCAAATATTCTCCGAACTCCATGAAGCCGCCAGACGATCCGCAACAACAACACCAGCATTACTAGAAAGAGCTAGGCCGATTCGAACCGAAGACACGCGTGAAACTCGCGGGAGTAGATGCCTCATCAGCAAGCAATTTAATGCCGGCTCATCCTCCGTGAACATAGTAAACGAAAGGGGAAAAAGGAAAGCCCCAACTACGAGCCACCAGCCAAAACGTTAAGCGCCGGCGCAACGGAACCCCCGCCATGAAAGACCGTCACTAAAACTCCCATGCAGCATCATGAGACCGAAGGAGATACCCTTGATTTCCCGTTTCCCATCGAGGAGGTGATTGACCTCCTAGAAGCCTGGGTTCAAGATGATGTTATCAGACTGCCACCTCCCAGACGTCCACCAACTGAGGCTGAGATGGAGAACTCCAAGTACTGCCATTACCACAGGTTCGTTCACCACCCGACCAGCGATTGCAACAGACTAAAGCATATTTTCAAAGAAAGGATAGAAGCGGGAGGACTCCAACCAGGAGACGAAAGAGTGCATCGAGACCCACTCCCGATAAGAAACTGCGGGTCCTCTGGGGACTCCGTGCACGAGACTGTACAATCCATGATGCAACATGTATGCGAAATTCTCTATCTTTCCAAGATGCGGCGCCAAGATATTTTCGCAGCTCTCAATCGTGTTGTATCCGGCAAACGACTTTTTCTCTCCCCGGAAACCACGCCAGAGGCCCAAGCTTCCCAAACAGGCAAAACCAAAAAGGAGAACTGGGGACTGCTAAACACGTCCCGTTTAAGAGGTAACGAATTTGACGACACGCTCATCGACACGGCCTCTGATCACAACATCATTACTTTCAAGACACTAAAGGCGGAAGGATTTACAAAACAAGACGCTACCTATTCCCCGTCCGTGATTAAGAACTTGAGAGGAGAAACTTTGAACGCGCATGGCTACATCAACCTAGAGATCAAGATGGGAGACGCTATAACGCATAGCAAATTCCACATTGTCAAAGAACTAGATCATGACATGATATTGGGACGCTTATGGGTGCTCGACAACAAAGCGAAATTGGATGTGCACCCTCTGCCGACGTCCACGCCCGAAGGAATTTCAAACAAATCATCACATTGGTTTTCGCATCAACGAACTATTGAAGGAACCCAGACATCCGGAGAGGACCCGTTGGCGCTAGCTCATGGTTTTCAAATGCAAGTAAGTCTGACCGAGCAACCTTTTCTGCAACCAGTCTTTCCTTCCCCCATTCCGTCATGGGGACTCGGTGCGATTACTGGCACGAACGCTGTCAAGAAATGTGAATGGGGAGCTGGACCATTTGAACACTTTGCAAGAAGATTGGAAACTTCTATTGAAACCAACGAAGCCAAGACTCAAACGGTTGCGCAACGTCTGAACCCGTTTTCAATCGGAGATGTAGTGGTTAAGGAAAGCTCGTTTCAAGTTGGGAGGATGATGATAAAAATGGCTATTCAAAGTGAGAAGAGAAGAGAGAGACCGGCTATCTGGTTGCGGATACCCTTTTGCCCAATGAAAGATAATTCACTCGAAGGCCTCCAATACCTAAAATCTTTGTACTTCCCGGTCCTCCCCCCTTTTAGTATTTTCTCTAACAATTCCTCTTAGTAGTTGTATCCCCCAAGATGAATACATGAGTGCCAAATATTGCATTGCGGATACCCTTTTTTTCTTTGTTTTCAAGGGAGGATATTGCAAGCTCATCAATGCAAAGAAGACATGGGCTGACGAGACCGGATCGAACCCGACACACCTGGCGTGATAATTCACTCCATCCAACGCGATGGCTCAAGGCCCCATCCCCACGACCAAACCAAGCCTTAATCCCTAAAATGCTTCTCCCTCACCTGTACTTCTCGAGCAACCCTAATGGCGATTTCCACTCCCCTTTTTAGTATTTTCTTTAGGCTAACAATTCCTCTTAGTAGTTGTACTCCCCTTCAAGATGAATAATCTAACTCTCTTGTGATTTTGTATTTTTCTTAGTAATTAACTAAGGAACTGGGTGTCTTCCTATACTTTAGTGAAATTAGTGACATATTACTTCTTAGAATCTTCTTTAGGTAAAAAAATTACCTTAACAAGTGTCTAGCATAAATTTTACAATCTCTGCACATCTCTTTCCAAGCAAATTCTCCCACAAGTCCTTGTGGGATCGATATCGCGTCTCCGAGATAGAAATCACATCTTCATTTTATACATCTTTAAAGGCCTACCAAGTTTTGATAAACCCTGTACATATTCACATTTTGTTGTTCTTAACCCCGAAAACCTTTTATTATTTTTGCATCTTGTTTTAGTCTTTCATCTTCTTTAACCATCTTCTTTGTTTTAGTCTTTCATCTTGTACCTCACAACCTCTTTCAAAATATTGTTCTCTCTTTTGTTGCATCTTTATTGTCTTATTAGCCATTAATTGTTTTAGCAAAATTCGCCCAATGAAAGAGAAGACGAAAACCAACTTTTCCCCAAAAATGCCTAACTTAGGCCTAGAGCTTTGTGCTTCCCAAGTCCTCTTGGACTATTTTGCATCAAAGTATAACACTCTTAAGGAGCCACAAATATGTATGTCTCACTTTTGTAATTAGCAAAACTCATTTTGAGTTAGACCTTTTGCATGATGTACCTTTATTTGGGGAAGCTCATTCACATCTTACTTGCACTCTCATATTATATTTGTGTAAGTCATAATGTGTGTACATATCGTCTATTGGGTTGATCCTCAACTTTTTAGTCTTTGCGGATACCCTTTTGGGAGGATATTGCAAGCTCATCAATGCGACACACACCTAACTTCCGTTACTAGAAGGCGTGATAATTCACTCGCGATGGCTCAAGGCCTCCAATCCCTAAAATGTTGTACTTCCCATCCAACGCTCGATCCTCCCCTTTAGTATTTTCTCTAACAATTCCTCTTAGTAGTTGTACTCCCCAAGATGAATACACCGTTTGTATTTTTCCCTAGGGATTCCCTTTTCCGAATCAAAAAAAAAAAAGCATAAATACATCTCTTTCCAAGCAAATTCTCCAGATATCAGAGAAATACATCAGATAAACCTAGCAAACCATTGCAGAGCCATCATACCACAACCTCTTTCAAAATATATATGAAGCAAAATTTTGGCTGATGAAGAAGAAGGTAAAGATGAGTTTACGAAGAAAAAAAAAGACATCAGGGGAACTAAGCAGCTAACAGAAATAACAAAAGGGAGGAACTAGCCCTCGAAGGATGGAGCACAAGTCCCCTCGGGCAAGGCTATCTTCAAGCACTTCCCCCGAATCCCTCGGGAAACAAAGGCTCCATTCAACGGTGTTAGCGGCAGCAACCTCAACATCCCATCCCGAAGCAACCACAGTAGCAGCAGTGTCCTCCCCGACGACCGGTCCAGCATACGCCACCATGACCCCTCCGGTATCACCAACGACACCTTTGGCATCAACTTCAAAGGCTATTTCGTTTCCATCATATGCTCCTTCGAAGGTTTTCTCATTTACACTTCGAAGAAAGCTTTTTGATTCATCCGCATCAAAATCAAGAATCATGGCGCTCTCCTCCAAGAGCCTCACACGTTCGCTTTTCCGCTTCGACCTAGAAACAGTCCGATCCGGACCATACCCAGACCGAGGAAAGGCTTTGCAGCACTGAAGCTTCTCAATATGCCAAGACTCTTCCTCGTTCTCTCGCCCCTCCTCCATGCTCACTGAACCCAAGAAAGTCCGAACATGCACCTGTTCTTCATGGGGATAGATGGAAGGGAGGTCCTTAATGATTTCACTAGCTTCATGGAACAGAGATTCAATCCCAACCACTGCCTCCTCAAGAGAAGAAGATCGATCTCCGCCAATTCTGAAGTTCTTCTCCGAAGAGTTAAAGGCGCGGCCATCCCTGGAGGGTCCCATCATACACTGCAAAAAATGGGGAAAATGATCAAGTTCCACCCTATCTACACACATACAAAAAGAGGATAACATTACAGAGAAGAAGAAGAAAACATACCAGTATGATCTTCTTAGCCCGAATAACCCTAGTCAGGGTGCTTTTGCAAGAGTCAGACCTCACGCCTTCACTTGGAGAATCTGGCTGTTTAGAGGATGATTCGTCTCTAGGCAAAGAAAGAAACTCAACAAGAAGAACCTTTTCTCAAACAAGGGAGACGGTACAATTGCGTTGGGTATGAATACGGAACCTTAAAAAGGAAAGGAAGCAATGAGGGACATAACGCTTCCAGATTATAGCATGGATAATGCCCTGATTGAAGCCGCGCGTGAAGGAAGGCAAAAATAAGTAAACTTTGTTATCTGTAGAAACACCTACTCCCTCCTTGTTTACACCGGCCCCACCAATTGTGCCAACTTCCCAATGACCGCCCAAGTCACGCCAGCTAGCACGCTCAGCTTCCTCACCTTGCGCCGGTCCCACCAGCTAGCACGATCAGCTTCCCCACCTTGCGCCGGTCCCGCCAGCTAGCACGCTCAATTTCCCAACTCGCGTCAACTTCTCAATGCCGCCCAGCTTCATGTCTCTCAATGATGCTGACTTCCCAATTGTGCCAGCCTCCTGATTTGTGTAAAACTGCCAGAGGCAAGGATTCCTAATCCTATTTATAAAAGGTCAGACAAGCCTCCTCAATTTTCTTTACGATTTACTGTTGATAGTTTGTCACCATCTTATGCTTACCTCGCAACAAAGCTCCTGTTCCGAGCTAAGTAGGGGACTTAATGTTGATGGTGGTTTTTAGACAAAGGGTAAAATCGTAAAACCCCGAATAACCTAATGTCACCGGCGACACATTTATTAGAACATTCAATGCATGTAGTCAGTAATTAATAAGGGGTATTTTTTCAAATTAGGGTTACAACGAACAAAACCCTAATTCCCCTCTGTGCCAATGGAAAATCATGCCAGCCACACCTAGCCCAAGCTAGCTTCACCATGCCAAACGCACTCTGCCTTGGCCCTAGCTATGCTAGTCACACCAAACGCGCCAAAGCATGCCAACCATGCTAGCCGCACCTCCGTGCCAATGGCAAATCATGTCAGCCACACTTAGCCCAAGCTATCCGTGCCATGCCAAACGCACTCTGCCTTGGCCCTAGCTACGCTAGTCACACCACGCCAAGCCAAACATCCTTGCCTTGGACCTAGCCGCACCTCTGTGCCAACGGCAAACCATGCCAGCCACACCAAACGCGCCAAAGCATGCCAACCATGCTAGCCGCACCTCCGTGCCAATGGCAAACCATGCCAGCCACACCTAGCCCAAGTTAGCCGCGCCATGCCAAACTCACTCTGCCTTGGCCCTAGCTATGCTAATCACACCAAACACGCCAAAGCATGCCAACCATGCTAGCCGCACCTCCGTGCCAATGGCAAACCATGCCAGCCACACCTAGCCCAAGCTAGCCGCGCCATGCCAAACACACTCTGCCTTGGCCCTAGCTATGCTAGTCACACCAAACGCGCCAAAGCATGCCAACCAAGTTAGCCGCACCTCCGTGCCAATAGCAAATCATGCCAGCCACACTTAGCCCGAGCTAGCCGCGCCATGCCAAACGCACTCTGCCTTGGCCCTAGCTATGCTAGTCACGCCACGCCAAGCCAAGCACCCTTGCCTTGGCCCTAGCCACGCCATGCCAAAATGGCGCCCGCGCCTAGGCTTGCAAACCATGCAACCTAGGCCAAATTGTCCACGCATGCCATTGGCACATGCCAACACGCTCGCTGGTAGCTTTTCCTACCAGGACGCGACCCAAATTGGCCACGCATGCCATTGGCACATGCCAACACGCTCGCTGGTAACTTTTCTTACCAGGACGCGACCCAAATTGGCCACGCATGCCATTGGCACATGCCAACACGCTCGCTGGTAGCTTTTCCTACCAGGACGCGACCCAAATTGGCCACGCATGCCATTGGCACATGCCAACACGCTCTCTGGTAACTTTTCCTACCAGGACGCGACCCAAATTGGCCACGCATGCCATTGGCACATGCCAACACGCTCTCTGGTAGCTTTTCCTACCAGGACGCGACCCAAATTGGCCACGCATGCCATTGGCACATGCCAACACGCTCGCTGGTAGCTTTTCCTACCAGGACGCGACCCAAATTGGCCACGCATGCCATTGGCACATGCCAACACGCTCGCTGGTAGCTTTTCTTACCATGCCATGGCCCTAATGGCCGAGCATGCCATTGGCACATGCCAACACGCTCGCGGGTAGCTTTTCCTACCAGGACGCGACCCAAATTGGCCACGCATGCCATTGTCACATGCCAACACGCTCGCTGGTAGCTTTTTCTTACCAGGCCATGGCCCTAATGACCGAGCATGCCATTGGCACATGCCAACACGCATCACTGGTAGCTTTTCTTACCAGGCCGTGACCCAAATTGGCCACGCATGCCATTGGCACATGCCAACACGCTCGTTGGTAGCTTTTCTTACCATGCCATGGCCCTAATGGCCGAGCATGCCATTGGCACATGCCAACACGCATCGCTGGTAGCTTTTCCTACCAGGCCGTGGCCCAAATTGGCCACGCATGCCATTGGCACATGCCAACACGCATCACTGGTAGCTTTTCTTACCAGGCCGTGACCCAAATTGGCCACGCATGCCATTGGCACATGCCAGCACGCTCGCTGGTAGCTTTTCTTACCAGGCCATGGCCCTAATGGCCGAGCATGCCATTGGCACATGCCAACACGCATCGCTGGTAGCTTTTCTTACCAGGCCGTGACCCAAATTGGCCACGCATGCCATTGGCACATGCCAAAACGCATCACTGGTAGCTTTTCTTACCAGGCCATGGCCCTAATGGCCGAGCATGCCATTGGCACATGCCAACACGCATCGCTGGTAGCTCTTCTTACCAGGCCGTGGCCCTAATGGCCGAGCATGCCATTGGCACACGCCAACACTCTTGCTGGTAGCCTAACTTGCAAAACCGTGCAACCTACCACCAAGGCATTCCGCACATGCCATTGGCACATGCCACACATGCCACTAGCAGCTCTGGCATTGTCACTTGCACTCAAGGTGCAAACCGCAACAAAGGCATTCCGCACATGCCAATGGCACATGTCACACGCGCCACTAGCAGCGCCACTTGCACTCAAGGTGCAACCAACACTCGAGACATCAACACAAACTGGGGTATGCTTTCTAGGGTTTTGGTTTGGCGGTCACAAAGATGCGAGCGTACACTACGCTCACATTAAGAAAGCGTGAATAGGAATAAAGCGGTCAAATAAATGAGGAAATAATGGTGAAAACGTTTTCACCCATAAACACCATGCGGTTAACACCTCCTCCCATTATTTCACCCTTTACTCTCTTCCTTCATGAGGCCAGGGTACGTTTCAATCTCGACTTGTATAAATAGGTCTTACCTATTTCCACTAGACAACAAGTCTCGGTCAGGAGAAAAATAAAACACTCTCAGAAAAGACAACTTTGCAAGCTCTCCAAAAAGCTTTCATCTCTTGCAAGCTTCCTAAGCTTTCACTTTCTGATACAAGTCGAGACACTACTCTCCTAGAATTATTCTGGTCTCAACACCTTTCTTTGCTTCCCTCCCCAAATCAACCCTTCTCCTCCACTTTGTGACCGAAGCAAGTCTGGAACGGCCATTTCTTGGTTTAGGCCGGACTTGTAAAGATTGATCTCTCGAATCTAGAAAGTACTCACGTGCAACACATTTGTTTAGGGTTTAAACCAGTTTCTCACTCACCTACCGAATTTACCAAAATCGACGGAAACGATTTTTACCCATAAACAATAGGTAAGACCTATTTATACAAGTCGAAGTGAAACGTACCCTGGTCTCATTAAGGAATGGAAAAATGGGTAAGTAAATGGGAGGAGGTGGTAACCGTATGCATGGAATTTGATGTTCCATAAAATCGTTAACGCATGGAATTGATGTTCCATAAAAACATTAATGTATGGAATTGATGTCCCATGAACGTTTCACTTTTAACTCCCTGTATTTACTAACCGCCTCACCCTTATGACACTTCCTTATGACGGGCGTAGTGTACGCCAGCATGGTGGCGCGGCTAGGTTAGCATGCCATTGGCATGGCATGGTGGCGCGACTAGGTTGGCATGCCATTGGCGTGGCATGGAGGCGCGGCTAGGTTGGCATGCCGTTGGCATGGCATGGCCAAACTTAGGTTTTCGGGTTAAAGGTTACCATGCGTCGTCTGGTAACCTTGGAGGGATAGGATTTGCTCCTGGGATTGAAGGGGGACCGTCGATTGCCGCACGCCTTTTTTTGGTAGCCGCGTAGGGAAGGCCAGCATGGTGGCGCAGCTAGGTGCGTTTGGCATGTGGGGCCAAGGGTTTTGTAAGCCGTTGGCACATGGGGCGGCTAGCATGGCTAGGTGTGGTTTGGCTTGGCATGTGGGGCCAAGGGTTTGGCAAGCCGTTGGCACATGGTGCGGCTAGCATGGCTAGGGCCAAGGCAAGGTGTGGCTTGGATTGGCATGTGGGGCCACGGGTTTGGCAAGCCATTGGCACATGGTGCGGCTAGCATGGCTAGGTGCGGTTTGTCTTGGAATGTGGGGCCAAGGGTTTGGCAAGTCGTTGGCACATGGTGCTGCTAGCATGGCTAGGTGCGGTTTGGCTTGGCATGTGGGGCCAAGGGTTTGGCAAGCCGTTGGCACATGGTGCGGCTAGCATGGCTAGGTGCCAAGGCAAGGTGTGGCTTAGCTTGGCATGTGGGGCCAAGGGTTTGGCAAGCCGTTGGCACATGGTGCGGCTAGCATGGCTAGGTGCGGTTTGGCTTGGCATGTGGGGCCAAGGGTTTGGTAAGCAGTTGGCATATGGGGTGGCTAGAATGGCTAGGTGCGGTTTGGCTTGGCATGTGGGGCTAAGGGTTTGGCAAGTCGTTGGCACATGGTGCGGCTAGCATGGCTAGGTGCCAAGGCAAGGTGTGGCTTGGCTTGGCATGTGGGGCCAAGGGTTTGGCAAGCCGTTGGCACATGGTGCGGATAGCATGGCTAGGTGCGGTTTGGCTTGGCATGTGGGGCCAAGGGTTTGGTTAGCCGTTGGCATATGGGGCGTCTAGCATGGCTAGGTGCGGTTTGGCTTGGCATGTGGGGCCAAAGGTTTGCCATGGGCGCATGGCGTGGCTAGCTTGGCTAGGTGCGGTTTGGCTTGGTATATGGGGCCAAGGGTTTGCCATGGGCGCATGGCGTGGCTAGCTTGGCTAGGTGCGGTTTGGCTTGGCATGTGGGGCCAAGGTTTGGCGTGACCAAGCTAGGTTCGTGACCAAGCTAGGGCTTTGGGCCAAAGGTCGTTTGGTAACCTCAGACGGCTAGGATTTGCTCCGAGATTGAAGGGAGACCGTTGATTGTCGCACGCCTTCGTTTTGGTAGCCGCGTAGGGAAGGCCAGTAAGGTGGCGCAGCTAGGTTGGCATGGACCCATGGCAAGGTGCATTTGGCATGGCGCGGTAGGTGTGGCTGGCATGGTTTGCCATTGGCAAAGGGGTGCAGCTAGCATGGTTGGCATGCCTGGGCGCGGTAGGTGTGGCTGGCATGGTTTGCCATTGGCACAGGGGGTGTGAGAATTAGGGTTTTGGCATGTCGAAACCCTAATTAGCATTAAAAAAGGTACCCTGGTAATTTTCTTGCAGACAAATTAAAGGGTTCAATAAATGTGCTTGGTTTGGACATTATTACTCAAGTTCTGTGATGTCACTGTCTGACTAGGGTTTTACGATTTTACCCCTAAGCTAAAAACCACCATCAACACCTACGTAAAGGCAAAGCCAGAGATGCATGAAAAATGCATTGGCATTGGCCTTATGGCCTTAAACCCTTCTGCGGACGAGGGTGACTTTGGAACGGTGTGGAAGCTAAGTTAGCTGCGTCATGCTCCACGAGCATGCTTGCAAGGGAAAATGGACGTGCATTTGCCTAGCCCTAAGGCCCGGATCGTAGCTTCATCATGGCGCACCGGGGGAGTTACGGCCTGCGGGGCGACGCGCCAAAGGCGTAATTTTTCGGTCCGTCACAGTTGGTATCAGAGCAAGTTCCGAGATAACTCTTGGACTGTGCGGAGTGGACTTGTCCACAAGTATTTTCCTTAACGGAAAACTTAAAGTTGGAGAGTAGGCCAACTTCTGTGCGGGAAAGAGTTTGTAACTGCAGGGCCAGTTACTTTGTAAATCGAGTTGAGCTTGTATAAATACTGTGAGTTTGCCAGGCCTCTGTGGCACCCCGCTTACGAGTATCTGGAAGACCGTCTGGGATGGTGGGTAGACAATGGGACTGATCATCCCCACACATTGGCACTGGCCAAGGGTGTGCATTGTCAGGCATGGCTAGCATCCCACTTACGAGTGGCAACCCGGTAAATCCGTCAGGGACGGTGGCTTGCATCCAACTGCACTGACATTAGAGATTGGTCCTCACAGTGTTGCGTTGAGTTTTGCCTTGTCATTTCGATGACATCTTTCAACTTGTGAACCTTAGGGATTCTTGGGTGCACTACACCATTTTTTAGGAATTAGCAACGGAGCCTGGACGTTGCTGACCGGGGTCGCAACGGCAGGTTGACGTTTCAAAACACGGTGTTGCAGTTTTTCGCAACGACATAAGATCCGTTGCGATTCTTGGTCAGCAACGGAGATTCGCAACGTACCGTGCCGTTGCGACTTTGCTTATTCGCAACCAAGGTCTGCCGTTGCTAAGCTATTTCTAATTACAGGAATACCCCTACCCGGAACTATGGTTCCGGTTCTAATTTATTGGTTCTGGTTCTAATTTAGCAACAGAACATCGACGTTGCTAAGCTTTTGTAACGGAAAAAAAAAGGTCAGGTCTTCATTGACCTGGTCAAAATCCATTCCCCCACATTTACCCCACTGCAGTTTCCCATTTCCCCATATTCAGCATTCCACTGATATACAAACTTCTACACTTTCAATTCCACATTTACCATTATGAAAAAAGAATTCTTCAATTGAAGTGTTTGAATCAAGATCAGATAATAAACATGAGAATAAAGATCAGTCATGTTAAGATCCCAAAATAGCATCTTTATATATGAATAAAGATAATAAAGATAAAATTTAAAACTTCACAAAAATAAAGTAACAATATTAACGAGCATCTTTACATCAGATTTTAACGAGCATCTTTACATCAGATTTCTTGTAAGTTCAACTCATACATGTGGTAAGCATGACTAATACTAGATTCGAGTATGACGGTTAAGGAGCTGAAATTCCAATACATCGTACTTAACTTTCTTCAATTTTTTTGTACATTTTGTGGATCCATATAGTCAGGTTTCTCCTAGTAAAAGAAGAAAAGTTGTCATGCTGTCAATAATGCCAAGACACCGATGTAACTAATACTTCAATTATATTTGTATGCTTGATATAAGTTTAAAAATCCTAATCCTAGTAAAAGAAGAAAAGTTGTCAAAATAACAAAGCTCCCATGCTGTCAATAATTCCAAAACACTGATATTTGGGAAATCGATCAATGTGGTACTTCCATTGGCTAAAAGTAATCAAAAACAAATTATGGTATATATACTGAACTTGAGTAATTTAGAGATGACGAAAATCTGAAACCAACTAACTCACCAATTCGGTAGATTCCTATGCTAAAATATCAAATATTGTAAAGCCAAGTATCTCTAAAATTTACATCTTTCTAAAACTAGCAACTGAATCCATATAATTTAACGATGAAGATTTTAGGTGCACAAATGGTAAGGTCAGCGCTTGCATGCGTTTAAGCTTTAAACAAATAAATAGAAAGACTTATATAGTTAATCAATAGTTTAAAAAACCAACAAGGTTGGACAACCAAGAGTCATAACTTAACGCAAAAGCTTGGGTCGTGACTAAAGTGCCCAACTCAAAATTTGACCACATAATGATAAATAACACCTCGATTCTTCGAACAAATAAAACCTAGAGATTGAGTGCATCAGACAAACTTTGATAGAGATGAAAGATAGTAAGATACTTTTTGGTCGGCATGCATTAATCACCATGGAGATCATAGACGCTAATTCACTGAAATATTGCTCAAAGACCTTTTGTGTTTCTTGGAGAATTCATGTTCACTTTGTTGATTATTAGAACTATAACGACAAGCCTAGAACACATAAAACTTGCCAAATTACACAAACAGGCTATTGAAGGGATCGACTACCACTAAATGTCTAAATGTGAAGTTTTCATTTGTGGGGATCGGGGAAGAAAACTAACCTGTGCGCATATGGTGCACAATCTCCAAAAATAGACCATACCAGAGCCTCACAATCAAGGAATAAGTCTTTCAGTGATTCTTGCATCTGCCAAAAAGTAGAAATAAAATCTTCATATCATGTTCGATACCTAAACTGTCCTAAAATTCCAAAGGTTAGCAAAGTTTTACGAACCAAAGAATTTCGAATAGTCTTTAAAAGAATCCCAAGAAATTATAATCCACAAGACTGAGGAGAATAACTGTAGAATCCAAAACATGATGCCAACAATGACACTGAATCCTTCTCAAATTCTCCTGAAACTCAAAGTAAACATATCAACATCATGCAAATACTTGAATTTGACCCATTGGAAACCACAAGACATAAAAGAAAATACCTGGAGGGAATGTTTAAGATCAAAACTAGCATCAGATCATGCCAGTAGAAACTTCTGAATGCAAACACAAGCCTTTACAAAAAAAAAAAACACTTCATCAAAGACAAGGTAGAACATAGAGAACAATAGACTTGGCAACAACATTTGTTACACACTGGATGATGAATCAAATCACATCTGGGCCACATGTATATGATAGCTTGTCCAACCTTCCTCAAATTAAATACACCCTTTTCTTTCGACACCTTTCAAGATGTAGGCAGACACCCTAAGAGCAAATAAACAAAAACAAACATCACTATCTACAGAGCATTTAAGGGGGGAAATATGAGAAGGAAAAATCAAAATTCATTACAACAAAAGATTCAGAATCTGAGATTAAGAAATTAAACAGAGGAGGAATGATGATGGATACTCACCCATGGCATCTACATGATTCAGGGAAGAGATAACAGAAACACGGAGGAACAATGAGACCAGACAATTCCCAGACCACAGAAAGTGGATGTAAGGACCAAGCAGACCCTGTAAGGGGAAAAGCCAAACAAACAATTGAATTTGGGACAAAGGGAGGAATGTTTACGAAAAAGCAACTAATTCGATGCACAACAATAGCAGCTTGGAAGGAAAAAAAAGCTACCAGGCCCAAAGCATGTTCAAAAAAATATATACTACATTCTGCAAATAATCATACCTTAAAGAGGAAAATGAAGAGCCTTGCCTGGTTTGTAATCTGCAAAGTAGGACAAAAAGGAAAACAGGTGAATTCAGTATGATCCCATACAAGCAAGCTAAAAATACAGTCACTGATTTACATCCCTGTAAGAGAACCAATCCATCTAAATATGATGGAGAACAAGCTTCATCTCCAAATCCATATGCTCTCCTAAAACCCAGAGCAGAACATAACACCTTAGCAACTATTTGAATTTGACACAGAGCTGTATTGTAACAAAACTGATCCATCCAACAAGGTCACTGAAGAAGCTCCCAACCGAAATCCAGTGGCTTTACTGAAACCCAGAGACAGTTCCAAACAGAATTCCTTTTGAAGTAAAGAAGAAGAGAATTCAAACTGGATAACCCAATGGTATAGTGGGGTAATGCACCCATCGTATCATGCCAATAGAAACTAGAAACTTCTAAGCATAAGATCAATAAGATTGTATGAAATTCTAACATCGTCATGGCAACAAAAAGCCCTAACTAAAAAAACACAAAGTAAGAACATAAGCGCTTCATTAAGAATCTGGGTCCTTAAACCCCTAACCCAAACATTGAGCAGGACATATTAATCTTCAGGGGATAAGAAAGCATGCATAAACTCTACAATCTTCACTTTGCCTATACAGTAACAAGAATAACATGCCGTTCGTAAAAAACAGTCCCCTAATTCAAAACCAATTTATACCAAATAACATATTCTAAGGGGTGGATGATGGCAATAAGCAACAACTACCCATGACGACCACGCGATTTGCGAAGGCAACTTGTGTAATACAGAGGTTCTAATTGAAGCTAGCCCTTGCAAACCAAGAAGAAGAAAAGGACTACATCATATATTTCTCGTCTTTGCTCTCACAAGCACAACCTCACATGTTTATACTCACCTACATCTCCTAAGTTCTAGTGAGCTATCGGGATAATCTTAACACGCGATACTGTAATTTTAGCTTGTCCCCTTTTAAAGAAAACAAGGACAAGGATCTCGAACACATCTCACAACTTACACACTTAGAATTTCACATACACATCCATCAATTCCCATATGAAGGTAATAGACTACTAATACGCAGGCATTAACAAATTATGCCTCTCTTTTTCTAAATCAAATATCATCACAGGTTACAATTCTTCACATAATTTTTCGTTTCACATCGATATCCAAAGAAAAATACATCACAGCTTCAAGGGAGGTTTAACACAGTCTCTGTTAAAGGGTTTGTTACACAGACTGTGTACCCAAAAATAAATTAATTCAACAATTCCTCCCAGAACAACAACAAATTCAACTTCATCCATCAGATTTTCATAACATAAATTCAAAAAAAAAAAATCAAAAACTAAGTAAGAAATCGTTACCTTCTTTTGTTGAAAACTCTGAATCATTCTTCTAGACCTTCAATTTCGTCTTCTACATCATCTCAGAACCTGTTCTTATGAAACCCTAATTCTTTAAATTTTTTAGACTATTCTTATTTGTAATCGAACTCTCACCTTCTTCATGTTATAATCTTCAAAACCCATACACTGTTTTTTTCTTAATCATCACCAAAATCAAACCCTAATTCCTATTCACAGAAAACCCTAACTTCTCAATTGAATTCTTATACTTAAATCTCCGTATTTTCTCAATTCCTGATTCAACTGTTCTTTTATTGATCCGAGTCTTGTAAACTTCATCACTATATCAACTCTCTCAAAACCCTATCCCTGATTCTCAATGAATCATCTTTCTTCTTTCAATCAAAAATCCTAACAAAATCAAATCTAGAAACTCATCATCATTAGACTTGATCCATCTATCTCGCTGGATTTATTCATCGACGGCATCAAGAAGTTTTAGAGATGATGTTATTTACGCAGATATGGAGAGGAGATGAAAGTTCAGAGATGGAGAGGAAATGAACGAGTGGAAAAAAAAATGAGATGTTCTTCTCGATGGACAAGGCATTATAGGTTAACTTGGCTGAAGGGTGGAAAAATAAAAAGGAAGGCTCGACTGAAGTTTGACTTGGGTGTACTTGGTATCCCTAGTGTTCCCGACCACATGCGTGCTTTGCACGCTTGAAAACACTACAGTTGCAATTCGCAACCTCGCTAGTGAGGTTACAAAATTCGAAACGGCAGATCTGCGTTGCGAAAAAGAAGGGCGTTGCAATTAGCAACTAAAATTTTGCAACGGCCCCTATGCCGTTGCAAACGTGGGTTGCGAATCCCTAAAAATGGTGTAGTGGTGGTAGTATGGGATGCTATCTAGGATACCTTGTCGAGATATCCTCTTGGCACTGGCCAATTGCGATTCTTGGTTTTGTTGTGGACACTTTTTAGATTCCTGGGCAGGTAGTATGTGACATGTGCTCAGAAGGTCTAAATTGTTGTTCATGAAAACTTGAAGAAACCCGGGATTTCTGAGCATCTGGTATGGGACTTTTGCTCGGGAAATCCAAAGCGAAGAGATTGTCCACAATAGTTTTTGTTTTGAATTTCGAGGACGAAATTCTTTGAAGGGTGTGATAATGTAACACCCCGTGTTTTTAGCATGGCGCATGCTAAAAGATGCGCCATTTGCTTGTGATGAAGCTTCATCCAAAGCTTCTTTTGCATGGTGAGATGCATTTGGCCCTGGGCCATATCTGGTGCCAAGTAAGGCACATCGCATATGCATATTGGCTAAGGCCAATATGGCATTGGTTGGAAGCTACATTGGCCAAGAGCCAATCTTGCATCAAATGATGCATTAGGTCAGTTGGGTAGATGACCTTGAAAATGTACAACCAACATGGCTGGACATCGAGTTGGATATGTACAACCAACATGACTGGATATCGGTTTGGCAGTGGACAGCCAACATGGCTGGAGATCGGGTTGGTAATGTACAACCATCACGGCTGGACATTGGTGTGGCCTATGGGCCAAAGTCGGAAATACAGCCATCACGACCCTTCATCGGGTTTGGCTCGTGAAATGTTCAGCCATCCTGGCCGGACAGTGGAACTGGCATGTGAGCCAGGACTGAATGTACATCCATCTTAGCCGGTTATTCAGGAAAATACATGGCAACGGCCATGAATAGTAAACGGGGAGTTGATGAAAGATTTTTGGTCCCCTAATCAGAGTTGTAAAAATGTCAAATTAACATATATAGGGAGGGGTAGTTGGTTGAAGGTGCATATGCGGACTATGTACCAAGTAAGCTTCATAGCTTGGCCGGAACGGTATGAATGATGCTCAGGCCTCATTCTTAGTCGCGCAGCCTTACGAATGGAGCATATGATGCTGAGGCATCACTACGCCATTCCACGGACTCGATGATGTATCACTTGGATGTATTTGACGGAACGGCCTATACGGACTAGGCCATTACCACTGTTGCTTGGCCACGGCCTAGCAAACGAGTTGGAATGAGTTGCCTGTCCCTTCGTGGATGAACTACGGTCTGTGCTTGATCCCTTTAGAGTAGGGAAGGGTACGTAGGAAGCCACAATGAGTTGCAGCATTGCTTGGTCCAGCACGTTGGCCCCTCATATCATCTAATCTCGGTAGCTCGACGCAAGAGATGATTGTGGCCATACTTGATGAGGCTTAGTTGCATGCCAGTAAGTGGATGCTCATACTTCCTATCAAGTTGGAAAGAGTTGGTAAGCGAGGTAACGTAGGAAATGGCAAGGGATTGGTGCGGCCTACGCCAAAGTCCAAGGCTTATGCCTGGACAAGACACGACAATATGACGGTTGCTCAGCCGGATAGGAAATTCAGTGATGAATTCCCTACGTAAAGGCAAAGCCAGAGATGCATGAAAAATGCATTGTCATTGGCCTTATGGCCTTAAACCCTTCTGCGGACGAGGGTGACTTTGGAACGGTTTGGAAGCTAAGTTAGCTGCGTCATGCTCCACAAGCATGCTGGCAAGGGCAAATGGACGTGCATTTGCCTAGCCCTAAGGCCCGGATCGTAGCTTCATCATGGCGCACCGGGGGAGTTACGGCCTGCGGGGCGACGCGCCAAAGGCGTAATTTTTCGGTCTGTCACATAGAAACTTTAATCAAGTCTCGTATCCCAGGCGCAACTATGACTTGTGCTCAAGCAGTTGAAGTACTATGGATCAACACCGCTCAGACTCAAGTAAATCACAAGAACATAATCCTTGTTATCATTTTAGGTGTTATTAGTTTTTCTAAGTCTCATTACAAGTCGTATTAAGTTTTAAAGTTATTATTCGACTTTCAGTGGGTCTGCGAGACATACAACAGGAGTAATAGTGAAGAAGTGCCGTAAGTTGAAGGACTAACTGTGCTGAAAACAACCCAGGTAACTGTTCATCACTCTTATGAAGTTGAAGGATTGGCTCAAGTTCATGTTGAGTGATATTCTAATTGTACACATTGAAACTACAGGCAAGAGAAAGTACTTGAGGTGTACTTGAGATGGTTTCAGGAGTTACTCGAGATGGTTTGTTGATGAGAATGAATAAACCTTAGTGGTAGGATGTTATTGACTTATCTTACAGGTGTATTTCTCTATATACAAGTATCTTTAAACAATGACCTGGCTAGTTTTATGTGCAGAATCTTGAGATCTCCAATTTGTTGTTTAATGAAATGTCTATTAGTTCAACATTTTGTTGTTTAATATTAGAACTTACTAGCTAGCTAGAACTTATATATTGTTTTGAACTCAAGATTTCAATCCGGATACAATGTTGAATTTGAGTTTAAGTTTTGGTTCATTTGAATTTCAGTTTGGGTCTCATTTGAATTTAATTTGAGTTTCATTTGACTTGAGTTTGATTTGACTTCAATCTGAGTTTCATTTGATGAAGTCAGTTATTTCTGATTCAGCTATTGAGGCATTTCAGCAAATCTATTTTTTTTATATTATAATTTAAATCTATGACCGATATAATTGGTCAGCACCTAGTTACGGTTCAAATCGGTAGTTATTCGGAGACCAACGTCTTAGGGTCATACAAAAATAAAATGCTTTATCAGCGACCCCATCAGAGAGCGCTAAAACGGGTCACTTAACTCGGATATATTACTTGTCCTGGCGGTCGCGGAACTTCTATTTTCCACTAGTGTTATCATTGGGTTATTTAGTTTTTGGTACTTACATTTTGTCCAGAATTAGTGTTTGGTCTAACATTTGTCCAACTTAGGATTTGGTACTTGTAAATAACATTGACCTGCATTGACCGTCTTAAATCTTGACTTCTGTTAAAGAAATTATTAAAATTTTTATATAAAATATAATCACTAAACAAGTTTACTATTACACCCTTCACTTTGCTAGTATTTACAAAATAATCACATATTAACCCTAATCCTTCGTCGCCACCACCGTCAATTTCTTTCTCTCTAACACTACTATTGCAACATCATCACAGTCACCATCTCGCTTTCCCTATCTATTTTCTATTGTCAAACCTCCCATCTAAAAATACCAAAGCTCGATGTAAATTGATTACATCCCATTTCAATTTATTCATCAATAAAACCCATCATCACCTGTCATCCGTAACCAGCACAACATAAATTGGGTTTCTATTTATTGAATTAGGATTTTGATTCAGTAAAATTGGGGTTTCAATTTCAAATTTCGATTCAGTGAATTTGGGATTTTGATTTGGTTTACTAGGTTAGGTTTTGTTTGATTCAGAAACTTGGGTTTAGATTAGTGAAATTGGGGGTTTCGATTACAGATGGTTGGAAAATTAGGTCGTCTAGAATACAGATGTGACCAATCTAAAGCTGCTTTTCTCATTTCATTATTGTATGATAATGAAAATTCTTCTTCCGAATCAATTTTAGGGTTTCTTCTACTTGTTGCTTTAGGGCTTCTTTGCAGTAAATGTTGTTGATGATGAGAACGAAAAGCGATAATATTGTAACTCGAACAGAGAGAATTGGATTGGGCCATTTGCTTTATGAAGATTGCACTAATTAGGTTTTTGATTCAAAACAGTAACAAGACTTTACTAATTATGTTTGGATTGGGATTCAGATTTGTGAAGTTGGTCTGAAAATGCGATCGATTCAAAAGCAGGTAAATCATATGAATCAGACTCACAATGCAAAATAGATTGAAGTAGAAGAGTTTACTTGAAATTGGTAAATGGGTTTTGATCGACTCACAGTAGGTTATGATCAGAATCTGATTTTAACCAAAAATTAAAGACATCAAGATTTGATTTAGGGTGTTGGAGAAGATTGGATTAAGATGAGGAGATGGTAAGATTCGGTTAAATAATGAGTGAAAATAAATGGTAATCTTTCTATTGTTGTATGTATAAGTGGTACTGATAAAGCTATAAACGAGAAAATGATTATGTTCAGGAGTGAAAGTTTGTACATAGAAAATTCCCAAACTGGTTTAGATGTTTTTAGTGAAGAAATGAAGAATTAAAATGGTGGTGACTAGGTTTTTGGATAATCTTTTTTGATTGATTAATGATTTTATTTTTATTTATTTTTTATAATTGATGATTTTGGATGACTATCAATGGATTTAAGCAAGCTTCTGCTGGTTGGAGGACGGTGGTGGTAGGGGTGGTGTAATGTCGGCAGATGAAGAGATAAGAAGGAAAGGTGGAAGAAAGTTAGATGGAGAGTTTAGTTAGGTTAATTTTGAGGCGTGTAAAAAGTATGTGCGAAGGATAAGATAGTAAATGCATAAATTTTTATATGATAATTTAATTACAATTAAAGGTAACAGAGTCAATGAAAGTCAACGTCATTTCTAAGTACCAAATCCTAAGTTGGACAAATGTTAGACCAAACACTAACTCTGGACAAAATGTAAGTACTAAAAACCAAATAACCCGTTATCATTTTGCATTGGAGTATCTAAAATGGCATAAAGATCATCCTAAGCGGAGGTCTAAATAACTTTTTTTTTTTGGGTCTTCCCACGAGACAAACAAAAACAAAAATACAACAGAATATATCTCAAATGTCGTGGGTCAATATGGGGTCTATGGAAGAAACAAAAAACAGTAGTAAAAGAAGAAAAAATGATGAATTGAACTTAGAATATATAAGGGTCATGGAGAAATCTATGGATATGACTTTCTCCTTCATGACAAGCACTATGCAGAAGGTTTTGGTATGGTTATCCTCATACTATAGCCAAACCCGACTAATATGGGTTGTTCTTGGTTGGAATGTAGGGATTCAACGAGGCGTGGCTTGTGAAGGGCATATATTTATGTCGCTCTCCATTCAAGGGATATATGATAAAAACCGAGTTTCCGTAAAATAACACTCTGGGTCTACCATTTAGGCCTTATTTTTATGCTTTGTGGGTGGCGGATCCAAAAATATAATCATTTTCCAGTCGTACTAAACCAAAATATTTTTCCCCACAGAGGATGTATTTTTGCGGGAAGTCCTCTTGACTAAATTGTAGCCATAGCCAACAGAATTGAGTGACCATAGTGTTTGACCTTACTCCCTTACATGAGATGAAAGCCATGTCATCTTCTTATTATTGACCTTTATCCTTTCATTTGAGATAAAATTTTAATAGAAAAACTATGAAATCATATATCATGTGTTTTAGGACCTTCACCCCAACATTAAAGATGGTCTTAAGGTCATCTGTTTATGTGAACATTTGCAAATGGGTTAAACATCATTAATTACATTTCAGACGGTGTTAACTTGGTCAACCGATGTCAACTTGACCAAAATGCAAAAATCAACAAACCATTGACTGACTAGTCTCGCATTATCTATGGCCCAGAGACAGTAGACTTTTTATTTTTTTATTTTTTTGCTTTTTTTTGCTTTTTTTCTTTTGATGTAGTACAGTGGTCAGTTGTGACCCCTAAATACTACTAGCATGAGATATCTCAATATCGCCAAGAACACTATCGCCAAGCTTCGAACCCTTACCTCCTCCATGGGAGGGAGCATGAGAACTTGTTGCGCCAAAGCCCAAGGGAAGCGTTAGGTTTGCACTACTACGAGGTATCTCAATATCGCCAAGAACACTATCACTCACACAAGAAGAACAAGTATTTAACGAGGTTGAATCCTCAAGGAATAAGCAATTTTATATATCACCGTATAGGTTGGAATATACAAAGCCTAAGCAGAGAAGAAGAGAACTCTTACTAGTTCTGGTGTATTTTCTCTAGTTCTCTCTATGGCTATTTATACACATCAATAGGATCGAAACATTCCTTAACAAGGATTACTTTCCTACAAGTATAGGGTTTCCTAACTTAGCTCTAAGAGACAAACCTCTTAAGCTTCTATACTTAGGACACAAGTACTTGGTTTCCTTAACCAACTAGATTTTCTAATCTAGACCTTGACTGACCTACCAACAATTCTCCACTTCGGATCATGCATTCATGCATGAGACGATCAATAGATAAAATCACCTCCATCTTCCAACGTCGATTGAACCATCACTGGCTGCCTACGTATCAACAATAGAATCAAACCCGACCGTAGTTCTCTCAAATGGCCTTGCTAGAAGACCTCCACCAGTTTCCTAAGAACCTATACCCCAAAAGGGCCTTTCACCAAACCGGAAGGATGTGGATCAATTTCGAACAATGTCGAAACTTGATCCCAGATACTACTTTAGTCAACATATCATCTGGATTGTCTTTGGTATCGATCTTCACAAGTAGAATGTCTTCTTCTTCAAGAATTTCTCTCACAAAGTGAAACCGTACGTCTATATGTTTGGTTCTAGCATGATGCACTTGATTCTTAGCCAAATAAATTGCACTTAGACTATCACAATGCACAGGCAGTTGGTCATGCACAACTCCTAAGTCATCTAGCAAATCTTGTAACCATATAGCCTCCTTAAATGCCTCTGTTACTGTCATATACTCCGTCTCCGTAGTTGAAAGCGCCACAATGGACTGCAATATTGATCTCCAACTAATCGGTGCTCCTGCTATGGTAAATACATACCCCGTAGTTGAACGTCTCTTGTCCAAATCACCAAAGATAGTCGTAATCCACATACCCAACACTCAACCGATTGTTTCTTCTATCCTTCACAAACTCCAAGCCAACATCAATCTGTACCATAAAGATACCTCAAAATCCTTTTCACAAGATGACAATGTCCCTTACCAGACAATGCATATAACGGCTGACCATACTAACTGCATGTGAAATGTCCGGCCTTGTACATACCATCGTATACATCAAGCTACCAACACCTCGCGATATGGGACTTGGGCCATATACTTTCGTTCTTCTTTAGTAGTGGGAGACATACGAGCACTCAACTTAAAATGAGCAGCAAGGGGAGTACTTACGGATTTAGTTCCTTCGTAAACACCAAACTTCGATAACACTTTCTTCAAATATGCCTTCTGAGACAAACAAACCTTACCCTTCTCTCTGTCACGTTGAATCTCCGTACCAAGAATCTTCTTAGCCTCTCCCAGATCTTTCATCTCAAACTCAGATGCCAACTTTCACTTCAAATTATCAATCTCTTTCTTGTTATTCGATGCAATCAGCATATCATCGACATACAAGAGCAAATATATGAAAGACCCATCACGTATCTTCTTGAAGTATACACAATGGTCATAGTGACTTCTTGTGTATGTTTGGCCTATCATAAACTGGTCAAATCGCTTGTACCATTGTCTTGGAGACTGCTTCAGCCCGTACACCGATCTCTTTAGTTTACATACACAATCTTCTTTTCCAGCAACCTTGAACCCACTAGGCTGAGTCATATAGATCTCCTCTTCTAGATCACCATGTAAGAACGCCGTCTTAACATCTAGCTGAACTAGGTCTAAATCATATTGTGCTACCAAGGCCAACAAAATACGGATTGATGAGTGTTTTACCACCGGAGAGAACACCTCATTGTAGTCAATCCCTTCTCTTTGGGCATAACCTTTTGCAACTAACCTTGCCTTGTAGCGTACTTGATTCACCGGAGATCCTTCTTTCTTAGCATATACCCACTAGCACCCTATGGCCTTCTTACCGTTCAGAAGCTTCATAATAATCCATGTGCCATTCTTGTAAAGAGACTCCATCTCGTCCTTCATTGCTCCTTCCCATTCTTTACACTCTGCACTGCGTACAACTTCTAAATAGGAAGTAGGAGTACCATCCTCAACAACTGGTAATGCATAAGCAATGTAATCATTCATCCAACCAGGCTTCTGGTTGATCTTCTCGGTTTCTTTGGTTGTTATAGGCTTCGTGACGAGCTTCGTATCTTCTACCGACTCTTGTTCCTCTTCCTCAATAGTGTCACTATCATTTGGAAATTCGGTAGTTACTTCTCTTGCACCCAATTTCTTCGAAGTATTCTCAGCAGATACTGAACTTAATCGGATTTGGTGGAGTTGCATCAATCTCCACCTGCTTGTAAAGGCTCATTAGTATTGGTGCTTCATTCTCCACCCGTCGAGAACCCCAAGACTTTACCATAGACATCTCATCAAATGTGACATCTCTACTCATGACTATCTTCTTCTCAACTAGATTCCAAATTTTTAACCCTTTCACTCCACTTTTCATACCCACAAAGATTCCTTTCACTAAGACGGCTATCAAGCTTGTTTTCACTAATATGATACCACGCAGACAACCAAAGATATGAATTGAGTCATAATCATAAGTCGGTTTACCAAACCACTTCTCCATAGGAGTTTTACCTTCTAATGCAGTGATGGCAACCTATTAATGAGGAAGCACGTATATGTAATCGCCTCGGCCCAAAACGCTTTACCTAATCCAAGATTAGATAACATACATCGTACCTTCTCCAGCAAAGTACGATTCATGCGTTCAGCTAACCCATTCTGTTGCGGTGTCTTCTTAACTGTGAAGTGCCTCTTTATCCCCTCATCCTGGCATACTTGCAAGAACGGATCACTCTTGTACTCTCCACCATTGTCCGAACGTAGTACTTTGATCTTTCTTCCAGTTTGAGTCTCAGTTGCCTTTTTCCACCTCACAAAGATTTCTAGGACTTCATCCTTATGCCTCATGGTGTACACCCATACGCGCCTAGAATAATCATCAATGAACGACACAAACCAATGTTTCCCTCCCAATGATGCATTCTTGGAAGGACCCCAAACATCTGAGTGAACATAGTCAAGAACTCCACTAGTATTGTGGATATCTGTGCCAAAGCTTGTTCTTGTTTTCTTGCCCTTAACACAATGTTCACAAAATGCTAACTTGTAGGCAATATCACCTTTCAACAAGTCTTGTTGAATCAACCTATGTAACGACTTCTCACCTGGATGTGCAAGTCTCATGTGTCATAGATTTGTTTTCTCGGTAGCTGCACTCTCGATGTGTTCAAAAATAGACACATCTCCTGTTGTTGTACTCCCAATCAAGTTGTACAAGTTATGATGACGTGTGCCCTTCATGATTACCATAGATCTAGAGATTACCTTTAGAACACCATTTTCAGCGACTATCTTATAGCCCTTAGCTTCTAAAGTTCCGAGTGAAATCAGATTCTTCTTTATGGCAGGTACAAATCTTACCTCCTTCAGCTCTCTAACCATACCATCATGCATCTTGATACGAACACTACCAATCCCAATCACCCCGCGGGTATGATTGTTTCCCATACGTACTTCTCCATCAAGCTCTTCAAAACTTGAGAACCCGATCACGATATGGACATATATGATATGTTGCTCCAAAGTATCTAATACCCATGTACCATCCGTAATAGCACAAGCCGATGGTGTCACGATTAGCATGAGAAATCGAAGCATCATATGATTCTTCATTACCTTTTGCAATGTTCACCTCGGTCTTGTTGTTATCTCCTTCTCTTTCCTTACGCTTAGGACAATCCTTAGCCCAATGACCGAAGTCATTACACCAAGCACACTCATCTTTCTGCAGTCGCGTTCTACTCTTAGAACGTCCTCTACCTTTACCATAACCACCATTCTTCTTTCTCCTCTCTGTTGAACGACCTCTTGCAAGAAGCAAGTCATTGTTAGCTTCACTTGCAAGGTCTTCACGATCCATCTTCCTGAACTCCTCACTACGCAATGCCGTAGTGACCTCTGCGTATGTCATCTTGTCCTTGCTGCATTAATGATTTTATCATGGGTTCATACTTTTCGGAAGAGAGTTTATCGTACACAAAGCTTGTTCCTCGTCGTTGATCTTCTCATCGTAGTTAACCAACTCAAGAAGAATTTTATTATATGAATCTAGGTGCTCGGTTAGAGTTGCACCTCTCTTCATGTTATAGCGATACAAATTCCTTTTAAGATGTATCCTATTGGCCACGTTCTTCACAAGATATTCCTTCTCAAGCTTTTCCCAGAGATCCTTAGCTGAAGTCTCGTGCTGATAATTAACTCTTACTGCAGTTGTTAAACACCCTCGTATCGAAGCAAGACACAATTTATTCATCTTGTTCCACTACTTGTCAGACATCTCCACTGGCTGACCTTCTAGAGCTTCTTCTAGATCAAAATGAACAAGAGCATCCATTACGTCCGTTCTCCATAAACCAAAGTTATTGGTTCCTGTAAACCTTTCTACCTTGAGTTGTGATCTATGTGAATGAAGTATTTCTTCTTTTGTTTCTTTATCTTTATTTGTGGGATCCGAATGTTCTCTTAAAGGATTTTTCGGATCTTCGTCCCCGTCAACCATTGTTCACAAATAACCAAATATAGATAAAAAACAGAACCTTTGAGATTAGTATTACCTCAAGCAATCTTCAGAAAAAAATACCTTCACTTCAACTGCAATCTGAGTACCCGTATCCAAGAGCGTCTCCTTGCTCTGATACCAATAGTTGCGCCAAAGCATGCGGAAGCGTTAGGTTTGCACTACTACGAGGTATCTCAATATCGCCAAGAACACTATCACATACACAAGAAGAACAAGTATTTAACGAGGTTGAATCCTCAGGAAGGAATAAGCAATTTTATATATCACCGTATAGGTTGGAATATACAAAGCCTAAGCAGAGAAGAAGAGAACTCTTACTAGTTCTGGTGTATTTTCTCTAGTTCTCTCTATGGCTATTTATACACATCAATAGGACTGGACACATTCCTTAACAAGGATTACTTTCCTACAAGTATAGGGTTTCCTAACTTAGCTCTAAGAGACAAACCTCTTAAGCTGCTGTACTTAGGACACAAGTACTTGGTTTCCTTAACCAACTAGATTTCCTAATCTAGACCTTGACCGACCTACCAACAGAAATACCATGCCGCTTGATGGTTCTCAACAGTAGACTGGTTAATTTGGTGCTAAAGTTACAACCACTTGCAAAAACAACTTTTTTTTTCAAGGTACTAAGGAGGTTTCTATAAAATCCTCAAACACTAAGAGCCTGTTTGGTACAATTTTTAATAAAGTTTTCAAAAATAGTTTTCCACTATTTTAAAAACATACTCTTTTTCCTTGTTTTCATTTTCTAAAAATTGTTTGGTAGGATAAGAAAACTGTTTTTGAAAACCAAGGAAAATCAACCAAATCAAATCAAATGTAAAGACTTGTCTAAGAGATAGTGATACTGGCCATGACTTACTTGCAAACGTCATTTCCTCGATCTCTTACTTTGTTCTGAATAAAAAATAATAATAATAATAATAATTTGTTGTTTTCAAAAACCGAAAACAAATAGAAAACAATTTTTAAAATTATCTTTACCAAACGCGTTTTCTCCAATTTTTTGTTTTTGTTTTTAAACAGTTTGGAGACTCCGACCCCTTAAGTACGAGATTCAGGCACCTCACCAAAAAAAAATAGTTTCTATTTGTATCCCAAACTGTAGGTCCTCTTTAGTCCCCGACTCCACGTCGCTCATTCTCTTGCTCAATGGGAAAATTCATGTAATAATTTTTTGTTTTGGAGTATTTTAACCTCTTGTTTGGGCTTTTTCCTGTATTAATTAGAGGCTGGCAATTAGCCCCTTTGTGGCTCTTGCTTATAAATATTACTCGGTTGGTTTACCCGGAGAGTTTCCATATAGACATGTTATCCCGCACCGTTTTGCGGGAAGCTATCACGTTTAAGCGGCTTCTTTACCGTTAGATGATCGAATCAACAGTTGGATTCGCGCTCAGGAAAGGACCCACCATTTTCCCTTAAGGATTCAAGGCTGTTGGATCTGGGTTTTAGCGTGATCGAACGGTAAAGAAGCCGCTTGAGCGGGATAATTTCCCGCAAAATGGTGCAGGACAGCACTGCTCTTCCATATATGGTATTATTCACTCAAAGAAGCATCCACATGAAGTTGAAAGCCATAGACAGAAACATATAAGTTTGAAATCTAGCTAGCCAGTTGAACAGAGTAGCTAGCTTCAGACATAAATTATAAACAGTAATAATTTTGGTTATATAAATCAAGATCAGTACTGCCCAGATTCACTAGAAGATGGTGGACATTAATAAAGAGGAAGATCGATACCTCTCTTCTGAAGTTTTTTCAATAATTCGTTCAGTTACATTTACTAGTATATAAAAATGAGGACCGAAATAGAATTCCATATCTACTCGATACGAAAAAAACATTAATACTCAGAAATCACTGGAATACTTCTATCTCAAATATGAAGAGACCTTGGGCATGTATCAACCAGACTCTGATCACCATTCATTTGGTACCGTGGCCTACACACAGTACATAAGAAGGTCATCAAGTGTTACAACTTACAACACAAATATGTGCATAGAACTGATTAATATTTAAGCTCCAACATTTTAATTAAATATATATATGCATTTACTTCTTGTTAAGAGAACTAGAGAAGCATATGACTTGGAACTGGACTTGGTGAACGTTTTGTAGCATTGCATATATTATTATAAAAAAAGAGAGGTATAAAAGGCTTCCTAACCAGTCCGAATAGGGAGATTCTTCTATCACTTGGATTAACCTATTCTGAGATCACTTAGTATTGCATATATTAGCAGGAGCATATCGATTCTTAGCCTAACTCTTCCTATCCACTTAGATATATATGCATTTTGGCCAAATTAAATATTCAAAGAAATGAACTGATTTAGGTTAAACGACCACGATACTTCATATACATCTTATACTAATATAAAGAAATGAGCTCTTTTTGGTAGGAGATCCCTTAAATTACTTAGTTGTCCACATTTTTTATATATGTACATAAATACTACTGTTTTAAAAATATATCAAATTTTTTTAAAACTTAATATCTTTCAAAATATACACCGGATTTTTGTAAAATTTATATATTTGAAAAGCTCTTTCAATTATCTACCTAACGAGTACAAATAAGAATAATAAATTTTAGTTTTTGGAAAAAAGATTCATGACTTTCAAATTTAACGTTGTTGGATGATTAAAATTCAAGCATGTGCATCACACATGTGTGTTTACTAGTGGTTATAAAACAAGGTACTATATCGATAGAAGGAAAAAAAAGACATAAGGTACTACATGAATTTACCGCTGTACATTATATTCTTAGAATTAGAGATGCTTTTATATATTATATATATATATAACGATGACTGTTATTGAGCTCTACTGTTTCTAGTTAAAAAAGTTTTTGCCATTAAAAAGAAGGGTTTCATGGCTACAAAAAAGAAAAAATAATAACATAAGCGAGTTTCATAAGTACAATTTATGTACCTCTTCACTGAGTTTGGCTTGCTTATTCTTGGTCTCCAACTTCAACCCGAAATGCGCATGGGGAAAATGTGCCCACTATATACCAAAAAAGAAATGTATATTACAAAAACATCGGTAAAATGGTTGGGGTTCAAATGCAAAATCAAGCAAAATATGGATGCATTTTCTTATGTTTCTACTTACATTTTTGGCTGCAGCACTGAATGCTTGTCTGTGGTTGATATCTGGATTATTTGCCTTAATCCTTTGTATTTCCTCCCTAAGAAAAGAATATCCAGCAACAACTTATGGGGTTAAAATTATATTACTTGGACTCTTTGGGCAAATTAGTATTGAACCGACTAACCAAAAACTAGTATAGATGGTCAATGTTACAATATTTACTTTATGAACTGATTATATGCGGAGGGAACCCTATGTTTCTTCTCAGCAGCTGTCCAAAAAGAAAAGAAAAAATGTCTATCAGTGCAGAAAAAAATAAATACCCAAATTTACGTTAATGCTACCTACTGGATTTGTTCAAACAGTTTAGAATCACGTATACAGATATGGTGAGTATAGAGATTATCTTACGCCGATTAACAATCCGTTTTTCGGTTTTAGCAGCACTTGTAACTTGCATTACTTGGATATTCTCGTTGTTTTTCGAAGAAGATGGCAAATCAATTCTCTGATAATGATCACTGTTGTTAGGTGTCTGTAAATTGAAAAACAAAGAATTTATTCGTTATAAGATCTGAAAGAAAAGACCTAAAGGAAGGCAAATGTATGAAGAACTAGCTAGGGCATCTCGTGTAAGACTTGAGAGAGATCAGAGAGAGAGAGAGTAAACAGTTCTAAACAATAGTCCGTATCCCCTTTGGGAGAAAGAGAGAGCTGAAGTGACTAAATCAGTTAAGACTACAGATCAATCAATCTCTCTCTAGATGTCACGCAATGATTCATTTTAGGGTTTTAATTATTTTGAGTCAATGACTGTAAACAAAGAAGAAGATCAAAAGCAAATCACATCAAGAGCTCAAGCTAATAACTAACTTTATGTTTCTATCAAATCAAATCCAATCAAACTATTAAAATATTTCTATGTAGTACAGTGAACTAAGGGTCTCATGGCGGCTGCTAGAGGATTTGTACAGTTTCAGAACGTGTATATTTAAACCATTAAACGAAAAAATATTGCTTCGAAAAACACAATAAATTGTTTCTTCCTCAAGCGAATTCTGAGATGTAATGAAAACTAAGAAAAACCCTAGATTTCAGCTTATGATAGATCACCCTCAAATGAAACAAAAATAATTTAGTTGTTTTTCACCTGCAAATCTTGTAGCGACAGTGACTGTAATACAGCTCCCATGTTAACAGACCATAGATTTGCGCAATGCCCACATCTGACCGTCACTATTTCAAACAAACTACTGCATGGAACACTCACCTGTGCAAATAAAAAAAAATCAAACAAATAAGTCTGTGAAAAAATTGAAATTTGTTTAGTTATAACCAGAGAAAGAAAAGTGTAATAGTTTTCTTTTTTAGAGCCCTTGGGAATGAAAATATATATGTTTAAGGTGAAGAATAACAAAAACAAGATCTTGAAGATTTTCAAAGGTAGAGTTGATCAGAGGCTGGGAAGATATCTACGATATAGTGGATATAGAGAAGTAAAGAAAGTATTTCTTCTTTCCCTATCTGTAAAAGTTAACCCTAATAAGCTCAGAAAATGCACTAGTTGCTGGATGAAAAGGGTACTGATCAATGAATGAATGACTTTAGTTACTTTGACAGCAAAAGAAAAACGATGACACTAAGGTAAGGATAGAGACGTGACTGTATGTGTTAGCGTATTTAACAATATATAACATCTACTAATACCTTTTAAAAGTAACACAAGGAAAAAAGTTATGAAAAACAAGAATTTATACACCAGCAAATCAAAGTTTTCTTTTTTGAAAAAAAGCATGATCAGAAAATCTGGATCTAATTGCAATTATAAAAGAAAACATAAGAAGATTTTATGTACAAAAGTTCAAATAAAAACAAAAAGATATATGTATAAATGAGAGATGAGCTGATCATATAAATAATTCAAGAAGTGAACATTTATATATACCGCAAGAATGATGCTGCAGAAGTTACAAGGGATGTAGCAAATTTGCTCATTCACAAAACTCATCATTGAAGAGATAGAAGACATTACGGTCGACTGATTTCTAAGACTATTCAAACCAAAACTAACTTCTTAACTATATTGAGTCTTCAGAGAGATGAAGAGAATGAAAGTAAAGGAAAATTCTTATTTTCTAGATTATATAGAAGAGTGAGAAGAAGATGAGGAGCTTATAATATAATTATGAATGAGTAATTTAATTAATTATTGACAAAAGATCTCTGACATAACTGTTCAATTTTAACATATGGTTGGAATGTGGACGAGGAGGAAGAGAAGGGAAATGTTTTAATGGATCTCTTGAGTAGCAAAAGTTGATGAAAACCTATATTAATAGGTGGTCGGTACTAGTTGTTTGATGATAAAGTTAGAAATGTTTAAAATCAAAGAGTTTAGCGATTCAGTATTGAGGTTGACTTTTCATATGTATAGCTTGCTGTTCCTATATGGTGATCAGGTAGGGAACAGCCATGAAAGAAAATAAAATAAATCAGAGTTTGAGGAAAAGAACAGCGGGTCAGAACTCAGAATGTAGTAGTGATAGGGTTTGGCAGTCAATTGGTAGGACCAATAAATGAGAGGAAAAAAATTTGAAAATTTACCCTGGGTGAAAATTGAATGAAATATTCTAATAACCTGTAAAAGGGACAACGGACAGACTACTAGGTCTAGGTGTGTTGGTGTTCGGATCGGAGTGTACAATTACAGATGCATGCGATTACCTGCTAGAAGGTAAATGTTCAGCGCCAACAAACATCACTAGCATAGCTACAGCGGACTAGGGGGGCGAAAATTTTAAATTAAAGCAAATGCACCTCAAAATCTGTGCTCACTGCTTTTAGTTCTTGACTAGCTAAACTCCAGCTTAGCAAGAAAAATATCGAAAGAGTACATACTGGAAGCGTACATGACACACTGGCACGGGGGAGCCATTTTGTAAATATAATGGAGGGGAATGTTATAGTTGTAGACCATGTTCTTGTCGAAACTGACCATGAAATCTTAACCGCGGTCTTGAAATTTTGGTTTCAAGACGGTAGATATTAGAGAGCATATACACCTACCGGGTTAACAAGAGCTAGCTATCAAAGATATTGGTTCTGTATTTGGAGCATATGGACTAAGACTATGGATGTTATTCAAAACAAAACACTATGCCGGTAAAGAAGCGGAAGTGTTACTACCGAAAGTAATGGTTTTCCTAACTCAAAACCACTTTTTCTGTTTAGGTTTTTTTTTTTCCAACTAAAATAGTTCAGTAATCCTTGAATATTTAAATTTTTTTGGGTCTAAAAGATAGGTAAAATAAGATACTATTAAATACATGTGATTGTTTAAAATAGTTTTTTAATACCCCAAGTTGGATTTTTTTTTTTTTTTTTTTCGTGAGTTAAAAGTGCATTCAAAATACTAACTTGGGGAGTTAGTAACCCTTACAACTTGGTAAGTAGAGCCATCTATTGTTGAGTCAGAGGTAACCCGAACATTAGATTTATCTACTTCTAAAGCTACTCTAATACATTCTGCGGGTTCCTTCGTCCAATTCAGAATGGATCTGTAGTTTTTGGCTTCTTTGGCCATTAAGTCAGCTACATTGTTAGCTGTTCTCGGTACAAAATAAAATCCCAAAATATTATTACAAGACTTGAGTTCATTGATAGCATCATCTAAGATAGTTAAGTTCTGCCATTCTAAAGAGGATTCTTTTCCATTAAGGTAATCAAAAAGGTTCTTGAAGTCGCCTTCTATTGAAAAGTTTGACAAGCCAATTTCTGCCGCCCATTTAGCTCCCTGCAACAGACCTAGGGCTTCCGCTTCTTCAGGGGTAGAGGCTGTGAAAGCTCTTTCTCTTCCTTGTTCAAGAATTCCTGCATGATTTCTAAGAATTAAGGAGAAACCTGCTGGCAAATTATTGGAGATCCAGACTGCATCAATATTTAATTTCAGCTGAGATCTCTTAGGAGGAATCCAGTCAGGAACCGTATTTCTTCCTATTGTAACTTGATTTAGTAGGGGGTGATCCTTGTACCAGAACTCTAAGTATCTTTGAATTTCAGTACCTACTTATACACTGGTCCGCTGTTTATTTTCAAAAACTAGGTTACATCTCTCTTTCCCAAGTTGGATATTTCACCCAATATAACAGAAATTAACAGGACCCTAAATTAAAATACCTTCTTATTTAGGAAATAGTTGGAAGTTCCTCAAATTCACTACTTAACTAACTTCAACACAACACCAACGCGATCCGAAAAAAAATAATATTTTGATCCTCACATACAAACACATCCCTAACAACGACAAAAAAGTTTTAGGAGTATTTCAGATTTGAGCTTTAAGCCCAAATGTATGTTATTGCTATGCCCTCTACATAGCCGACCTTGCGGAGGAATTTGAAATTGGAAAAATAATAATTATGCAACAATACAAAAAAATATCATTGCTTAACCAGATAGAGAATACATCTAAAAAGTACAACTATCAGTAGTTAGCAATAAGTCTTTCAAATCTTTATACATATTGTTTAACCAAATAAATACTAATACTTAACAACACAATAGAAGCAGTAAGTCTTATTATGATACACATATACTTAGTTAACCTAAAATGGTGGTATCTCGGGAGCTCGACCACGCTTCTTGTACCTTGTAACATAACACCCAAACTAGTAAAAAGTATAAACACAGAGACCAACCGACATTGGACTGCCATAAGAATTCGGAAGATTTGTTACCCTTTAAACTTATGATTATCTTTGGAATGTGACTTCTTCGGCGGTCTCTACGCTAACCATGATCATCATAATATAAAGCAACACCTGCATCATTTAAATAAACAATGTTAAACAAATATAATAACAACAATTGCTTAATTTTGCAAGTGCAACAGAAACTTTTGTTTCAACTCATAATTTAGAGTGGAGTTATTATGTATACAATGAAGTTTTCTGGGAGGATTTCAATTTGCATTAGACTAAAAGGCTATAAGTACACCATGGTCCCCAACTCCCGTTTCCCAAAATTGAATGCACATGTTCTCTATATGCATCAAACTAAGATTTGCACTAACAGAGGTGCAAATAGCTCTTCAATTTCATCAATGAATCATGCCTACTATAAAGCTCAATCATGTACGCATAGTACCTCTACCGATGACATGTACGATATTCATTTCTCACAGAAGTGTAATACTTCTTAGTTGAGTTTACATTTCCTTCATTGATCCAAGCAAAGAGAACTCCTTTAATTACAATCTACACTTTGTAAAATGGCTATCAACAATCTCTTAATATTGGTCATCCCTCTACATTCATCAACTGGCATAATTGTTTCGGCATGACATTCTTAATACCTAAAAGTCAAATTTCATTATCAGCGCATGACGTAATCGAATAGTTAAACAATAATACATGACGCACCTAGATACATCTAGTGTTACTACTACTGTTCAATTTCAGTAATCAACACAGTGTAGATGACAAAATATAGCATATACCGGAGAACTGACAGCTGAAGACTAATACAGCTGAGATGCGAACTAAGACTCAAGTTCAGATGAAGAAGACCTGAACCAGATGTCTAATGATTAAACAACAGGTATCCAAACACAACAGAGACATGAATATATACACGAAAGACTTGAGTACAGAAACGGATCCGAGAAGAATCTTGATTGTTAGAGCACTGCTCGGTCGAACTCGTAAGCGTTGCTATCTCAAGCTTGTTTGTCAAGTTTAGTTGATCAAAACTATATACTTGATTTCTAGTCTACTTATATCTATGTTTCGGATTAGGATAGATGTGTTTAGTTGAGCTTTAGACTTCACGGCGTTCACCAATTGAAGAAGAAGATCTACTAAAGAGATTGGAGGAACTTCATCAATAAAAGGTATGTGGAGACTAAAACTTATCTATCACTCAGAAGTCTATTATATTCTATCTCCTAATGAGATTAAGTCTTATAGCTATATAGACTTTTACATTATACACATTTTATATTTCGAGCTGAGTTTAACTCGCTTATATCTTTCTCAAAATATGTGTTGGAAGCTTTTAGCCTCAGCTTAAACTTCATCATATACTTGACGAGTTTAGTTGTAGACAATTTATTTGTTGGAAACTAAATATTAAGTCAAGATGATCATGTGAAAATTACCTTGAACAACTTACATGATTTGTGTGAGACAATCATTTGATTTTAACTTGGAAAGTTTCGTATTGATCGATTAATCACTTGAAAATTACTTGAAGCCAGTGGTATGTGTAAGATTACCATTGTTGTCTTCCAAGGATGCTTCAATAATTAAATAAGAGTTTTGGAACGACTACCAATGCGTGGATATACCTTGTATGCCTTGTATGCGAACTGTGAAGTTCTAGTTCAGGTCCGGAACTCTTGTTTGCGAACGGGCTTACTTGTGAAAGGTCTGAAACTGTGGTTTGTGAACAGTGTTTGCGAACAACTAGACTAGGTAGGTCCGGAACTGTGGTTTGCGAACAGTGTTTGCGAACAGTGTTTGCGAACGACAAGACTAGGCCAATGTCCGGAACTGTGGTTCGAGTACTCAGTTTGCGAACGCAGTGGTTACGTTCTAAAATCGGTAAGTATGACTTTTCATACTCATGAACTCATGTTCGTTTCCGAACTCAGTTTGCGAACTAAAGTCCCTGGAACTTTAATGAAATAAGGTATGCGAACTTGTTTTGCAAACCGTAGCATTATGTACATGAATTGGTTCTTGAATAAGTATTTTGTACAATTACAAACCAACTTGAATATGTTTCAAATGATTCATATATATTCTATGAGATGATGAACATTTTAACAACTTTCTTAAAGCACATTTAGATTCATTTGATTATCTATCATGATTGATTGATCGTTAGATGAATATGGATAAACCAAAAGTGTTTATATGGCTAACTTCGGTTAACTATTATTTAGTCAATGGTTATACACGTTTAGGTACGGTTCATCCATATCTAAATATAGGTATATTTCATTTGTGTGTATCAAGCTAATACCATCTAACGGTGGAGATTGATTGCTTATTTCCTAAGCATACTTAGCGAATCTTAAATCAGGAGTTCATCTATCAGTGAATATCAATTGCTTTGTTATTAATTATCGCTTTGATTGTAAGTAACCCTGATTTGAAAGACTATATAATGGAGAACTCTAGCATCTGGGAAACCTAATCCTGACACTCTTGTGTTTCTTAGTTGCAAACTAGAGTTGATTCTCCATTAAGCTAGGGTTTTCCAAAACCATTATTAGGTTAACGACTTGAAGACTTCATTTGGGATTCGTGAAGCCAGATCCAACTATTTTCTCTGTAGTTGCATATTTTGATCTTACTTTTTCTATCGTATTGAGCTTAGCCTTCTCTAAGATTTTCTCGAGATTTAACTCTGATAGGTAAGATATAAAAAGTAATCACAACAGTCCTTCGTCTCAGACTCTTGTGATTCCGTAATAACTTCTTCTGTTAATCAGTTAGGTTATTGTGAGGTGACTATAATATTTCTAGGCTGCTCTTCCAGAATATAAGACCGGATAATTAGTTGAGTTTCCTGTTCACCTTGATTTATCTTAATACGAAAATAACAATCAGAATAGACTTATCTGTGGGAGACATATTTGTTTATAAATCTTTGACTTTGGGTTGTAACAACTTTTAGTTGTGGGTGAGATCAGCTAAGGGAATCACGTGTGCAGAGTCCTGCTGGGATTCAAGAGGTGTAAGCAACGCGATTGTACCTTAATCAGTGTGAGACTCGGTTAGGGATCAACTACATTCCATTTCGAAGTTAACTTGTAGTAGGCTAGAGTCTGTAGCGGCTTAATACGATGTGGTGTTCAAATCTAGACTAGGTCCCGTTTTTTTTTTTTTTTTTTTTTTTGCATTTGCGGTTTCCTCGTTAACAAAATTTCTCTGTGTTATTTCTTTTTCGCATTATATTTGTTTATATAATTGAAATATCACAGGTTGTACGTAGTTCAATCATTGATAAATCCGACCTTGTTTGTTGGATATAACTTGATTGACACTCGAACATTGGTTTTTGGTACCATCCGAGTTATTCTCATATCAATCAGTCTCACGGATTTCTATCTAGTTGATTTACTAATTGTATTTAGAAAGAGATAATCTCTTTGATATCTTTTTTGATTGAGTCTCACTTTTAAGTTGGTGCTCTCGGAATTATATTGGGGTTTAGTCCATACAGATAACCAAACAAAATATCGGGCGTGGTTGTTATACCCCCACGTTTTCATCGATGATGTCAGCTAAGTAAAAACCTGGAACGCTACTGTTGATGGTGGTTTTTAGACAAGGGGTAAAATCGTAAAACCCCATGACCTAGTGTTACCCGCAACACATTAACTAAGAGCATTTAACTCAAGTGTAAACAATTAATAGGGGTATTTTTTCAAAATACCGATTAGGTTTTCAACACGTAACCCTAATTCCAAAACCAAGCCGCACCTGCGCACCATGGCAACAATGCCAAACCAAGCCGCATATCACGCGCACCATGGCAACAATGCCAAACCAAGCCGCATCTTCGCGCACCATGGCAACAATGCCAAACCAAGCCGCATATCTGCGCACCATGGCAACAATGCCAAACCAAGCCGCATATCTTCGCGCACCATGGCAACAATGCCAAACCAAGCCGCATATCGCACCATGGCAACAATGCCAAACCAAGCCGCATATCGCGCACCATGGCAACAATGCCAAACCAAGCCGCATATCTGCACCATGGCAACAATGCCAAACCAAGCCGCACCCCGCACCATGGCAACAATGCCAAACCAAGCCGCACCCTGCGCACCATGGCAACAATGCCAAACCAAGCCGCATACTGCGCACCATGGCAACAATGCCAAACCAAGCCGCACCCAGCGCACCATGGCAACAATGCCAAACCAAGCCGCACCCTGCGTACCATGGCAACAAGGCCATATTTCCAAGCCGCTATGCCTTTGGCCCACGCCAAATATAGCGCCCTAGGCTTGCAAGACTTGCAACTAGGTCAACATGGCCGTACGTGCCATTGGAACATGCCAACACGTATCGCAGGCCATATTTCCAAGCCGCTATGCCATTGGCACATGCCAAATATAGCGCCCTAGGCTTGCAAGACTTGCAACTAGGTCAACATGGCCGTACGTGCCATTGGCACATGCCAACACGTATCGCAGGCCATATTTCCAAGCCGCTATGCCTTTGGCCCACGCCAAATATAGCGCCCTAGGCTTGCAAGACTTGCAACTAGGTCAACATGGCCGTACGTGCCATTGGCACATGCCAACACGTATCGCAGGCCATATTTCCAAGCCGCTATGCCATTGGCACATGCCAAATATAGCGCCCTAGGCTTGCAAGACTTGCAACTAGGTCAACATGGCCGTACGTGCCATTGGCACATGCCAACACGTATCGCATGCCATATTTCCAAGCCGCTATGCCTTTGGCCCACGCCAAATATAGCGCCCTAGGCTTGCAAGACTTGCAACTAGGTCAACATGGCCGTACGTGCCATTGGCACATGCCAACACGTATCGCAGCCATATTTCCATGCCGCTATGCCTTTGGCCCACGCCAAATATAGCGCCCTAGGCTTGCAAGACTTGCAACTAGGTCAACATGGCCGTACGTGCCATTGGCACATGCCAACACGTATCGCAGGCCATATTTCCAAGCCGCCATGCTGATGTGATTTTAATTTGTTGTAGTAAAGTGGTAAGATAGATGTCGTTCCTCTCAGACTTGTAAAGATTTAATTTCAGACTTAAAACTAAAAACAAAGAAAATATATACACAAGTTTGTCACGAAATATCGAGAGAACTCGGGACTTGGATTTCACCATAAAAATCATTCATGCGATTCATATATTTATTCTAGACAATTATAGCTCAAATAATAATAAAATATTGACTCTGTTTCTTTGCCAAGGTAGATTTTTAAAAGATTAATCGTAAATCACAAGCATGACGCATCAAAAGTACTAAAACTAAGCATACGTCATCAAACGAAATCACAACTAATTAGTGAAAATCATAAAACAATTCAATCAAGTGCAAGAAGTCATATAAGAATTAAATATAATTACCACACGCATGAAATATGGCTTCCTCCGTCGTCCCAGTGTTGGGGTTTAGCTCCTCATGCTCAAAACGCACACAAAATAATAATCCATAGCTCAAAAAGGTGTTTTATTGAGAATTATATAAAACAGAGATTTGTAACGCTGTAATGGTGTTACAGACGTCATCATTCTGATTTTTAAGACTCATTGAACAACGATACTTGTCTCTGTCTCTGTTGTTGTTTCGAGATCGCTTCGCGACGGACTTTGAAGGTCTTCTTCGTCTTCTTCTTCTCCTCCACCACTGCTGCTGCAGCCTCTGCAACTCCTTCGTTGATCTCTCGTAGCTCCTCCAAACTCTCTGCTCGGCCCCAAAACTACCGACCGCTTCTCGGAACTCTCCTCAACTATTTATACACCTCAACAAAGCCCCTAAATCTCTCGAATAAATCCGAGAATATCTCTCTTTCTCCTCCTCGGCAAGTCACGGGATTTCTTCTCTTACACGGCTCTGTAAACGTCTTCCAAGCCAAATCCAACGTCCCACACTCTCTCAAATATAGTCTTAGATTTAACGAGAGAACTCTACTTCCTTATCTACCCGTATCTTTCCCAAAATTCAAACGCCGAACCCCGAGTATCTCTCCATGACTCTGTTTTGTCTAAACTTGACTAAACTCCTATTTTTTCGAATCGATCAACATAGATCCCATGTTTAACCAAACAGGTAATGCCAATCAAACCAATGATCGGCCCGAGTAAATATCTCCAGCTCTTCCCAAATATAAATCGGAGAAAATCTTTCCCTGTTCAACCGTGATCCTCTTGTTTTACGTGAGTAGACCTATTACCTTCCCCTCGTTTGATCGTGGCAAGTTGTTCCCAAGCGAATCGGTGATTGAAACCAAGTAAAACTCTACCAAACCAACTCGCCAAATTCATTGTTTCAAATAAACCAATTCCGCCAAAACTTGTTCGAACCGGTGAAGAGAAAGGGACAGCCCCTATCGTGTGATGGGGTGTGAATAGCACTTTGGGTGCAAATAACAGATCTGGGGTGCAAATAGCGATGGGTTACCCCTTATCAACCGAGTGCCCCTTATCCAAAATGAGAGTCCGAATAGTAGGTGTCCTCCGGTGCGCAAATTCCACTTTTCGAGCCAATTTCGCCACGCATGTTTATTTCTCCAAAAACACCTACAAAGACACAAAAAGCCATAATAAATACAAAATCGAGCACTGACAATATATACAATTGAGATTAAATCAGACACAAAAATGTGTCTATCACATGCCTTTGGCCCACGCCAAATATAGCGCCCTAGGCTTGCAAGACTTGCAACTAGGTCAACATGGCCGTACGTGCCATTGGCACATGCCAACACGTATCGCAGGCCATATTTCCAAGCCGCTATGCCTTTGGCCCACGCCAAATATAGCGCCCTAGGCTTGCAAGACTTGCAACCAGGTCAACATGGCCGTACGTGCCATTGGCACATGCCAACACGTATCGCAGCCCATATTTCCAAGCCGCTATGCCTTTGGCCCACGCCAAATATAGCACCCTAGGCTTGCAAGACTTGCAACTAGGTCAACATGGCCGTACGTGCCATTGGCACATGCCAACACGTATCGCAGGCCATATTTCCAAGCCGCTATGCCTTTGGCCCACGCCAAATATAGTGCCCTAGGCTTGCAAGACTTGCAACTAGGTCAACATGGCCGTACGTGCCATTGGCACATGCCAACACGTATCGCAGGCCATATTTCCAAGCCGCTATGACTTTGGCCCACGCCAAATATAGCGCCCTAGGCTTGCAAGACTTGCAACTAGGTCAACATGGCCATACTTGCCATTGGCACATGCCAAACACACACGCCCGGTAGCCTAACTTGCAAACCGTGCAACCTACCACCAAGGCATTCCGCACATGCCATTGGCACATGCCAAACACACACGCTGGTAGCCTAACTTGCAAACCGTGCAACCTACCACCAAGGCATTTCGCACATGCCGTTGGCACATGCCACACACGCCACTAGCAGCTCTGGCATTACCACTTACGCTCGAGGTGCAACTCGCAACGAAGGCATTCCGCACATGCCATTGGCACATGCCACATGCGTCCCTAGCAGCACCACTTGCACGCAAGATGCAACCAACACTCGAGACATCAACACAAACCGGGGATGCTTTCTAGGGTTTTGGTTTGGCGGTCACAAGATGCGGCGTACACTACGCTCACATTAAGAAAGCGTGAAAAGGAATAAAGCGGTCAAATAAAAGAGGAAATAATGGTGAAAACGTTTTCACCCATTAACACCATGCGGTTACCACCTCCTCCCATTATTTCACCCTTTACTCTCTTCCTTCATGAGGTCAGGGTACGTTTCAAATCTCGACTTGTATAAATAGGTCTTACCTATTTCCACCAGACACAAGTCTCGGTCAGGAGAAAAATACTACACTCTCAGAAAGGCAACTTTACAAGCTCTCCCAAAAGCTTCCACCTCTTGCAAGCTCCCAAGCTTTCACTTTCGATACAAGTCGAGATACTACTCTCCCAGCACTATTCGGCCTCAACACCTTTCTTTGCTTCCTCCCTAAATCAACCCTTCTCCTCCACTTTGTGACCGAAGCAAGTCCGGAACGGCCATTTCTTGGTTTAGGCCGGACTTGTGCGATTGATCTCTCGAATCTATAAAGTGTTCACGTGCAGCACATTTGTTTAGGGTTTGAACCGGTTTCTCACTTACCTACCGAATTTACCGAAATCGGCGAAATGATTTTTACCCATAAACAATTGGCGACCACAAATGAGGATTGATCTATCGGCTACAATGTCGATCATCGATCTCGTTCTTCGACCCGGATGTCAAGATGGTAGGGAAGGCGACTCAATCCGACGCAACTACCGAGACGACCTTACCTGGTTGCAAAAACTACACAAGAAACTCGGGGACTTGCCAAGATGCTACCACTCGATCCGATTCAACTACCGGGCGACCCGGTTACCGGTTTGCAAAAACTACACGAGAAAACTGGGACTCGCCAAGATGCTATCAACGATTGGGGACTTGCCACGATGCTACCAAAGAAACCGCCTTTTACACGGAGAGGGCGTGTTCACAAAACCTATGAAGTGAGTAAATTTAGACCGCACAAGATATACGATCTATTTTTAGGTCCTTAGTAAAACCGTCATACTACTGAGTCTTGTGCCTATTGCTAGCACACACTTTCATAAAAGCAATATTCCTTTCCCAAAACATAATCGAGTCATATTATCAAAACCATTCATCCCGAAATAATCCAATACCCTAAAAAGCTACCACTGTCTATCAAAGGTCAAGTTTTGAACCGGACATCCAATATGTCTTTCAAAAAAAAAAAAAAAAACCTAAATGAAAGTTTAACGGAGAAACGTTCAAGGAAAATCATCCAACGAAGTCCGCTCTTTTTTTGGAGAAAGTCAACTTCGCATCTTCAAGAGCCGCTCTCTTCATAGTCAACATCTTGGAAAGCTTTTCGAGTTCCATCTCTTGTCGTGCAATCTCCTCGGCGAAAAGGCTTTCGATTGCTGCATCTTTCAACTTTTGGATCTCGGCAAGGCCTTCGACAAACCACGAAGTGTTGAACTCTTTTTCTACGCACACGTCGCGATGGTGCTCCCGATCGGCAATAACGTCTTCGAAATGGTGTGACCAAATCACCTCACGCATGTCCTCAATGGAAGATAAAGCCTCTTCCACACACTTAACCAGCAAAATCGACTAGTGACTTTCTTGGTTGTAGCCATATGTCCGTGCTTCTCCCGGATTCGGTGTACAACGCCTCATGCTTAGTCGGCACGCTGAAGCCGCCAACCAAAGACATGACTGGATAAGGAACCAAGTACGGGGATCAAAAATGGCGCCGCACTTGGCCTCACTACTCGCAGAGGGTCTTCTTCCATGTCTACGACAAAGAACCATCGAGAGAATCATCCACCATTTGAACCACATCCGTGCTTCGGCAATTGGCTAACGCTCATCTCCAAGTCACCAAATGGTGGTCACCAAAGGCAAGTTTTCATGCGGCTCTACCCCGAATCATCCTCCGAACCGGATTCCTCCTGCGAACTCGAGTCGGATATTTCCCAAAAGAGGAAACAAAAGAAGAAAGAAAAGAAGTGCGAAACTCACCGAACCACTTCCCGAAAGCAACCCGATCTTCTTGGAGGAATCACTCTCACTTGTTGAACCTTCTTATCTCTCTCGACTCATCATCGCTATGAGAAGGCTCAATGTCTTCTGGAGTTCTTTGAAGAAATTGCCGTCTCCCGGCAACGTGCAAGAGCAACAAAGCATTAACACTACCGAAGCCACAGAAGGAAACAAGACACATATTCTCACCAAAATTCACGTGTTTTGAGACAAACCAATGAAGAGGCGACACATACCTGGTTATTGGAAGAACTGAAAGACACAAGAGCCGTGGGAGGATCTTGTGAAGCCGTCCGAACCCGCCAAAGCCACGATTCTTCGTTCTCCGTTCCTTGGCACGGGGGCTTTCCGAATTGCTAGGCAACTTTCGCTTGGGATCTCTCAACATTGGATACTCCTTCGAACTGGCGGGAAGGTTTGCAACGAACTTTTTCCACCACGTTATTCACAAAATCTCGGATCATAGTAAACTAGTCGCACCAAAACTCATTATAGCCGAAGGTCGTCGGGTTACTCTTCCCATTTGAAAGAAGGAAAGACGGATACCCGGCTTAAGGGCATCAAGCGTCAAGGGCGACACGCAATGAATCCTTAGGGATCACCGGCCGGTAAACAAGAGGCACCCCTTGATCGAAACCCATGTGACGAGCAAAGACGGTCAATATTGTAAGCATCTATCCGGAAAGACCCCACGAAGAAAGACGGCATATAACCGGCAAGTAGCTTTGAATGAACGAGTTTTCACCAACGCTCAAATCGTCATCGAAGACAAAGACATGAGCGGAGCGAAGCAAAAGTGTCAATTTGAGTCACGACTTATGGACCGGCCCCCATGGACGAAAATTGATTTCATGCAACTTATCAAGAAAACTAACCAATCTCACGCCAACTCTTGGGCCTTTGTTCACCCATCGAAGAATTCGGAGCCACCCCAACTCACGGGAAGCGAAGGCGGCGGTTTGAGCATACTTCTCAAAGTGCTCCCATATCCAGACTTGCGAAAAGCAACGTGCACATATGAATCCACTTTCATGAAACCATTCGAAACTTGCATGTTCGCAACTAGGTGATCCGGATGCACATACAGGGGAACCAAGGAACATCTTGCCAATGGGAAGAACTTCACCCTTTGCCAACTTCACAAAGAATCGCTAACAACTCCTGTCTTATTCCTTTCTTGCCGAACCGTCATCAAAAATGTCTCTGGACAACCAGAGAGCCAAAAATGCGGTGACATGAAGATCACCGCTTTTCGTTTAGGCTCCAACTCGTCCTAAAACCATTGAGATATCCACCAACCGTAAGGGCACCTTTCATCCTCTTTCCTGGCAGAATCCTTCGACTTCGCAATGGAGTCTTTCCGAGCAAAATCCCCAACTTAGCGGCCAGGTCATCCCGCATCTTCACCTCACTTTCGGATAATTGGATTTTAAGATTCCCGATTCTCAAGATTCAAAGAAGAGAGCCACACTCTCCAAGGAGAAAGTTATCTCGCCCCATCTACATATGATTGTATGGGTGTCCGAACACCATCCTGGAGATGAAAGCAACCAAGCCTGGGATATCCTTCCTAATCTGGAGATTTACTGAAGTCTTGACAGCATCAATGACCTGCGCTCGAGTCAAGTTGGTATTTATATGCTCCTTGCTCACCATGAACTCAACCCATCTATCAAAGGAACGCAATGGGCTTTGACACATCCTGAAGTCAATGTTGGAAGAAGAATACACCCCTTTATGAAGACATAACCGAATGGTGCTCTCTGGGCAAACCGAACGTGTCTTCCTTTCATCCTCACCACCGGTTAGCAAAATTGGCACGAAACTCCGGGTGATTCTTCCGAGCGGGGGGCGAGGGCTCTAGTGAAGAATTCATCATCTGTGTGTTCGGTTTGGAATTATGAGCATCCTTCGATGAAGTGAAATTTGATTCAGGTAACATCTTATCGAATTCCTTCATAACAATTTGGTAATAAGATATCTGCACAAAACAAATGGAGAAAGACGAAGTTATCTCCCTGACACATATCGTACCCAACAAAAAAAAAAAAAAAAAAAAAGGGGAAGGAGGACGTATTTTATTCGGGTTCAAGACTATATACACAGTATTTTATTCGGGTTCAAGACTATATACACAGTATTTTATTCGGGTTCAAGACTATATACGCAGTATTTTATTCGGGTTCAAGACTAAATACGTGTATTTTCTTCGATTTCGAGACTATATACGCGGCATTCTATACGGGTACAAGTGTGTCTACAGTATCTTTCTTCGGGTTCAGAATTATATACGGAGCATCCTCTACGGGTTCAAAATACACACACAATATTTTCTTCAGGGTTCAAATATTTCTTTCAGGACCGAAAATTCATATATGCAATATTTCCTACGGGTTCAAACAATATATGCGGTATTTCCCTTGGTTGCATACATACAATATTTTCTACAAGAGGCACGCCAAGAAATCATATGCAAGGATTGTGGAAGCGCCTACTCTTAAGGTTTACACCTACGTGAAAAGAAAAAAAAAAAAAAAAAAAATAGTACTCGAAGACATACCTGGAAGCCGGTTTCTCTTTGCCGCTAGTATGAAAAGAGGAAAGAATAAAGCGCAGGATGGGGAGAAGGGGGCTTATATATATATATATATATATATGCGTGAGACTTTGAAATAGGGAAGGATTTCCCTTTTACCAAAATCACGCGTGCAAGAAACGGGCCCACAAAGGGTGCGACTTCCCAATGTCGCCCAAGTCACGCCTGCAAGCACGGTTTCCAAGCTGCACCGGCCCCACCAATTGCGCCGACCTGCAAGCACGCACGGCTTCTACACTTTGCGCCGGTCCCACCAGCTAGCACACTCAGTTTCCCAACTCACGCCAACTTCCCAACGTCGCCCAAGCTGCACCGGGCCCACCAATTGTGCCAGCCTCCCGATTTGTGCAAAACTACCAGAGGCAAGGATTCCAAATCCTATTTATAAAAGGTCAGACAAGCCTCCTTCAATTTTCTTTACGGTTTGCTGTTAATAGTTTGTCACCATCTTATGCTTACCTCGCAACAAAGCCCCTGTTCCGAGCTAAGCAGGGGACTTAATGTTGATGGTGGTTTTTAGACAAGGGGTAAAATCGTAAAACCCCATGACCTAGTGTTACCCGCAACACATTAACTAAGAGCATTTAACTCAAGTGTAAACAATTAATAGGGGTATTTTTTCAAAATACTAGATTAGGGTTTTCAACACAAAACCCTAATTACAAAAACCAAGCCGCACCCTGCGCACCATGGCAACAATGCCAAACCAAGCCGCATACTGCGCACCATGGCAACAATGCCAAACCAAGCCGCATACTGCGCACCATGGCAACAATGCCAAACCAAGCCGCATATCGCGCACCATGGCAACAATGCCAAACCAAGCCGCATATGCGCACCATGGCAACAATGCCAAACCAAGCCGCATCTTTGCGCACCATGGCAACAATGCCAAACCAAGCCGCATCTCGCGCACCATGGCAACAATTCCAAACCAAGCCGCATATCAAGCACCATGGCAACAATGCCAAACCAAGCCGCATCTTCGCGCACCATGGCAACAATGCCAAACCAAGCCGCATATCGCGCACCATGGAAACAATGCCAAACCAAGCCGCATATCAAGCGCACCATGGAAACAATGCCAAACCAAGCCGCATCTTCAGCACCATGGCAACAATGCCAAACCAAGCCGCACCACGCACCATGGCAAGAATGCCAAACCAAGCCGCACCACTGCGCACCATGGCAACAATGCCAAACCAAGCCGCACCCTTTGCGCACCATGGCAACAATGCCAAACCAAGCCGCACCAGCAAGCACCATGGCAACAATGCCAAACCAAGCCGCACCACTGCGCATCATGGCAACAAGGCCATATTTCCAAGCCGCTATGCCTTTGGCCCACGCCAAATATAGCGCCCTAGGCTTGCAAGACTTGCAACTAGGTCAACATGGCCGTACGTGCCATTGGCACATGCCAACACGTATCGCAGTCATATTTCCAAGCCGCTATGCCATTGGCACATGCCAAATATAGCGCCCTAGGCTTGCAAGACTTGCAACTAGGTCAACATGGCCGTACGTGCCATTGGCACATGCCAACACGTATCGCAGCCATATTTCCAAGCCGCTATGCCTTTGTCCCACGCCAAATATAGCGCCCTAGGCTTGCAAGACTTGCAACTAGGTCAACATGGCCGTACGTGCCATTGGCACATGCCAACACGTATCGCAGCCATATTTCCAAGCCGCTATGCCATTGGCACATGCCAAATATAGCGCCCTAGGCTTGCAAGACTTGCAACTAGGTCAACATGGCCGTACGTGCCATTGGCACATGCCATATTTCCAAGCCGCTATGCCTTTGGCCCACGCCAAATATAGCGCCCTAGGCTTGCAAGACTTGCAACTAGGTCAACATGGCCGTACGTGCCATTGGCACATGCCAACACGTATCGCAGGCCATATTTCCAAGCCGCTATGCCTTTGGCCCACGCCAAATATAGCGCCTTAGGCTTGCAAGACTTGCAACTAGGTCAACATGGCCGTACGTGCCATTGGCACATGCCAACACGTATCGCAGGCCATATTTCCAAGCCGCTATGCCATTGGCACATGCCAAATATAGCGCCCTAGGCTTGCAAGACTTGCAACTAGGTCAACATGGCCGTACGTGCCATTGGCACATGCCAACACGTATCGCAGGCCATATTTCCAAGCCGCTATGCCTTTGGCCCACGCCAAATATAGCGCCCTAGGCTTGAAAGACTTGCAACTAGGTCAACATGGCCGTACGTGCCATTGGCACATGCCAACACGTATCGCAGGCCATATTTCCAAGCCGCTATGCCATTGGCACATGCCAAATATAGCGCCCTAGGCTTGCAAGACTTGCAACTAGGTCAACATGGCCGTACGTGCCATTGGCACATGCCAACACGTATCGCAGGCCATATTTCCAAGCCGCTATGCCTTTGGCCCATGCCAAATATAGCGCCCTAGGCTTGCAAGACTTGCAACTAGGTCAACATGGCCGTACGTGCCATTGGCACATGCCAACACGTATCGCAGCCATATTTCCAAGCCGCTATGCCTTTGGCCCATGCCAAATATAGCGCCCTAGGCTTGCAAGACTTGCAACTAGGTCAACATGGCCGTACGTGCCATTGATACATGCCAACACGTATCGCAGGCCATATTTCCAAGCCGCTATGCCTTTGGCCCACGCCAAATATAGCGCCCTAGGCTTGCAAGACTTGCAACTAGGTCAACATGGCCGTACGTGCCATTGGCACATGCCAACACGTATCGCAGCCATATTTCCAAGCCGCTATGCCTCTGGCCCACGCCAAATATAGCGCCCTAGGCTTGCAAGACTTGCAACTAGGTCAACATGGCCGTACGTGCCATTGGCACATTCCAACACGTATCGCAGCCATATTTCCAAGCCGCTATGCCTTTGGCCCACGCCAAATATAGCGCCCTAGGCTTGCAAGACTTGCAACCAAGTCAACATGGCCGTACGTGCCATTGGCACATGCCAACACGTATCGCAGGCCATATTTCCAAGCCGCTATGCCTTTGGCCCACGCCAAATATAGCACCCTAGGCTTGCAAGACTTGCAACTAGGTCAACATGGCCGTACGTGCCATTGGCACATGCCAACACGTATCGCAGGCCATATTTCCAAGCCGCTATGCCTTTGGCCCACGCCAAATATAGCGCCCTAGGCTTGCAAGACTTGCAACTAGGTCAACATGGCCGTACGTGCCATTGGCTCATGCCAACACGTATCGCAGGCCATATTTCCAAGCCGCTATGACTTTGGCCCACGCCAAATATAGCGCCCTAGGCTTGCAAGACTTGCAACTAGGTCAACATGGCCATACATGCCATTGGCACATGCCAAACACACACGCTGGTAGCCTAACTTGCAAACCGTGCAACCTACCACCAAGGCATTCCGCACATGCCATTGGCACATGCCAAACACACACGCTGGTAGCCTAACTTGAAAACCGTGCAACCTACCACCAAGGCATTTCGCACATGCCGTTGGCACATGCCACACACGCCACTAGCAGCTCTGGCATTACCACTTACGCTCGAGGTGCAACTCGCAACGAAGGCATTCCGCACATGCCATTGGCACATGCCACATGCGTCCCTAGCAGCACCACTTGCACGCAAGATGCAACCAACACTCGAGACATCAACACAAACTGGGGGATGCTTTCTAGGGTTTTGGTTTGGCGGTCATAGCATGCAGCGTACACTACGCTCACATTAAGAAAGCGTGAAAAGGAATAAAGCGGTCAAATAAAAGAGGAAATAATGGTGAAAACGTTTTCACCCATTAACACCATGCGGTTACCACCTCCTCCCATTATTTCACCCTTTACTCTCTTCCTTCATGAGGTCAGGGTACGTTTCAAATCTCGACTTGTATAAATAGGTCTTACCTATTTCCATCATACACAAGTCTCGGTCAGGAGAAAAATACTACACTCTCAGAAAGGCAACTTTACAAGCTCTCCCAAAAGCTTCCACCTCTTGCAAGCTCCCAAGCTTTCACTTTCTGATACAAGTCGAGATACTACTCTCCTAGAATTATTCTGGCCTCAACACCTTTCTTTGCTTCCCTCCCCAAATCAACCCTTCTCCTCCACTTTGTGACCGAAGCAAGTCTGGAACGGCCATTTCTTGGTTTAGGCCGGACTTGTACAGATTGATCTCTCGAATCTATAAAGTGTTCACGTGCAACACATTTGTTTAGGGTTTGAACCAGTTTCTCACTTACCTACCGAATTTACCGAAATCGGCATAAACGATTTTTACCCATAAACAGCTACATAAAAGAAGAGTTATCCCATGTCCGAACAAGAGAAATGCGCTAAGTTAATTGGGTCTCATCTGTCACATGCTTAGTCATTTATATGTAAACTCCATGTTCGTACAGTGTATGAATATCCAGAAAGACTGATACTGTAATTAAGATCATTCCAGTAATATAAATTAGATTTCTAATATTTCTCTCTCCTCTCTCTTTCTATTCTAACCTCCTTCTAATTTAACCGATCGACTTAGAAGATAATCAGAAACTCTAACTTTACATCACCGGAAGTCTATTCAGGGATCATAGATTACACTGAGAACAACTGTTGAATTCACAAACTCAAGGACTACGATCACCAAATTGTGAAGGTATGCTTTTTGGTAGAATTGGCGCATCTTCATTGGCGCTGACTAGGTCTTTAAAACTTCATGATTTTAATCATAAAGCAGATCATGTATCTAATTTTTATGCATGATTCGGTTTAATTACATGAAAACTTGCACAAAAAGCATATTATGCATATATCGTGATGATTTGAGTTTTAGATTAAGCGTAATATGATGATTTTAAAAGAAATCAACCTTTAAAATGATGATTTCAGAAAATTTAGTTGCAAAAATGCTTTCGTCACGAATAGATCTGAAGATCGATGGTAAAATTTTGATGAAAATGAAAATTTGAGTTCTAGATTTAGAATCTTCTTGATTTTAGTTTTCATAAATAAAATATGGAGAAACATGTTATTTTCATAATGATAATTATAGATTCGTTCTTGTTAAGGATTATGCCGATTTTGATTATAGAGCCTTGATTATTTCCATAATTAGCATTAAAATCTATATAGATTCTGCACAAGTTTGTCGTTAATATGATGATGCTACCAATAAATAGTTCAGATCGATTTTTTTTTGGCGAAATACCACATGCATGTTTAAGGATATTTATGATGCAGAATTGAAATCTTATCCGGTTTTCACCAACAAACCTTTAAATCAGATGTTTCTATAAGTATAAAATGTAAGAAACGCATAATTACTGTCTATCATACTTAACATATATACTAGATTCATTTATATCTCGAGAATCTGATATGAAATTAAAATCCATTATTATATTATGTGCTAATTGCAAGTTTATTTATTGATTTTTATGTTAATATAGATGTGAAATAATTAAGCAATACTTAATCAATGATATTATGATCTTTCATAAACCGACTTGAAGTTCCCCCCCCTAACTTCTAAGGCAGTGATCCTTAAAAAGTCAGATATATGATCAATGATTCTCATACTTGACTATATTTTCATTAAAAACTTACTTATATGAGAAATTATGTATTTGTGAAGTTGAATAATGGAATACCAACACAGACGGTTATTACAACCTATACCAGGTGTAACCTCACCGCTGCGCCAAACCCCGATGACGCCAAATGTGGAACACCGGAGTGTACAAACACCAGAGGTGATCACAACGACCGAACTTACACCAAATAGACCAATACCAGTTGTGAATACACCAATATTTAAACCAGCTATAACATTTATCCCACCAATAATCACGTCATCAATAGTGATGGCAGCTGGACAACCACAAGTTTTTCTAATTGGACCGGTTGTTACACCTAAGCAGCACCGAAGATTACCAAGACCCGCAGCTTAACACAAAACCTATGGTACAAATATAAGGTGAAATGTTCCAAGACTTTCTAATATGAATTAGTTGCCTGGCTGGGAAGGTCAATCAACCAACACCACCTCTACCTCAATTTTATACCACATCAGTTGTACAACAGCCAATGTCTCAGGTACCTCAAGGCATACAGTCCAAAAAAACCAAGTTTACATAACAATATCCCACCTCTCTCAGCTCATCCATCAATGTAAATCAGTTACCGAGTCAATAACAGAGAGGCATGAGGCAGGAATTTAATAATTACATCTCACTCGCAAACCAATACATGCAAGCTCCGAGGCATATAATTTATGAACCCGCACCATCTGTCGCAGTTAAATTGGTGCAAGGATCAGTAGATTCAAAGATTGAAAAATGATGAATGCTCACGAGGATAAAATCAAATTGATAGTTAGCAATTCAAGATCTGACCCAACTTATCTGGTTTAAGGAAAGTCTATTATCCAAGGAGATCTGTAGATGCCGATTTCCCGAAAAGTTTACTTACCGACCTTCAAAGGGTTTAAAGGTGATTCAGATCCAATGAACATATATTTCATTTTGATCAGATGATGGCTCTGTATTTGGATAATTCCTGGATAATAATGAGGTTCTTTCTGAGCAATCTGCAAGAAGATGCTCTAGAACATGGCTTCGATGTCTCTCATCGAACTAAATCCATACATTTGATAACTTGAAATCAACGTTCATTCAGAACAATTTCTACAATATACTACAGGGAGATGTTCTGGATGATGTTTGAAAATTAAGAAACTGAAGAAAGTTTCACTGATTTCCTTAGGTGGTTCAAGGCAGCAGCTTCCCCAGTTTATAAAGCGCATAAAACATTATTGTGTATATTGTTCAGAAATGCTCTTAAACAAGGAGAAATTTGATATTTCGCTACTGGTCGTATTCTCGAATCTCTATATGGGGTTTACAGTAGAGCTAAAAAGTTTTTCTGAAGGGAGCAAGATCATTTGAAATGCCCTAGATCGGACCATGAAGTTTAATCAGCTGCGCAAGCCTCAGGTGAGAAAAGAGCTCACTCACCTAAGTCGTTAAACCAACAATCTAAAAAGAAAAATGAAAATGCAGAGGTACAACAACCACACCCAACAATTCGTTTGGAAATCTAAGAGAACTTACCCCAATATACTTTAAAGAGAATCAACTAGACAATCAGACTAAATCTTTAGAAAAGTATATCAAAGAGTTTATATCTCTATCCCTCAATTCAATCTGCAATTAGCAAATAGAAATTTGCGAGCCCGATTGAATATAAGAGTAGTAACTTGAACGGTACCAAAGACTAATGTTCAAGGATCAATCAATTTCAATCAACAACCAAAGGTTGGATTTTCCAATTGATCGATTCAACGCACAACCTGTGATATTTAAATTATATAACAAAATATAATAAGGAAAAGAAATAACACAGACACCAGAATTTTGTTAACGAGGAAAATCGCAAATGTAGAAAAACCCCAGGACCTAGTCCAGCTTTGAACACCACAATGAATTAAGCCGCTACAGACACTAGACTACTACCAATGAACTTCGGACTGGACTGTAGTTGAATCCTAATCAATCTCACACTTATTAAAAGGTACAGTTGTGTTCCTTACGTCTCTGATCCCAGCAGGATACTACGCACTTGATTCCCTTAGCTGATCTCACCCACAACCAAGAGTTGTTGTGACCCAAAGTCGAAGACTTGATAAACAAATCTGTCTCACACAGAAAAGTTTATTGGAATAGATAAATTTGTCTCTCATAGAAATACCTATGAGTTTTGTTCCGTCTTTTTATAAATTAAGGTGAACATGAACCAATTGATAAACCGGTCATATATTCCCGAAGAACAGCCTAGTATTATCAATCACCTCACAATAATCTAAATCGTATGGAAGCGAAACTAGATATTGTGGAATCACAAACGATGAGACGAAGGTGTTTGTGATTACTTTTTATCTTGCCTATCGGAGATTAAATCTCGAGCAAATCTTAGAGAAGGTAGTACTTATCTGAACACGCAACTACAGAGAAAATAGTTGGGTCTGGCTTCACAATTCCAATGAAGTCTTCAAGTCTTTAACCTACAAGGTCTCGTGAGAAACCTAAGGTTAAAGGAGAATCGACTCTAGCTATGTAACTAGTAACACAATAAAGTGTGGGGATTAGGTTTCCCAGTTGCTAGAGTTCTCCTTTATATAGTTTTCAAATCAGGGTTTGCAATCTAAGTTACCTTGGTAACAAAGCATTCAATATTCACCGTTAGATGAAAACCTGATTCAACCAAGCTAATATCTTTCAACCGTTATATCGAACTTAGCTTGTTACACACAAATGAAATGTACCCTCATTTAGGTTTATGTAACCGTACCTAAACGTGTACACCATGTTGGCTCAACAATAGTTAACCAAAGTTAGCCATATGAACACTCTCATATCAACCTTATTCATCTTAACCATAACTGCTAGTTCAAATGTCTCAAATGAAACTAATTAAAGAGTTGTTCAATTGCTATATTCTCATAGAAGTATACAAGAACATAATCTCAAACTGGTAGGGGGTAGCTATCTTTGAGGCAGGCTTTTTTCGAGTTTGTAAAATTTATACAGAGACCTTGACTTTGCGTTCTTCTTCATTAAAGCAACAATGTTTGAAATCCACTATGGATATTTGCATTCTATATTTACTTTCTAGCATTCTTTGAATGTCTACATTGACCACATCATACAACTTATTGAAAACGCGGGGGTATAACAATCAAACCCAATATTTCGTTCGGCAATCTGTATGGACTAAAATCTAATATAATTCTGAGAGCACCAACTAAAAAGTGAGACTCAATCAAGAAATATATCAAAAAGCTTTATCTATTTCTCAATACAATCAGCAAATCGAACAGATATAAATCCGTGAGCCAGATTGATGTGAGAATAACTTGGACGGTACCAAAGACCAATGCCCAAGTGCCAATCAAGTTCTATCCAACAAACAAGGTCGGATTTATCAACTGTGATTGAACTACTCATAACTTGGACGGTACCAAAATCGGTTTCATTCACTCGAATCAATTCATGAACATTATAGCCACGGTTTGCAAAGATTGCATTCCTTATTATATAAATGTTTAAGTTCATGTACACAACCGATTTTAGAATTTTAACCTTAAAGTATGCAAACAGATACGTATACTTGAAATACCCTGACCAAGATTGGGTTTCGCCAGTACGCAAACGGGTACGCGTACTTCAATCCCAGCAGAAATATTCGGACATGAACCTTGCGCCAGTACGCGAATGGGTGCGCATACTTTGGTTCCCGGATTTCTCAGGCCAACAGGTACGCGTACGTGTACGCATACTATGGTTCCCATACATGGATTACATATTTGTAAGAGTACACAACATGTCCTATCCAATAATGGTTAAGTGTTCTAAACTCTTATTTCAATCATTGAAACTTTCTTAGAGAATGACAATAGCCGTTTTCACACACTATTAGCATCAAAGCAATTTTCAAGTGATTGAAACAATCATAACGAAACATTCCAAATCTACACCAAATGATTGTATCACACAAACCATGTAAGATGCTACTCGGCAATTTTCACATGATCGTCTTTTGACTTGCGTCAAGAATATAAGATGAACTTGGTCCGAAGCGAAATCTTGCCAACACATATTCCGAGAAATATGTAAGCGAGTTAAACTCAGCTCGAAATCTCAAATGTGTATAATAGAAATCTATATCGTAACACGACTTATGTCTCAATATAGGAGATAGAGTAGAAATAAACTTTCCGAGTGATAGATGAGTTTCAATCTCCACATACCTTTTGTTGATGAAGTTCCACACGCTCTCCTTAGTAGTTCTTCGTCTTCAAATGATGAACGCCGTGAAGTCTAAGGCTCAACTACACAATCTATGTCTTAGTCCGAGACATCTATAAGTAGACTAGAAATCAAGACTTAAGTTTAGATCACTAACATTGATAAACATGCTTGATATAGCAACACATGCGAGTTCAACCGAGCAGTGCTCTAACAAAAAACTTGAGAGAATAGTTCGGGCTAAAATAGAAAAAAAAAAAAGAGTCCAAAAACTTCCTTTAGATGAATGCAAATCTTGAGATTATATCACAATACATGAAAGATACACCATTATTCGTTTCTCCAAGAAAGTTGAGGTCTGATGGGAAAGAAAATTTGTATTGCTCCTATCATGAAACAAACTGATATCTCACCAATAATTGCAAGAGCTTGATTAGGCACATTGAAAGCATGGAACGAGAAGGACATCTGACAGATTTCATACTCCAAGAGAAAGGTCAAAATAAAAAGTCCCCAGTTGTCCAGGTCAAAGGGTGTAAAAATATGATGCACTCGGTACCTAGAGCTGAGACAAACTTGACCCGTCTGACAAAAAGTGAAAATACCTTCATCCTAGTTGTGAAGGTTTACTATTGCCACCAGAGAATATAAGATTTACTAAAAAAGGATCTAGCTGGGGTCACTTTCCCGTATTCAGACGCGTTGGTATAGTAGAACTAATAATACAAGTCGAGTGCACGTGCATTGCACATCGAATTCACCATTTCACCCCAGCTAGACCAATTGCTTAGCATGATTTGGAACCATGAACCCCAATTCAGGATAACCATTTTTCTTAGCATAATTTGCAAGCACACGCCAGTTTGAGATTAGTATATATTCTATAGGTGCCTTCCGCTTGAATCTAAGATTTGAATGAAAAATGCACTTCCCTAACACTATAAAAGCACTAATAATGTCTTACTGAAAGTGCAGCATCATCCTTATGTCTTACTACACTTGATTTCGAGAAACTAACAAGGTCGGATTTATCACTGTTCCAGGCTATTTTCGAATGATAAAGTTGAATTAAGAAATGGTTCCGAACAATAAAATATACTCCACCGAATTTGATCAAGTATGAACAAATTTTCATTAAGCTCAGTCGACATTATATTTCGAGAAATTCGTAAACTAAACAATTAGTTCTCGATTTCTTGTGTATGAAAGATAGTCTAATTAGTTATGCGAAAAACGTCTCAAGGATATAAAGGTGAACATAACTTGATAAATAGGTGTTCAGTCTTCACTTACCTTTTGTTGATGAAGTTCTTCAAAAGCTTCGGTTGATCTTTGCCTTCAAATAGTAGAACGCAAATGATGACTGGTTCGTTTACCAACTACCTCTATCCTAGACCGAGACTTAATTAATTGTGGAATAAAAATCAAGATATAATTTTGACAATTAAATTTGACAATATAGCAACACTTGTGAGTTCGACCGAGCAATGCTCTAACATAAGCAAATTGTCAAAGACCCTTAACAAATGCACTACACAAGAGTGATTTGAGTTCAAGAGTTCAATTTGGAAAACTCCATCCTAAACCAAGAAATAGTCGTTCCATATTCAATCCGGTCACAAAATAAAGAAAATGGTCGATCTGTAGAGATGGAAGATGAAAATGTGTGAGATCAATGGTAATTGATTGTGGATATGTATTGAACTGCTTTGAAAATAATTTCTCTGTGTTAGACCGAGAAAAATCTTATATGTGTAATTGGTATGGTTGTTAGATTATTGATGAGATGAATTCAGTTCTTGTTAAGTTGTCAATATCATAGGTCGAGGATCTATTTGTAGTAGAGGTAGTTAACACATTGATCTCCAGTAAGTGGTGACGGTTAAAGAGGAGTGGAAGAGTGGGGAAGAGAGAAATCTTGGTTGAACCAGTTCCGATTCGTTAGAAGACTTGGTTGATTGTCATGCCAATATTACATTTACTCCTTCAATTGCCAGCATGACTTACTCACTTTATCATCGTGGATGTACTGCTACACCGTACGTGTTATAGGCCGTCAGACCAAAACTCTAGTGAATATCCCCCCATGTGACATGATTGATGTGTCATGTGAAGTTTGTTTTGCATACGAGTATTTATTTGGTCAATTGTTAGCTTAGATAGACTGTGAGTCTTAGCTTGATAAGTCGAGCATGGTTATCAATGATAAATGTGACATGCTCTGTAAAATTGTTACTGTGATGAATGAAGCATAAAGTGTCTGAAGAGACAGCAATGATGCTTTGAGGATCATAAACATTGAGTTTGATGCATAAATGTTTCTGATATATCATTGTGTTAGTTGAGGCAGTGGTGATATTCGAGTGATTTGGAATGATGAGCATATGTCTGATGAGATTGGTGGATCGATCATATATCGTTTTGATGTGTTAGCACTTGACAAAAGTTCATATGAAGTTGAATAATTGTGAATGATTATAGGATACTCATCCTCGATCCACCATGTCATGAGTAGTCCAAATTATAAAGAAGAGATTATAATATTAAAATATTGGTAGACATGCTAATAAAATATTGATTGATAAACAAATGGCATATTGATAGTTTGATCAATATGAATAATATTTCTTCGCAGATCAATTGAATATTGAGAGTTGAGTCAATATGAAAAATATTGCTTCCCAGAGCAATTGAATATTGATGGTTGAATCAATATGAATCCTGCTTCGATGCGCAATCAAATATTAGTAGCTGAACCAATTAGTTTATGAATGCGAATATTGATAGAAAGACAGAATAAAAGTGCATTCAATCCCTTTAAATTCAGTTGTTCATACGCCAAACAACACAAACCTATTAATAGATTTTTCTTCTCCAACCAATTGCATCTCCTTTAAAAATATCGATTCATCTTGTGTTAGGGTTTCTGTAAACATATACAACACAAAATATAATGCCTTTGTATACCATTAAAGAAGAAATTTAAATGCTTGGATCGATGTTGTTACTCTCCCGGGTCGCCGTTTGGTTCCGGCTAATAGAGTTTGGAGACAGGTTTTCGATAACTATAGAGATATATTTATAAATATTCATCGAAGAACGGAAGCAAATATAAAGAGTAGGGTTGGTGTAATAAAAAAAAAGGAGTGAGCCAATACCTATACATCCAAGAATAAAATTATCTTCAACATAATAGATCTCCTTTATTGTCCGTTGTAAGTGTTTATTGTTTTTGTGCACATGTTAATCGTTTTCGTCAATTACTAACTTTCGTTTTTTTTCACTGTAGGAGCAAATGGCAACTATTTTGTACGCGAGGGATATCGGGAGAGAGTGATCAAGTATTATGAATGCTATGTCATCATGAAAAATGCATTCCCAGAACTTAACGTGGTACAACCACCACACAATCTTCCTCAAGATGGTGATGAAGATTAGTACCGCTGCACCGGAAGTATAGGTTTTGTGGATAAATCTCTGGCAAACCCTTCCGAGACTACACTCGTCCATTAAGGACACCGACCGGTTTAAAGGCTTGCTGCACCGGCTAAGTGCAATCACGTTGCCTGCGACAGTGAGTTAGGTTTAATTTCCAGTAATTATTAAGTGTACTATGTTGTGTTCTATTTGAATAAAATGAACGTATTTATGCATCTTTCTCGCTTATATTTAAAATTATCGATTTATAATACGACTTATCCACTCGATGTGTACGCTACACCACGTTAAGTGGACTTCCATTCCAAGATTTGGTCAGCACAATGCACCCTAAACACGTTGATTCAACACTACGAAAAAAATCGTATTACAAGAAATCTCGGAACTGTCTACACGGTCCAGTGTAAAGAGAGTGTCGATATTATTTAGTTAACCAACACTAAAACTGAAAATGAGTGTCGACGGAGTTTAAACGAAAAAAGGTCGAGGAACGGGCACTGGCTAGCCGTTCTCTGAAACTTCAAAACGGTTAATGAGTAGTCGTTCCAATAGAACGGATAACCATTAACCTATTTTTTCATGTAGAACGGTTAATGGCTAGCCGTTTTCCACTTTTTGGGAACGGTTCACCATTGCCCGTCTCGAGATTCTTCCGGATAGGATTCCCACACACCAGGGAATGTGAGAGGGAATAGGGGGTTTAGGCGACGTTTGGAGCTGGGAAGCTCCGCAAGACCCGGTCTAAGAATCCATGAAACTCTTGTGGTCTAGGTTGAGATTGATATGAGATAATAACACACATATTTTGACTACAAATATCCATGAAAATCCTTATTTATCCGGAAAATGGGTCATTTATCCAAATATTTTTAAAACTTGGTTCAAATGGACGAGTAAAAATTAGTATGGGTGAAATGGACAAAAAAAAAAATAGCAAGGATGAAACTGGATTCATCCTAACTTAAACTTAAAAAATAACAAGGATGAAACTGGATGCATCCTGATGTAAATTAAAAAAAGAAAAAGTATTTGAAAATGGGTAGGATGAAACTGTTTACATCCCGGCTATTTTTGTATTTTTGTCCATTTAAACAATATCAAAATCTAGATGTCTTTTTCACCCAGGATTTGTTGATTTTGGTCTTTTTAACCAATTTTGTGTTATTTATCTTGCACATCAACGGTCATAAGAAATCTTTAAATGAATTGAATACCTAATAATATTTGTGGAATCTAAATAAATCCAATTTAATTAGCATGGATATTTAGTGATTCTTTACATATCCTAGTTGAATGCCTGGAAGCTTTTAGGATTTTTAAATATCCATGTAACTTCTAATCCAAATACACCCCTGTAAGTAAAGGTGTAAAACGTGCCGGCCCGGCAAAGCCTAGCCCACGAAGTCACGTGCTGCGTGTTGTGCTGGGTTGTGCCAGAGATTCAGACGTGTCGTGTTGTGTTGTGCCAGAAAAATAAACGTGTTGTGCCGTGCTAGCACACTTATTTTGTGTTTTCCAAAATAAATATGTTTGAGATATTTTAGTTAGTACATGTATTATTATAGAAATTGACTAAAATGTCAGAAATTGACTAAAATAATGATTCTTTAGTGAAATATGCATCAAATGTGATGTAGTATTTTACGCATGATGTGGCGTGTTTTCTTCGCGTGTCGTGCTGTGCCGCGTGCTGTGCCGTGCTGATGTGCCTATATGTCTGGCACAACACAACACATTAAATAAACGTGTTGGGCCGGTCACGTGTTGTGCCGTGCTCGAATTTTAACGTGCTGTGTTGTGCCATAAACGTGCTGGCCCGTCCCAATTTACACCTCTACCTGTAAGTTTCCCATGGGTAGACAAAAATATAATATTTACAAATTCCATAGGAACTGCCCTAGCAAAGGAAACGGATTCAAACAGGTAAGAGCTGAATCATAATTTTTGTGCAAAAATTCAGAGGCTTCTAAGGGAATCTACTTGTGATTGCTCTCTTTCTTTTCCAGTTGTATTCTCTGTAGTGTATATATTTATCTCTGAATATCTGATAATTAAATTTTTGATATGGAGATGTTTTGGCCTTTTGTGTTAGGCCAACAACATATCTGATATCTATCTCTGAAAATATCTGATAACAACCGTACATGTTTGTAATCTTATGACTGGGAAATGCCAGATTTAGTTTTTAAGTAGTCCATCTCTTCTAGCCAAGGAACGATGTGTCTATCCAACTCATATTGAATTTATCGAAGGATGGCTATGTTCTTGTGGTAATGCTTTGGGCTCAAATTAGTAATTGAGGAAACATACCAGGATAGAGCTAACTTACGGAAATAGTAACAAGACAAATCAAAGTAAACATTAATCTCAATCTACAGTACAAAATTTTCTTGTTGAGCCCTGACCCTGAACAGAACGCCAAAATGAACTTTATACTCCATTACTCCATGCCGTAACTTCTGATCCCAGGATTCAGATATCAAATTCTACAAACTCCAATGTGGATGAAGTTCTGAAAGTTGTTTGCGTCTCTTAGATATGAATAACTCTCCAAGCTGCCCTCCACAAATTTTTAAAGTCTACCAAGGATCTATCAGAATACGAAATAACTTCCATAACATCAGTACACATAATTAAAATTTGAGACACACTCTGAACAAGTCTCTAGCTTGTACCACGCAGAAAACTACAATAGAAATGTTTGCCTTTGTTTTACTTCTTAGGCAGTACCACAGTCTCCTCCTTCAACCCTCTTTTTAGAAATCACTAGACACTTGAGCAGTAAATCCAAAGAAGTTGAAAGTTGGCTTTTCTGGACTACCGCATAAATTGAACATATTAAAAAAAGGCAAAGCTACTGATTTGCCAAATCACCACTATATATTAAAGAGTGAAAGAGGTCATCGGATCACAAAGCAAAAGGAGAACCAAAGAAAAACAGCACAAGAAACCGAAACAAGACAGGGTAGGGCGAGCAAGAATTATACAAAGAAACACAACAGAGAGGGTCTTAAACAGGGCAGGGCGAAAACACTGGATGACAATGTTTAAATGCTGATGCCTATTCAGTGTTGCACATATAGGTTTCATCTTTTGTTACTCCACAATTTTCACAAGTACACACATAAAACTTGAAAAAAGAAAGAAATACCACGCAGATAGTATCATCACCTAGGGAAAGGATCCTTATAAAATGTTGCTTGTGTAACATGTAGTGCTATCTAGTTCTGTATTCTCTGTTCACAAATGATTTGTCTCAATAGAAGAGTTAGATATCACCTTTTGGCCAAGTGTTTCCCCAAAGCCTTATGAGCTATCAAATGACTCTGTATCATGTAACTTAAATACTATTTATCAGAAGCCCATTCTTGAGTTTAAGAAATTTCATCCAACTAGCTGCTCCACAAGAGAATCTTATTACCTCCAGCTCCCATTACAGCTTGGACCCTGGCTCATCGTCCGTAAATCACTGAAAAGTAAATCAAGAGAAAACTGAGGAATCTTATTACCTGAATTGAATAAGAAAAGTAATCACAAAACGTAATTAAAGACCGATATTCCTGACTGGATATATGCCATCTGTCTGAGCTCCCACTTACAGCTTGGACCCTGGCTCAGACCTCGTCCGTATCGAATCACTGTAGTACTGAAAACAGATAAATAAATAAATACCCTTCCAATGAAAAAACCATAATTAGAAAGCATGATTATCCAGTTAAAAGATAAAACTAATTTTGTGAACAATGAAATGTACATTAGCTGTGTAAACATCACGTTAGTTCTTGCAATTGCACGTTCGCCTACAGGTATGATGTAACCACATACCTATTAGATAATCTGATGCCATGGTAATTTACCGTCTGGGAATCCAAATTCAACACTCCAAAATGGAAACCACTGCCTGGACCAAAGAACAATTTGTTATCAGCTTCTGTAGTAGAAATATCAGAAACTAAAATGATTTGAGTTGAACGGCCATGTAAGCCACCTTCCAGATATACCGCAACCTCAACTTGAAGAAATGACTCATCGTATGAAAGCGGTAGCTAGTGGCATGCATACAGTGATAGATTAAATAAGCTTGGAATAATCCGTCCAAAGAAAGACAGAGCTATGTATATCTATTATACCATTTAGATTATTTAACAGAAAACTTCAACTTTCCACATGAAACAAATTTATGGTAGTATGATAAATTCGGTAACGTGTAGATTTCAAAGCATATATTACTTCAACTACATTTCAAGTTCAAGATGAAAAATGGCAGGTATAGTAGCGGTTAAATTATTGATTCCACTTGGATCATGCAAAAATACATGCACACATGCATCGAGATTATCGGAAAGTTAATGCTCCAAGCGAGAAAATGTGGACTTTCTGAAAACAAAGATGCTCTTCATAGTACAGATCGCCAATATATATCATAGGTAAGCAATGAATATGGTATGGTATAAATAAAGCAACTGCATATTTAAAAATCAGAATTGTAAGCTAAAAATAACAGTTACCATTCAAAAGAAAAGAACAAATATGATACTACTTGTTCATGCATTACGTCATGTATCGCCCGATAATTTCTTTCTTTAATAGTTGAAATAGCTGTCACAGAATCTAAATATAATAAAAATCATTGCAAGTGCACGTCGGCGAGATCCATGTTTTCATCTATCAGACCGACAGCAAGGGAGGCTGAGATTTTAGAGGACAAGTTACTAAGAGGCTCTAACTTTTGTGGCCAAAATTTGAGGACGCCGAAAGTACCACCACTAGCAGAGACTGATAGCAATAAAGACTGACATTTTGTAGGACAAGTTTGAAAGAGGCTTCCTATGGAAACTAGCCGAAACATCCGATACATGAAACATGGAAAGATTTTTCATTTTCAGGAACATTGGAAGTTTCGTTCACTTAAGCAACTTCCATTGTAAGCATTTTTTTACTTGTTTTTCTATTTTAGATTAGCAAGAGTTACTCTAGTTTTACACATGACGTAGGTTCCTCGCAGTATTCTTCCAATTTGGTGTACTAATATCATGTGGTTAATGATAAGGTATAATTAATCTTCGGTATTGTTGATTATATTTGGATCACTCTCTCGGTTAGTTGAATGAATGGAAGAGCGTCAATGAGATTCCTATCGGGTCGATGTTTTATCTAGAAAAGATCCGCAAAGGTAAACTTTCTTAAACTAAAGCTTTCACGAGATCAACCTTGGGAGAATTGCTAGATGGGATGCAGTACATCAATCGAATTAGCGAACCTAGCTTAGAAGAGCATATTGAAAGTGCAACAATGTATAAGTGATGCACCCAGATATATGCACATAACACATAAGCTTGGTGCAAAAGGATCGGTCTCCATGAGTTAAGGAAGCCTTTCTTAAATCTCTTTCCGATTTAGGAGCCAAATTATAAAATACAATGCAAGAGGTGAAATTTGACTTAAAACACGCTCGTGTTAATCCATGAGACAACCTTTAAGATCTAGGGAAACTATATCAAATTCCTTTTTATATTTTATAGGATTTCTAAGATTGGCATTTCACTTTACACGTATGCATTTCACTTTACACTTATCTCAAATGTGCAAGCAAAGAATTTTGAAGCGACCTGTGTAAGGTGATAATCTTAGATAGAATAGAATTTATTTCCTATTTAGAATTTTCTTCGGATGCATTTCAGACTATGAGTTTTGTGACTGTCAATGGAGGATGTGAGTACAGTAACTACAGTTTAAAGCGGGCATTTAAAGCTCCCCCTAATAACTTTATTATCGAGATTCTAGCCGAAAGAATACCAAACGTCAAAGTTTGAAAAGATATAGGTAGCATCCAATCCAACTACTAGACACTCTAGAAACACTACCCAAACCTCAAAGTTGGGAAGGATGGCTCGTTCACATACTAATTAGCAACAATCAGTATATATACTTGTCAGTGTTTACTTATTCCATAACTCAAGGTACGGTGTTCAATATCTTAAGGATTTCTAACATACGTTTACATAATCAAGCGTAGCGTATACATGTACATCTATGACAATATTAGAAGGTTGAAGCATACTGCACAGAATGACTACTAAACAAAAGATGAATAACATTCATTTGTATCGATCGTCTAGTACTTATGCAAATCTCCAGTTTGATGAGAACTATTAGTGGAAATTTCTACTTACTATGTTGGCTAATCCAGTAAACATACGAATGTCAGCTTTGAAGAGGACAATCAGTGGAAAAGGTTCAACTAAATTTAGAAGGCTAATTTCCTCTGCAGGAACCTCATCCATCATTTCTTCAGACTCCCACGTTTCTCGTCTTATTTCCTCCCAAATATTTATTGGCATATAGGCAATTACGATTTTCCCCTCTTCCTAGGTAGCTTGCTTTTGAAACTATCTTATTTGCATTCGGTGTTAATCTGCGGTTAAACATACTCTGCAAGACCGGAAATGGCAATATTGACTCTACCTCTGACTGGTAAATATAGACCAATAGCAATATCAGTGGAGATCCATACCCTATTTTTTCACAGTCGAGCTGCATTCCTTCCTGTCTAGTCCCTACGGAAGTATGGGATAGCCTTCCCTGGTGATACAGAGGGTAGATTGTTACAGGTTCATGCAGAACCCTTGAGCTCTCAGCCAATCACCATGGTAAACCTTCATCATTATCCATGACTAGGACTAAGATATATGTTGGAGCAGATTCAATCAGCCCAGGTGATGTTACACTTGTAACTGGCCATTAACCAGACTGTTTGTATCCATAACAGATTATTCCTAAATCCTAAAACTATCTAGAGGACTCAGTTCTTTACATTAAGACAAGAACAATACCATCGGTAATCAAATAAATGGGGGAGTACTAGGGATGCTATTACGCTGCTCTGCTTACAAAGACTGATATTTTGGAGGTTGGTTATCCTTGGACTGATTTTGTACTTCTACAACATTGGTTGCAGCTGGGTTTAGACAAAAATTTACAGTAGGTTACTATGAACAAAATCATAGTAGCAAGGTCGTCGAACCATTGATCTTGCTATATCATATACTAAGACAAACAATGTCATCTGTGGCATCACTTAACGGTTTTTATATGACTAAATCACACATGAATAACTACTATTGACAAAATCATAAGCAAACAAAAATCACAAAAGGAAGTATGATCCATAGCATCAATATAAAACTAGTTTCAGACAAATAAGAAACAAAATACGTCCACAACTACTCCTATTACAAAAACAGTTCTGAACTTTTAGCACTAAAAATTCACAGATAACATTGCATCAAAGTAAGAGAAGTTGAATCATGATCTGTTACCTCTCCCTTTTTCTACCATCCAGACTTTTTGCTTTTCGTTGCTGCTCGTTGAAACTCTTAGAACCAGCATTTTCCCTGAGAAACAAACATGGATTAGTGTGAGTTATTGAACATGACCGATAAGAAAGAACATGTATAAGATACTGACCTCTTATTAACTTTGTGTCCATCTTCTTAAGCTTCTCCTTTAGTTTGAATCACCATCCCAGCTTGTTCTTGCTTCACAAGAGTTATCTGCTTAGGTGAAACTAGACTCTCTACAAAAGTCGTTACTTCAAAATGTTTATTAAACTTACGGATGTTCAGCTCTCTACAATTTTCTTCCTTTGGGTTATATAACATTAAAGTTCCATTATCAGTTTCTAATATAATCTCACCATTTCTGAAACGCTGAACCGGTATCACATACTTAAATGATGGAATAACTGTGTGCAGGGAGATGATGATTTGCCTAGTCCAAGATTCACTTCTCCCATACTCATTCATAACCCAGAAATTGACACTAACAGTATGACAATCATGATCAATCAAACAGAGTTTCCGACCAAATTCACCCAAAGTGATATGGTTTGGCTCATTCAAGTTTTGAGGTTGTGGCACCTCCTTGAACATCTCGTTCTTAACATCGAAAGACAGTATGATTCTAACCCCGTCATAAAGAAGCGTTGCAGACAAGGGGTTTGCAACCCAGTGAACAGCTTCATTAACAAGGACTCCATATAAATGTCCACGCTGAAATCCATAAGGAACATGCGGTTTTATCCGCCATTCTTCCATGCCCAAAGTAAGAACCTTAACAGTACACCCAAAATCACAAAAGTCCACAAGACTTACCATTTTGTAAACATCATTCTCCGAATCATGACCAAACCCATATCTGAGGGCGCGGATCATCCCAAAACCTTCAGGACGCTCAATTGAGGCTGAAGGTACTCTTTTATACTCATTTGTTGTTGGATTCCAAAAACAAACTGTATCCTGAGTACCGAGAAAGCTAAGCAAACCATTGCATGTACCCAAAAGACTAATCCCATACTTACCAGTCCCAAAAGGGAGATTTACCTTAGTAGCACTATCAAATATTGGCGACATAGGCATAGACAATGACAATGCTGGTAGTGCTAATGAAAATGATGACAACGATGCAGAAGATGATGATGATCCTATTGAAAAGGTTAATGGTGAACCAAAAACCACAGAGTAAAACCTCTTGAGATCACTTGCAAGAATCTTAAAATTGCTGTTTTTCAGAGCATGTTTAAGACACAATTTGACAAATTTAGGGTCAGAAAATAACTTGAGCCATGGCTTACATACACAATTGAAGCGTTTGATACTCTTTACTGGTAACCTTGAAAAGATGTTAACTATGATTTCTTCTGAATAGTGTCTAGACATGATGTTAGCTCCTGGTTTTTCTTTTCTTCTTCTCTGTTGAAATTCTGATGTGAAAAATCCAAGAAGAGAAAAAATAATAATAAAAAAAGAATCTGTGTTTTATAGGTAAAGGAAAAGTAGATAATATCAATGTTTGAAAATGAAGTGAGATTTCGGGCATATACTACATTAATTAAGGCATTAAATGCGAGAATCTAAAAGATTAATGATGCATTAACACGAGAATCTAAAGAAGGTTAATGCATTAAGTATTAACACAAGAAAATCACAGAATGTTGAAGGATTTCTGAAGTATGTCAGTATCTACATCAAGTGTTAGACTCTGACTGAAAAGAGTATGACGAGTATCTAGTAATAAATTGTTTGAAATTGTTCTGTGGGCAGCCAAGTGCTGGGCCTGAAACAAAAATATGGTTTGGAACCCACTGGCGTATCTCTTAGTAACTTTGATTTACTGTTCAACAAGAACAAGAAAGGTAAAAACCGGGCAGGATGAGGATTTCAAGTTTCGATCGATCCAGGTACTTGCAATCAAGGACCACGAGGTCGGCAAATAAATCAGCAAGACAGCAACAAATGAGGGCATGAAGACTGATTTCTTTAGCTTACAAATTAAACAGAATAACAAGGCTGAAATCATTTCCTCACACATTCCCTACATTCACAAATTACCTTTCAGGAATTGTTTCAGTAATGCTTAGATGGTTCAGGGCCAAACTTTACTAACTGTTTTAATACAGCAGTGTTCGCTCTTTCTCTCACCATCCATGATTTTCTTAACATAGGTTGCACCCAAAAAGGAATAGAGCTGCACTGCGATGTCTGCCACTGGGGTACCTTGAATTGGTGACTTTCTGTGTGTCATTCTTCATTCCAAGTAATAAGTTTCTACGCTGAATGAATATGAGAGATAGTGATTTCGACTAAGAGGCTAATGATGTTTTCGACTCAACTGCAACGAAAACTGATCTACAGCCACCATTGCACGAGATGCTGCACCGATAGACCCATCGTACCTAGAATTGAACCAGTGAAATGAGGATCAACAACCTATGCGGTTAAGATACCATGTAAACCAAGTTTCATGAATACACGATTGTTACAAAGACACGAATCAGTAGTCCTCACATTCCAATCAAGAGAAATGATGATGTCTGCATAACAATTGCACCTTCACCTGCAGGTCTTGATGTATTCAGACTCCTCGCACAAAACCAGGTCTCATGAATTGAAGTGACTATATCTGCATCAAGGAATGACAAAATAAGACTTCCCTGGTCTGAAAAATCAGCACAAGTATGTACAGATTTCATCATATATAATTATGACATGTGACTTGAATTCCACCACACTGAGGCATGAAGTTGGGATTTCCAGAAAATTCACCTCCATAAAGTTAACACTATTCATTGAATACCAGAGTGAAATGGCACCGCTTGCAATATTAAAAATTCTAAAATTGTTGTTGGTTTTAGGTGCATTTTTGGTTATACTGACATTGATCCATGACTCTTGACTATGAATGCTGTTGAGATATACAGAGAAGCTTCAATCAAGCTCATTCTCGTACCCTAGCTTCTGAATTACGCCCTCCAGTAACATTTTTATATCATTATGCCCTCCAGTAACACAATATGCTTTCTCCAATTCGACTTTGGATCAGTTCAATCTCACGAAAAAGGATCAACGGACACAAAGACGAGAGCAAGCGCCTATTCCAAAAATAAGGGGACTAAGCTCAAAAATTCAACTTCAAGTAGGAAACTGGAAAATTAAAATCCAAGAACACTAAATTGGGTAGAAGAAGGTGGATAACTATAAGAAATAGTTATAGAAAAGCTCAGCATACCTATTACATAGGGATAACATGAAGCCATTGGCATTATTCCATTCATAACAGACTTCGTGTTAGAGTTTCTTTTACCAATCAATAGTCCCTACGGTTTTTGAAATTTAGACAATGTTGATGTAATAGTACGAGAGCACATATGTCCGCATAACTAAAACATGAAAAGCCTGGTTTACAATGAGACTATTCAGTATTCACTGTTACAGCTCCTACATTCCTGACTCATTAGCTTCCAGCTAATCTAGAATTAGTCAGACCGGTTTATGTTCTTTTGGATTCTTTCTGCAAATATATCTAAAACTCATTATATTGTAATATGCTAAAAATATTCATGGTCATCATTGAATTTTATTTTGATATCACTGTGCATCATAAGATGTTAGCAAGTGATGTCAAGAACTTGAACTTGAATCGGCTCAGATGCATAGCAAAATTACATTCCATCTGTTTCAAGTTTGGAAAGAACCTACAAGAGCATAAAACAACAGAAATAACACACTCTAATGACACATGATATAAGGGTTCCATTTTTCAATCAAAGAATCATTTATATCCCCTGTATAGTACTAGTAAAGAAAAAATCAACAAATGCAGCAAGCAAGGTTTCAATAAAAAAAAGACTTACACTCATTTGAACCAATGAAGAAGCTTTCCCCTGGGAGATTATTCATTTTAATGAATTCAAGAAACGAACACAACTCGATTGGCTTTGCCAGTATTCCTTGCTGCGCTGCTCTGCCAACAGAAATGCCCAATGTTCAGTTTTTGACTTTTTTTCAGAGCACCGCATTCCTTCAAAAATCAAAGAAAGCACAATATTTTCATACATATAAGCTCTTCAATTGCAAAAAAATTAGGTTAATCTTACATGATGGACATGAGACGAGAAGGTCCAGTTGGATCATAGTTGAGCAACAAAGCTGCTTTTAATGGTTCACCTGATGAGCCTACACTGTTCGATGCCCATTTCTCCCAAACCTTTTGTGCAAATCCCCAATCCATGAAAAGTGAAGGTAAGCTCTGGAGTTTGATTTGTACTCTCAGATTTGTTTTTTCTTTTATTTTGCTATCTAGGGTTTTAGGTTTGCGAAAACAAGCGTAGAGAAGAAAGACCTTTATTTCAGAAACCTGTTCTGAGGCATACAAAATCATTTTCTATATAGGGTGGGTCTATAAGGCCTGGCGACGGTATACCCAGATTAATTGGGGTATACCCAGATTTAAATGAACCTAGTACCCTTACTAAGGGGAGGTCAAATATGGGTGAATTTGCTTTACTACCCTTGAACTAATTAAACTTAAAAACTAAACCTTATTTTAATCGGTTAACCTAAAATTAGAAACTAAACCAACTCTTAATCTTCTCTTCCTCCTTCATCTTCCATTAACCTCTCTGCAAATCTCTAGAAATCGTGAACTTTGATTTTCCACAAAAATGGTTGATTCTAAACGATCAAGCAGCAATAAAGATTCAACAGGTAATATCAAGAGATCCAAATCATACGGAAAATGTAAGAGTAGTTCCTATGGAATGAACAAACTCAGAGTTTGTTCATTTTGCTCCCACTATGGAATGAACAAACATGAAAAATGGATGTTCAAATCAACAGATTTGTTGATTTGAACATTGAGTTGGATGAACGGGCGCGCGTCGGATGGAAAAGCGGGCGTTGGTGCCACAAACGCGAGCGTTGGAAGAACCAACGCGCGACCATGACAAAAACGCCAGCGACATTTCCATTGACGCCCGCGACTCTTGGATTATCACCAAGTACAATCCGTGAATACTTTACTACTTTTTAATCTTATTTTATCTCACTTTATCCTATTTTATCTCACTTCATCCTATTTTATCTCACCTAAATATTTTATTTTATTTTTCATCTTTATCCTACAAAACATTTTATATTAAAAATAAATACTAGTGGGGCCCTAGAAAACCAAATCTGTTCATTTTTCCCTGCTTTACCATAGTGGAGAAACCCGTTTGTCCATCCACGTGGCTCAACAAAATTTTGAGTTTGAACATTACCATAGGAACTGCTCTAAGGAAAAAGTTGGAACTAGTGAAATCAATAAACCCGAGAGTGCAATCCCCTGAGAATGTTGAAAGGAACCCTCCACCGGCGAAAAGAAGACTGTAAGAGTGATGTCTAAACTCAAACTCATTAATGTGTTGTGTGTTTTGATTGTTATATTAGATTAGAAATCGAAAGTGATGATTTTCAGGGTCTTTAGTCGGCGGAATTTTTTGAAAAATAGGGTGTCGGCCTTAGGATGTAAGTGGTAGTCAGCAGGGTCGTAACATGAATATCATGCCGGCTTTTCATAACTGCCATGACGACTGTGAAACATTAACCAAGGCCGACATGGTAATCAATAACCAACCCTGGTGACTTTTCTCTAGCCGGGATCTTCTTAGACTTGTACCGTCACGACTTTATGTCACAAAAACTTGATTTTCCTAAGTTAATAGTCGGCATCTTTCTTGAATACGACCCTACCGAATGTGTTTTAGTCGGCGCGGTAGATGAATACAACCCTGCCGACTAAGTATTAGTCGGTAATGTTTAGATTATCGACCATGCCGACTGGGTGACTAGAACCATGTTTCAATGTGTAAAATTTGCATATCTTTTATTTGTGTATTGTTCAGGTTCCCAGAGGAAAACATAAAAGATATCCCTTGTCCTAACAATGCAGCAGAGCTAATATAATGGATTCACAAGCTTCATTCTACTTTAGAAAATCCTACTAATGAAACTGAAGAGAATTGCCCTGTAAGAAAGTTATTTCTGATGGGTAAGAAATATCCTGAAAAATTTCTAAGGTTTATGAACATTCCTAGCAATCCCCTCAACTATGTTGAATGCACATCATCAGAGGAGGAAGAAGATGAGCTTGATCCAAGAACATTTTTGAAGGCATCGGAATTTTCTAGAGTGAATCTACAATGAGGTTGGTGACTACATAGGTCTTGTGAAGGGAAAAGCTAGCAAAATCTAATGCTGGTGAAAAAGCTAGTGATGGTGAAAAAGCTAGTGATGTGGAGGAAGATAACAATAATGAGAAGGATCCATGAAACTCTTAAACTTATTATATTTGCGTTATTATGTTTTGAACTCTTAGATTCTGGTTTTAGACTTGTCAGTAACTCTTAAACTTATGTTAATTTTCAGTTTCACTTGCTTTAGAAACTTATTTTTTTTTCTGCAGGTTTAAACAATATTAGAGTTGTAATAAGTTGGCATGGTTTGAAAGTTCGACCTTGCCGACCATCCCAGGCTTTGTACTACAGTGCTGACAGGGATAGGTAGTCGGCATGGTTTGAAATGCTCGACCTTGCCGACTTACTATAACATGTTAATGTTAGTAGTATAAAAATATTACTTTTTAGGTACAAAGACAACCCATTGAATGCTCAACGGCTAGAATTTTCTAAATCAATACGTTAAGTGTGTTGTTATTGTAAAAGCACTTTCAACTTCATCTTCAACCTTGCATAAAGAATGGAAGTTTCAAGCGCAAAACAACCAAATATTTGTAGTCTTTGTACACTTAGTGGTCATTTTGCAAATGATTGTCCCTTTTGAAGGAAGCAAATGCACTATTGATGGTTGTAAGGGGTTCTTATTTCTCATGAAAGATGCAATAGGAGATGTATATCAGTCGTATGCTTCAAAATGCACCTGTTGTGGGTTTTTCTATTGGATAGATGAGCTCTTAGCTCCGTATGAAGATAAAGTTGCTAAAATCAACCTTATACCATGCACAGATCCATGTTGCGACGGTAAGATGAAGCTAATTACCTCTCCTAAAAAATTGTGTACCGGAAAAAGATACTATCTATGTCCCAAATGTGTTAAGGTTAAGTTTTTAAGGTTTGTATGCTCTAATTAAGTGTTGAGTGCATCTACATGTACTAAGAATGTTATAGTCGTCAAGGTTGATTCATATTACTATGAGTTATTTAATTCGAATATAGTCGGCATTATACAAAATTCAAAGCGTGCTGACGGTTAAACAGTCGACAATTAATAAATTATCAAGCTTGCGGACGGACTTATAGTCGGAAGTGTATTTATATAATACAATGCCGACTATAATGTGAAGAACATCCAGGAACAATATCTTCTTTGTTCCTTTTGGTCGGCAAGGTTGTCCTCATAAACCCTGCCGACTACCAATTAGTCGACAATGTAGGAGGACAACAACCCTTCCCACTTTCCCATGCTTTTTTTTTTCCTGTGCAGTCATGCATATACAGTCGACAACCTGAAAAAATTATAACCTGCCGACCCTGGTACGATTGGCAAGGTCTTTTGATAAATACAATGCCGACGAAAGGAGTAAACACCAAAAAAACCACATCTATTTCATTCATTTGTAGTACTCCAAAGTACATTACACAAAACATGAATGCGATTACAAAAAGATTCCTTATTTCCTAATCATAATCAGTCATCACTCAAATCTATTGGAGTTAGTTCATTCAAATCTATTGAACCTCCTTTAGTCAAATCTATGGGACATTCCTTAGACTCATCTTAAGCATTCCAAAGGTGCTTGTTGTCCTCATAAAGTTTCACCCATTCCTTGCTCTTGTTGTTAATGAACTTTTCCCAAAAATTAAACCTACAAAGAGGAGGTAATAAAAATTCCTTGTTGAGTTGTAGACCAATAAAATGAGTATTATACACCAAAGCCATAACAATTCTTCTATACTTGAGCTGCTCCACACAAACCGCATGTTTCAGTGCAAATGCTACACATAGTACTTTACTAAAAAAATGTACTACGCATGACCACGTATCCGCCAAAAGATGGCCACACTCCGGCATTCTCATCCAATGCTTCCATTTGATCGGTGCATTTCCCTCTGGGCGTTTAACACTAGTAAGCAATTCTTTAAAAGTCGCTTAGTTGTCCTCCATTGCACTTTCTAGCATCATTGAGATATAAATCTCCTTGTCTTTTTCTAATCGGGTAGCCATCTTCTTTCTTATGTATTGGCATTGGGTGAGATTCTCCTCAACCGCTTCACCTAGGTGTCCTAATTGTTGGGAGGCAACGTGAAACCCATAATTTCCATCCTTTGGGACGTCGTCGGTACCAATAACGAACTCTCAAATAATTTGGGGTTGTACGCGTGTTGATGGTGGTTTTTAAACAAAGGGTAAAATCGTAAAACCCCAAATAACCTAATGTCACCGGTGACACATTTATTAGAACATTTAATGCATGTAGTCAGTAATTAATAGGGGGTATTTTTTTCAAATTAGGGTTACAACGAACAAAACCCTAATTCCCCTCCGTGCCAATGGCAAATCATGCCAGCCACACCTAGCCCAAGCTAGCCGCGCCATGCCAAATGCACTCTGCCTTGGCCCTAGCTATGCTAGTCACACCAAGCGCGCCAAAGCATGCCAACCATGCTAGCCGCACCTCCGTGCCAATGGCAAATCATGCCAGCCACACCTAGCCCAAGCTAGCCGCACCTCTGTTCCAATGGCAAATCATGCCAGCCACACCAAACGCGCCAAAGCATGCCAACCATGCTAGCCGCACCTCCGTGCCAATGGCAAATCATGCCAGCCACACCTAGCCCAAGCTAGCCGCACCTCTGTGCCAATGGCAAATCATGCCCGCCACACCAAAATGCGCCAAAGCATGCCAACCATGCTAGTCGCACCTCCGTACCAATGGCAAATCATGCCAGCCACACCTAGCCCAAGCTAGCCGCGCCATGCCAAACGCACTCTGCCTTGGCCCTAGCTATGCTAGTCACACCAAAAGCGCCAAAGCATGCCAACCATGCAAGCCGCACCTCCGTGCCAATGGCAAATCATGCCATCCCAAGCTAGCCGCGCCATGCCAAACACACTCGCCTTGGCCCTAGCTACGCTGGTCACGCCACGCCAAGCCAAACACCCTTACCTTGGCCCTAGCCGCGCCATGCCAAAGTAGCGCCCGCACCTAGGCTTGCAAACCATGCAACATAGACCAAATTGGACACGCATGCCATTGGCACATGCCAACACGCTCGCTGGTAGCTTTTCTCACCAAGGTGTGGCCCTAATGGCCGAGCATGCCATTTGCACATGCCAACACGCTCGCTGGTAGTTTTTCTCACCAAGGCGTGGCCCTAATGGCCGAGCATGCCATTGGCACATGCCAACACGCTCGTTAGTAGCTTTTCTCACCAAGGCGTGGCCTTAATGGCCGAGCATGCCATTGGCACATGCCAACACGCTCGCTGGTAGCTTTTCTCACCAAGGCGTGGCCCTAATGGCCGAGCATGCCATTGACACATGCCAACACGCTCGCTGGTAGCTTTTCTTACTGTAGTGGCCCTAATGGCCGAGCATGCCATTAGCACATGCCAACACGCTCGCTGGTAGCTTTTCTCACCAAGGCGTGGCCCTAATGGCCGAGCATGCCATTGGCACATGCCAACACGCTCGCTGGTAGCTTTTCTTACCAGGTCGTGGCCCTAATGGCCGAGCATGCCATTGGCACATGCCAACACGCTCGCTGGTAGCTTTTCTCACCAGGGCGTGGCCTAATGGCCGAGCATGCCATTGGCACATGCCAACACGCTCGCTGGTAGCTTTCTTACCAGGCCGTGGCCCTAATGGCTGAGCATGCCATTGGCACATGCCAACACGCTCGCTGGTTGCTTTTCTAACCAGGCCATGATCCGAATTGGCCACGCATGCCATTGGCACATGCCAAACACGCACGCTGGTAACTCAACTTGCAAGCCGTGCAACCTAGGCCAACTTGGCCATACGCGCCATTGGCACATGCCAAAACCCACGCTGGTAGCCTAACTCGCAAACCATGCAACCTACCGCCAAGGCATTCCGCACGTGTCATTGGCACATGCCACACACGCCACTAGCAGCTCTATGCATTGCCACTTACACTCAACGTATAACCTACCACCAAGGCATTCCACACATGCCATTGCCACATGCCACACACGCCACTAGCAGCTCTGGCATTGCCACTTGCGCTCGAGGTGTAACCCGCAACAAAGGCATTCCGCACATGCCATTGGCACATGCCACATGCCACACGTGCCCCTAGCAGCGCCACTTGCACTCAAGGTGCAACCAACACTCGAGATATCAACACAAACTGGGGGATGCTTTCCAGGGTCTTGGTTTGGCGGTCACAGCTTACAGCGTACACTACGCTCATATTAAGAAAGCGTGAATAGGAATAAAGCGGTCAAATAAATGAGGAAATAATGGTGAAAATATTTTCACCCATAAACACCTTGCGGTTACCACCTCCTCCCATTATTTCTCCCTTTACTCTCTTCCTTCATGAGGCCATGGTACGTTTCAATCTCGACTTGTATAAATAGGTCTTACCTATTGCCACCAGACAACAAGTCTCGGTCAGGAGAAAAATACAACACTCTCAGAAAAGGCAACTTTGCAAGCTCTCCAAAAAGCTTTCATCTCTTGCAAGCTTCCTAAGCTTCTACTTTCTGATACAAGTCGAGACACTACTCTCCCAGAATTATTCTGGTCTCAATACCTTTCTTTGCTTCCCTCCCCAAATCAACCCTTCTCCTCCACTTTGTGACCGAAGCAAGTCTGGAACGGCAATTTCTTGGTTTAGGCCGGACTTGTACGATTGATCTCTCGAATCTAGAAAGTGCTCACGTGCAAGACATTTGTTTAGGGTTTAAACCAGTTTCTCACTCACCTACCAAATTTACCGAAATCGGCGGAAACGATTTTTACCCATAAACAATTGGCGACCACAACGGAGGATTGATCTATCGGCTACAATGTCGATCAAGTCGATCTCGTTCTTCGACCCGTTGTCAAGATGGTAGGGGAAGGCGACTCAATCCGACTCAATCGCCGTAAAACCCTAAGTTACCGATTGTAAAAACTACACCAGAAAACTGGGGACTCGCTGAAGATGCTACCAGCGATTGGGGACTTGCTGGCGATGCTACCAGCAAAGCCTCCATTTACATGGAGAGGGGCATGTTCGCAAAAACCTATGGAGTGAGTAAATTTAGATTGGCAAGATATACGATCTGTTTTTAGGTTCTTAATAAAACCGTCATACTACTGCGTCTTGTGCCTATTGCTAGCACACACTTTCATAAAATCAATATTCCTTTCACAAAACATTATCAGAGTTATATTATCAAAACCATTCATCCCTGAATAATCCAATATCCTCAAAAGCTACCAAATTTGTCCTATCAAAACCTAAGTCGAACTTTGAACCGGACATCCAAGATGTTTTTCAAAAAAAGAAAAAAAGAAGAAGAACCTAAATGAAAGTTTAACAGAAAAACATTCAAGGAAAATCATCCAACAGAGGTCTGCTCTTCTTGGAGAAAGTCAACTTTGCATTTTCAAGAGCCGCTCTCTTCATAGTTAACATCTTGGAAAGCTTTTCGAGTTCTACCTCCTGTCGTGCAATCTCCTCTGCAGAAAGGATTTCGATTGTTGCATCTGTCGACTTCTGGATCTCAGCAAGGCCTTCGACAAAGCATGAAGCGTTGAACTCCTTTTATACACACACGTCGCGATGGTGCTCCCAGTCGGCAATAACGTCTTCAGAAATGGTGTGGCCAGTCACCTCACGCATGTCCTCGATGGAAGATAAAGCCTCTTCCACACGCTTAACCAGCGCAAATCGACTAGTGACCTTCTTGGTTGTGGACATATGTCCATACTTCTCCCAGATTCTGGTGTACAACGCCTCATACTTAGCCAAAGACGCTGAAACCGCCAACCAAAGACATGACCTGGATAAGGAACCAAGTACGGGGGATCGAAAATGGCGCCTGCAACTGGCCTCACGACTCGCAAAGGGTCTTTTTCCATGTCTACGGCAGCAACCATCAGAGAATCATCCACCGTTTGAATCACATTTGTGCCTGGCAATTGGCTAACTCCCATCTCCAAGTCACCGGCGGTGGTCACCAAAGGCAAGTTTTCGTGTGGCTCCACCCCAGAATCGTCCTCCGAACCGGATTCCTCCTGCGAACTTGAGTTAGACATTTTTCAAAAGAAGAAACGGAAGAAGAAATAAAAAGAAGCGCGAAACTCACCGAACCACTTCCCGAAAAAGAACCAAAGTCTTTGCCATAGGAATCACTCTCACTTGTCGAACTTTCTTCTTTCTCGACTCATCACCGCTATGAGAAGGCTCAGTAGCCGGAATTCTTCGAAGAAATTGCCGTCTCCGGCAACGTGCAAGGGCAGCGAAAGCATTAACACTACCGAAGCCCTAGAAGAAACAAGACACATGTTTTCAAAGAGAAATTCACGTGTTTTGAGACAAACCAACAAGGAGGCGACACATACCTGGTTATTGGAAGAACTGAAAGACACGAGAGTCTGCGGGAGGATCTTTTGAAACCGCCCGAACCCTCCAAACATTCTTCGTTCTCTCTCCTTTGCTCGGGGACTTTCCGAGTTGTCAGGCAACTTTCGCTTGGGATCTCTCAACATTGGATACTTCTTCAAAACTGCTGGGGAAGGTTTACAACGAACATTCTCCACCACGTTATTTACAAAATCTTGGATCATAATGAACTCATCGTACCATAACTCATTATAGCCAAAAGTCGTCTAAGTTACTCTTCCCGTTTGAAAGAAGGGAAGGCGGATACCCGGCTCAAGGGCACTGGCATTGATGGCAACATGCAATGAATCCTTAGGAACCACCAGCTGGTAAGCAAGAGGCCCCCCTTAATCGAAACCCATGTGACGAGCAGCACGGTCAATATTGTAAGAAGCTATTCGGAAAGACCCCATGAAGAAAGACGGCATATAGCCGGACATGCGCCTTTGAATAAACAAGTTTTCACCAACACTCAAGTTGTCGTCAGAAGATAAAGACATGATCGGAGCAGAAGCAAAGGTGTCAATTTGAGTCACCGACCTATGGACCGGCTCCCATGGGCGAAAACTGATTTCATGCGACTTATCGAGAAGACTAACCAAGCTCATGCCAACTCTTGGACGCCTGTTCACTCATCGAAGAATTCGGGAGCCGCCCCAACTCGCGGGAATCGAAGGCAACGGTTTCGGAGCATACTTCTCAAAGTGCTCCCATAACCAGGCTTGCAGAAAATCAACGTGCACATATGAATCCACTTTCATGAAACCATTCGAAACTCGCATGTTCGCAACTAGGTGATCCAGATGCACATACAGGGAACCAAGGAATAGCTTGCCAATGGGAAGAACTTCACCTTTTTCTAACTTCACAGCAATCACTAGCAACTCTGGTCTTATTTCCTTCTTGCCAGAACCATCATCAAAAATGTCTCTAGATAACCAGGGAGCCAAAAATTCTGCAAACATGAAGATCACCGCTTTTACTTAGGTTCCACTCGTCCTAAACCATTGAGATATCCACCACCGTAAAAGCACCTTTCATCCTCTTTCCCATTTAATCCTTCGACTTCGCAGTGGAGTCTTTTTCGAGCGTAATCTCCCAACTTAGCGGCAAGGTCATCCCGCATCTTCTCCTCACCTTCGACAATCGGATATTAAGATTCCGATTCTGGGAAGATTCATCAAGAGATCCACACTCTCCAAGGAGAAAGTTATTTCACCCCATCTACATATGATCGTATGGGTGTCCGAACACCATCCTGGAGATGAAAGCAACCAAGCCCGGATATCCTTCCTAATATGGAGATTTACTCAAGCTCGACAAAGATCAATAATCTGCGCTCGAGTCAAGTTGGTATTTATGTACTCCCTACTCATCATGAACTCAACCCATCTATCAAAAGAACGCAATGGGCTTTGACACATCCTGAAATCAATGTTGGAAGAAGAATATACCCCTTTATGAAGACAGAACCGTATGGTGTTCTCTAGGCGAACCGAACGTATCTTCTTTTCATCTTCACCACCGGTTAACAAAATTGGCACGAAACACAGGTGATTCTTCCGAGCAAGCAGGGCGAGGGTTTTAGCAAAGAATTCATCATCCGTGTTTGGTTTGGAACTATGAACATCCTTCGATGAGGCGAAATTTTGTTCAGGTAACATCTTGTCGGATTTCTTCATAACAACTTAGTAACAAGATATCTGCACACGGAGAAAGACGAAATTATCTCCCTGACATATAATCGCACCCAACAAAAGGAAAACCTGGAAAACAAAAAAAGGGTGTATTCTCTACGGGTTCAAAACTCGCACACGCAATATCTTCTTCGAGGTTCAAAATTATATACGCAGTATTTTACGGAGCTCAAGTGCGTCTGCGGATCCTTCTTCGGGTTCAAAACTATATACGCAGTATTTTCTACGAGCTCGAATGCGTCTATGGTATCCTTCTTCGGGTTCAAAATTATATATGGAGCATTTTTCTACGGGTTCAAAACTACCCGCGCAGTATTTTCTTCAGGTCCGAAATTCATATATGCAATATTTCCTATGGGTTCGAAGTCATATGAAGCACATATACATTTTCTCTACGGGTTCGAAAATGCACACGCAGTATCTTCTTCAGGGTTCAAAATTATATACGCAGTATTTTATACGGGCTCAAGTGCGTCTGCAGTATCCTTCTTCGGGTTCAAAACTATATACGCAGTATTTTCTACGGGCTCGAATGCGTTTATGGTATCCTTCTTCGGGTTCAAAATTATATATGGAGCGTTTTTCTACGGGTTCGAATCATATATACAGTATTTCACTTGGGTGCATATATACAATATTTTCTACAAGAAGCACGCCAAGAAATCATATGCGCAATATCATTGCAAGGATTATGAAAGAAAAACGCCTACTTTTAGGGTTTGCACCTACATGAAAAGAGAAACAAGAGAAGTACTGGAAGACATACCTGGAAGCCGGTTTTTCTTTATGACTCTGCCGCTAGTATGAAAAGATGAAAGAACAAAGATGAGAGAAAGGGATTTTATATATATGGGCGTGGAGATTCTGAAATAGGGAACCTATACCAAAAATCGTGCATATAAGAACGGGCCCACAAGGGCGCCCAACTTCCCAACGTTGCCCAAGTTGCACCGGTCCCACCAATTGCGCCCAACTTCCCAACGTCGCCCAAGTTGCACCGGTCCCACCAATTGCGCCCAACTTCCCAACGTCGCCCAAGTCACGCCAGCTAGCACGCTCATCTTCCCCACCTTGTACCAGTCCTGCCAGCTAGCGCGATCAGCTTCCCACTTTGCGCCGGTCCCGCCAGCTAGCACGCTCCGTTTCCCAACTCGCGTCAACTTCTCAATGCCGCCCAGCTTCCTGTATCTCAATGACGCTGACTTCCCAATTGTGCCTGCCTCCAGATTTGTGCAAAACTGCCAGAGGCAAGGATTACAAATCCTATTTATAAAAAGGTCGACAAGCCTCATCAATTCTCTTTACGATTTGTCAGCTTGATAGTTTTGTCACCATCTTATGCTTACCTCGCAACAAAGCTCCTGCTCCGAGCTAAGCGGGGACTTAATGTTGATGGTGGTTTTTAAACAAAGGGTAAAATCGTAAAACCCCAAATAACCTAATGTCACCTTGACACATTTATTAGAACATTTAATGCATGTAGTCGGTAATTAATAGGGGGTATTTTTTCAAATTAGGGTTACAACGAACAAAACCCTAATTCCCCTCCGTGCCAATGGCAAATCATGCCAGCCACACCTAGCCCAAGCTAGCTGCGCCATGCCAAACACACTCTGCCTTGGCCCTAGATATGCTAATCACACCAAGCGCGCCAAAGCATGCCAACCATGCTAGCCGCACCTCCGTGCCAATGGCAAATCATGCCAGCCACACCTAGCCCAAGCTAGCCGCACCTCTGTGCCAATGGCAAATCATGCCAGCCACACCAAACGTGCCAAAGCATGCCAACCATGCTAGCCGCACCACCGTGCCAATGGAAAATCATGCCAGCCACACCTAGCCCAAGCTAGCCGCACCTCGTGCCAATGGCAAATCATGCCAGGCCACACCAAACGCGCCAAAGCATGCCAACCATGCTAGCCGCACCTCCGTGCCAATGGAAAATCATGCCACCACACCTAGCCCAAGCTAGCCGCGCCATGCCAAACGCACTCTGCCTTGGCCCTAGCTATGCTAGTCACACCAAACGCGCCAAAGCATGCCAACCATGCTAGCCGCACCTCCGTGCCAATGGCAAATCATGCCAGCCACACCTAGCCCAAGCTAGCCGCGCCATGCCAAACACACTCTGCCTTGGCCCTAGCTACGCTGTCACGCCACGCCAAGCCAAACACCCTTACCTTGGCCCTAGCCGCGCCATGCCAAAGTAGAGCCCGCACCTAGGCTTGCAAACCGTGCAACATAGACCAAATTGGCCACGCATGCCATTGGCACATGCCAACACGCTCGCTGGTAGCTTTTCTCACCAAGGTGTGGCCCTAATGGCCGATCATGCCATTTGCACATGCCAACACGCTCGCTGGTAGTTTTTCTCACCAAGGCGTGGCCCTAATGGCCGAGCATGCCATTGACACATGCCAACACGCTCGCTGGTAGCTTTTCTCACCAAGGCGTGGCCCTAATGGCCGAGCATGCCATTGGCACATGCCAACACGCCGCTGGTAGCTTTTCTCACCAAGGCGTGGCCCTAATGGCCGAGCATGCCATTGGCACATGCCAACACGCTCGCTGGTAGCTTTTCTTACCAGGCCATGGCCCTAATGGCCGAGCATGCCATTGGCACATGCCAACACGCTCGCTGGTAGCTTTTCTCACCAAGGCGTGGCCCTAATGGCTGAGCATGCCATTGGCACATGCCAACACGCTCGTTGGTAGCTTTTCTTACCAGGTCGTGGCCCTAATGGCCGAGCATGCCATTGGCACATGCCAACACGCTCGCTGGTAGCTTTTCTCACCGGGGTGTGGCCCTAATGGCCGAGCATGCCATTGGCACATGCCAACACGCTCGCTGGTAGCTTTCTTACCAGGCTGTGGCCCTAATGGCCGAGCATGCCATTGGCACATGCCAACACGCTCGCTGGTAGCTTTTCTAACCAAGCCATGATCCGAATTGGCCACGCATGCCATTGGCACATGCCAAACACGCACGCTGGTAGCTCAACTTGCAAGCCGTGCAACCTAGGCCAACTTGGCCATACGCGCCATTGGCACATGCCAAAACCCACGCTGGTAGCCTAACTCGCAAACCGTGCAACCTACCGCCAAGGCATTTCGCACATGCCATTAGCACATGCCACACACGCCACTAGCAGATCTATGCATTGCCACTTACACTCAACGTACAACCTACCACCAAGGCATTCCACACATGACATTGGCACATGCCACACACGCCACTAGCAGCTCTGGCATTGCCACTTGCGCTCGAGGTGTAACCCGCAACAAAGGCATTCCGCACATGCCATTGGCACATGCCACACGCGCCCCTAGCAGCGCCACTTGCACTCAAGGTGCAACCAACACTCGAGACATCAACACAAACCGGGATGCTTTCCGGGGTCTTGGTTTGGCGGTCACAGCTTGCAGCGTACACTACGCTCACATTAAGAAAGCGTGAGTAGGAATAAAGCGGTCAAATAAATGAGGAAATAATGGTGAAAACGTTTTCACCCATAAACACCTTGCGGTTACCACCTCCTTCCATTATTTCACCCTTTACTCTCTTCCTTCATGAGGCCAGGGTACGTTTCAATCTCGACTTGTATAAATAGGTCTTACCTATTTCCACCAGATAACAAGTCTCGGTCAGGAGAAAAATACAACACTCTCAGAAAAGGCAACTTTGCTAGCTCTCCAAAAAGCTTTTATCTCTTGCAAGCTTCTTAAGCTTTCACTTTCTGATACAAGTCGAGACACTACTATCCCAGAATTATTCTGGTCTCAACACCTTTCTTTGCTTCCCTCCCCAAATCAACCCTTCTCCTCCACTTTGTGACCGAAGCAAGTCTGGAACGGCCATTTCTTGGTTTAGGCCGGACTTGTACAGATTGATCTCTCGAATCTATAAAGTGCTCACGTGCAGCACATTTGTTTAGGGTTTAAACCAGTTTCTCACTCACCTACCGAATTTACCAAAATTGGCGGAAACGATTTTTACCCATAAACAACGCGATACTCTTCCAATACCGGTTTTACTACCTTCCTCGGACGACCTCTTTTCTTCACAACATCTCCTTGACTTGCTTGACTCTCAAAAGGTGGAGTGTCATTTGGATTCAAGTTTGAAACCGTTGGTGTGGTTGTTTCTTTCCTCGGCCGACCCCTTTCTTTACAACAACTTCCACACTTGCTTGACTCTCAAGAGGTGGAGTGCTATTTGGACTCAAGTTTGAAACCGTTGGTGTAGTTATTTCTTTCCTCGGACGACCCCTTTTCTTTACAAAAACTTCCACACTTGCTTGACTCTCAAGAGGTGGAGTGCTATTTGGATTCAAGTTTGAAACCGTTGGTGTAGTTGTTTCTTTCCTCGGATGACCTCTTTTCTTTTTAGCCAGCTCATCTTTGTATTCCGCCTCGGTATAATCATGTCTGGATGGATCACATTTTGTACTCAAATACTCTTTAATTTGTTATCTTTCTTCCACCCTTGTCTTTGTGGTAGGTGGTCTACCCGTTGGATCTTGTTTCGAGGGTTGTTGAAGTTCTTCCATAAAAGGGTAAACAATCGGCATCAACTTGTGCTTCATAGTTTGATTGTCCAACCTATTCAACATGGGTTACTTGTCTAGGATTATTCTCCCAAGTTCCATGTCGCCAAACTCTTCACCGGGATCTTCTCTTGGAGCCAGTTTAAAAGATAGTTGCTTCTAATAAGGATCAATATCTTCAATCGGAATCGGAGTTTTATACCTACCAAGCATATGACAACATGGAAGTCCGATAGCCTTCATTATCCTACACTTACAAGGAGTGCTCGGGTCGTCATAATTTTGATACAACTTGAGATGTTTCATCGTGAAACGTATTGCCCAATGTGAGACGTTGTTATGTGTACCAACAAGCAACCAATCATCCTCCTTAAACTCCTTCAACTTCTTGTACCTACTTTCTTCGAATTGATCATTATTAGTGTACTCATGGATAGCATGTTGCACCGTCACAATCCCAATTTGACTCGTGAAAGTAGAAATTTAGTCTCCCATGAGCTTGCTCTACCATACTTGTGGACTCAAGTTTGAAATATTTATAGTCGTAAGTAAAAGCATACACAAACCTCTCTTTGTGTGGCGTCAACCATTGTCTCTTGCAATATTCCACTACTTTGGGGTAATTAGTGCCCCAATCATCCTCGAACTCCTTCAAGTTTATCTCATACCTTGCCACACTCATCGACCAAACCAACTTATCCCACGCTTTCATGAATAACCCAAATTTGATTTCACCTTCTTTTCATTCTTCGTTTTCTTTCTTTTTCTCTTCCGCTCTCTCATCTTTAGTTAGTTTACTAAGACGTTCATCTTCCTCCTTTTCACGTTTAGTACCTTTCTTTGCCTTTGGCTTTTGGATATGATTCCTAAAATTCTTTCTAAGATTGCATTGTATATGCCAAGTGCAAAGCAAATTTTGTGCCTTGGGAAAAACTATCCTCGTGGCGTTCATTATTGCTTTCTCATTTTCGGTCACTACAACCCTGGGAGTCTCGTATTCATGGTAGAGAAGCTTCAAAGTTTCCAATGCCCAAATATAGCTATCATCCTTCTCACTATCCATAAAACACCATGCCACCGTGAACGATTGCTTATCCGAGGTTTGTCCTACAATGTTCAACAAAGGCATGTTGTACGTATTCGTCTTATAAGTACAATCCATGAACAAAACCTGGTAAAATCACTGGTCCAATTGAATCATATCAGGATGCGCAAGAAAAATACGATCCACCTTCCCCTCTGATGACTCATGGTGTCTCACCGTGTAGTTGTATTTTTGTGTCAACCATTGTGATTCTTCCATTACCTTTTTTCCATTCCATTCAATTCTTTTGATAGTTGCTTTGGACGCATAAATTGTAGACAATAAAGAAAGGTTACGGGGGTCATTCCTCTTGAACTTACTAAGAAGCTTACTTGGTTTAATTCCCCAACTTGTTCTTACTTGTTCGAACCCGTGCGGTTCAACTTAGAAACTTTGGAGTGCCCAACAAGACTTTCCGGATCTTTATGGTTATGCCAACCAACATCAACTCTATTCATTCTCCACATGTTATCGGTGTCTTTGTTCCTCCAAAAAATAATCTTGAATGGTCATCCACACTTCTTTGACTTCGTCTTGTACACCCTAGTCATCTTCTTATCATACACATAACCCTTTCTCTTGTGACTTGCATCCGGCGACCCAATACACTCGCATACCATTTCAAACCACGAATATTTTTGTTGGGTGTTTTTCACTAGAATGCACATCTTCTCTTTTGCTTTCTCAATAACCCACTTGACCGCGTCGTCTTTTTCCTTCCATTCCCAATGTGCGGAAGTATCAGGACCCCTAACACTGTGAGCTTGAGGCTGAACCGTCATCGGTACCAATGCAATCTACAAAACATCAAAAGTTAGTTGATATGTATTACAATAGTCGGCAAGGTCGATACATAAAACAACAACGAGCAAAGCACAGCCGGCAAGGTCGAAGAATAAAATAGTACCGACCAAAATATAGTCGGCAAGGTCGACGTATCCACTACAATGCCGGCTTAAGCATGTTTCAAATCACGTCTCCTGAGGTGCAAAAATCTTATAGTCGGCAAGGTTCATATTTTCGACCTTGCCGACTAAACACTGCTCATGAAAAGTCGTGGCATTTGGTAATAAAAACCATGCCGATGCTTTCAGTCGTCGGGGTCGATAATCGTCGACCTTGCCGATACTGCGCATCAAAAGTGGAAAAAAAATATCGATCATTTGCATGGAAAAGTCACAATCTTCACCACGTAAGTTGTCTACCTGATTACTTGCAGCTCCCTTCTATTCTTCTGGGTCATTGGATTCTACGTTTGGCTCAAGGAATTCATCACTTCCATATCCATCTTGAGTTTGAGGAAAATAAAAGTGAAGATCATGCATATAATCCATTTGGTCATGATTTTGTAGATCATCATACAAGTACTCATTTGTAGGAGGAAAATTAGAAGACTCCCCACTTCAAAATCAGGATTAGAATCACTCATCTCACTCATATCACAAATTTCTCAAAAACCCTAACTTTTACCCCCCCAAAACTTCCTCTACTACTTGATATTGTTTCTTACTCTCAATTATTTCCAAATCCACTCATATAAATCAACTAACTAATCTAACTAATTTAACTAATCTAATCATATCAATTAAATTAGTGTTAATCATTGCAGGGGCAATTTAGCCATTTAGAAAATGCATGCTTAAGGGGTGGCTTGTTTTACATCAAAATGACCCAGGTTTTATCTCATTAGATATACCCCAATTAATCTGGGTATACCCCAATCTTGCCAGGCTATAAGGGGTGTCAGTGGGTACCTTTAATTTTGTTAAATTACTTAAATACCCTTCACCTAAAAAATTATTTTCATTCCTAACCTAATTTAATCATTAATCAAATCGTTTTAATTTTATTTTTCGTTGGTGATTAATTGTTGATTCATAAATCTTTGATCATTGATTAAAATCACAAATATAAATGAGTCGTGTGAAGCGTCGTACAAAGAGCATATTGGAACCCAGATTTTTTTTTTTTTTTGTTATGTTTCAGAAGAACAGTCCGGCTGATAATTAAACATGAAAATGATAGCCGAACTTCACTTTGTTAAAAAACACTTAGTTTGGTTGTTCAATTTTTTTATTCGAATCAATCGAACCTAAATTCGTCAGTTACAGAGTGAATTTCGGCTGATAACTTTTCAGTTATCAGCCGAACCTAGGTATATTTTCAAAAAACATAGGTTTATCAGCCGAACCGTTCATCTGGTCAGTAGATCTAGGTTTAAAATTTCAATTTTTTGACAAATTCAATTATAAAAAGGACATTAAACCTCGTTTAGAGGTCTACCTCTTTATTAACAAACCTTAATTATCTATTAGTTCAGCAAATCTCAAAAATCTAATTTCTTATTCTTCTTCTTTAACAAACCCTAACCTAACAATCTCTCTCTCTCTCTCTCTATATATATATATATATATTTAAACTAAGACTATATAGTCATTGACATTAACCACTAATCATTAACATTAAGTACTAATCGTGAATATTGGATTCCAATTATTATCATTAACACTAATGAAGTAAGGGTATTATTGTCATAATAAAAATATGATGGATAAGGGGTTATTGATTTTACCACATAGTGACTCTATTTTGTCATTACCTTGTATGCCTCAAAAAATTGAGTATGCCTCAGAACAAGATTCTTTATTTTACGAACCGGCCGGGTTTATTTCTGGATCTTTTAAAATGAAATTTGGTTCGAGAGCACATGCCACTGGACTGTAGTGTATGTAGACTTGAATCCCGCAATATTTTGCTTTCTTGGAGTCAAAAGTTCCCAAGTCTACTTTCTCATGATAAGGTAGGAGGGTAGGTGGGAAGCCTTACTTTTTGAGTTTCAGATGAGTCCAATAAAGCAATTGGAAAGACTAAAATGTGTGTGACCCTAAGGGAAATTCCTATGGCAATGGCTAAATTAAAAATTTTGTTGAGCCAGGTGGATGGCTAAACACGAGTCTCCACTATGGGAAAAGAAGTGGGCGGTTGATCATCAAGCGCCAGGTCACACAACATCCGCCAGCGGGTGAAGATGAAACTCGGCGTGCGAACCACAACCGCGAGCGTTTGAAAGTTAAATGCGGCGTGCTTTCTACACACGCTGGCGTGTGAAGCAAAAACGCCAACAGATAGTTTATCAAAATTAAAAAACGTTCATTTTTTTTACCTATATAAATTACCACCATCTTCAAACAATTCACTCACACCAAAATTCACTTCTCTTAAATTTTCTCTTCTGAATCTATTTCAATTTTTTAGTTTTATTGTTGGTGAAATGGCTGAGTAGATGATCACACTTTTTTGTAATGCAAAACTTGAAGGTGATGTTTCTAAGATATGTAGAAGTTTTAAAAAGATTGAAAATTGTATGAGGGAAGTGCAAGTTTTTGAAGTTGCTCCAAGAAAATGTTCCGCTAAAAGGCAGAGAAGAGCTCCAGTTTTGAAAGTTAACAACAAAAAATTTAGAAATAAAGGCGAAACTGTCAAAGAGCGTGTTGAATGGAAGATACGTCAAATGAAGATAAACAGGAGGCCAAAGCTTGTACTTGATTTTTATTGAAGTTGTTTAGTACTTTTTATTATTGACTAAGTTTGCATCTTGTAAAAGAATTGGTAGTAATATCAATGAATGGAAATATTAGAATTTAAAATAGATTTCCACTTTAGATTAAGCGATATTTATTACATTTTAAACTTGCATATAACATCAAACTACATTTTTTATAAACGACAACAATAACATTAAACTACATCAAATCCAGCGACATTATCTATATAGAGCCATAGCATTCAAAATGCTTAAACTCTCTTCCGGTTTCTTCAGTAAACTTGGTCTGAGCGATGATTTTCTGTAAACCAGATAAATAACAAGTTAAGATATTTATGATGCAGTTGATCCAGAATTGGATAATCCAGAATTGCTACGGTGAACCGTCCACAAAACTTTTGTATAATGTTTGACATCCTTAGTGATGAATAAAAATCTTAGTTACAGGATCTTATTGTTCCTTATGGTTTCGTTTTGCGATGCTACAAAATGTTCCAATACTCTTTCCCAGAAATACTCATTGTTCATTGGTCTCATCATACGATGTAACCAACATCGAACAAGGGTAACATCTTCTTCCATTGTAAAGACCGGGAGAGGCATTCGGGTGCAGTAAAGATGTGCTTGAGATGGGCCGTCTTTAAGATTGTTGAAACAAGCTTCGTAAAGAAAATGTTTACCGTGAGCTTCCTCCCAATTATCAAGAGCTCACTTCAGCTTCAGTTACATCGATGAAATTTTTTCGATCAATTACCCTTACCAGAGCAAGAAATGGCTGGACTGCAAGCCTAATAGATTGAAAATGAGCATACAATCAACGAGCATCTCGGTTTTCCGGGTTCCCCGTCAGTGAGACGAACATTGTAAAAATTTTCTCTTAAAAAGAACCGTCTTGATAGCCCATACCAATGATTACCCTATGAAAAAAATATGTTTTGATTATAGTTATATATCCTCTTCTTTAGTAAACTTGGGACCACAAATTCTAGCAGACATTTCTGCAGAGTGAGAGAGATTAAGAGTTTTAAAAATAAAGAAGAAGATGTGAATTTGGAGATGGGGAAAATGGAATTTATAGGGTGAAAAATAAAATCGAATCGTTGGAAATTTAACCGTTGGCATTTGTAGTAAAACCGCGCGGCTTTACCATAACCGCCGTTTGAATTACCAACGACTATTTTTTTTTTGTTATAAATACAACACTAGGTTTAATTCTCAACCAAACCAACAGATTTCTTTAAGCCAATCCACCATGTTTTCTAGCGGAAAATATTACGTGTCGAAGCAAATATTATGTGTCGGAGCAAAAGAGGTGTGTCTATTATGTTTCATGGATAACCACAGTCTTATGTAATGCCCTTGGATGTATTCAAAGTGTCCGCGGGAAGGTTGTTCACGCATCAGAATGGTGATTGAATCACAACCGGAAAAGCTCAGGTATTTGCAATGTCAAGATCCCAATTGTCCAGAGGAACCACATATGTTAGATGATGCTATGGAGATTAAAGAAGAAGAAGAAATGTTTGAAACACTATGCAAAAACTTCAAACTTAAATCCAAATTGAAGAATAAGTTATTACACTGCAAGCATTGTGGAGATGGAGATCACGAATACAAACATTGTCCACAGTGAATCAGTGGATGCTCAAAGCCCAGTTGCTGGACTTTTATGCATTTGTGCACTTCTACTTGAAGAAGAAACATATGGAAGGCGTTTTTGGTAATATCCTAAGGGTTTTTTGGTGGAGTGGGCTGATTAAAGTTGAAAGACAAATCGATTCACGATGGTATTATGTTATTTAGTTTGGTGTTTATTTTGTGTTATTATGATTATCTAGACCAAACATGTGGATGTCTTCACATTTGCACCATCAATATCATAACTAATTAAAAAAAATCTTGGATTAAACATTGCACCATCAATATATAAAATAAAAACATACTGCATTGGATTAAACAACTACATCATACATGAGAATAAAAGAAATACATTAGATTAAAACAATTATTACATAGGCCTCAATTCTCGTCGGGCGGTGGAATTCCTAGGATGATGTAGGGATCGTATCTGTTAAGCACCCTAAGAATGTTGAAACAATCTTGGAAGTCGAAAGGACGTCCGCCGTGAGATACTGCCCACATCGCTAGTGTTCTGGGTTCCACTTCATTTACAACTTCACCGTTGAGTTTATTTTTGTGATTGTGCACTAGTACATCTAGGAACTTCGATACATGACGACTAATTACACTAAAACGATGCGACAATCCGTGAGAATCACTCTCATAAATGTTCCATGTTTCAGCGGCGAACATTGTATAAACTTTCTCCTAGAAACACAACGTCGATTCGGCTACATTCCTAATGACAACATCTTGTGTGTGAAAAACAAAGGCTCTACAAATAGCTAAATACTCTTGTTGAGTGAATCTAACACTACGAACTCTGGGATGCATTTCTATAGATGATTTGAGAGTGAAGAGATTTAGAATGTGTGAATTTGGAGTTGAAATGGGGAGTATTTATAGAACTCAAAATTCTAGCCGTTGGATGACAAGAGTTTTCAGCCGTCCAGATTTGGCCGTTGGCGGTTTTGGTCCATATGCTGGAGGATTAACCACAGACGCTGGCGTGTGAAGTAAAAACTGGTGGTTTTGGATCATACGCCAGCGTTTGTGGTTCACACGCCAACGTGTTTGGTTCAAGCGCGCGTCTATTACTGCCTCACTCAACAAACCAACAATTTTATTGGTTTGCCCATCCGTTTTTCATGTTTGTTGCGTCCATAGTGGGAGCAAAATGAGCAAACTACAAGTTTGTTGAGTCCATAGGAACTGCTCTAAGTAGTTGAGGAGGTTTTAGAATTCCCACTGCTATAAATCAACTGGGAAGAAATTTCCATGTCTATTAAAATGAATATACAAGCATAAATGCTATTTATTAGCTAGATATAGGTGTCCCAAGTTATGGGTGTCAAAATTTTCATAAAATTTCTTCAAATAAAAAATTATAAAGGTAAAAGTCGAACATAAAATACTTTTAAAATACTTCCTTTAATGAAATTAGTTATTATCACATTTTTATTTTAGCCTAAAAATAGGTCGAATTGGAAAAGTGATAGTAACTTCTTTTCAGAAACATAGATGGTATAACTTTTTAGTTTCATCTAGCTAAAACTGGAGTCACAGATAATCCATCCTCTGAGAAATCTACATACAAATCATCACTCTTAGAAAGTGTATAAACAACTTCTACCATACTAGGCCTCCGAGAAGCTTCTCTTTGTAAACAAGCAGCTGCAACTGCAATTACGTTCATGATGCTGTCTAACATGCAAGACTCCCCATTAACAAGAGCCAAATCCATCCATCTCTTCAACCTCTCATGTTTCTCGTCTTCTTTTCCTTCTAAAAGCGTATGTGCATCGGTCCATAAGACCTTCCCTGCTTCATCAATAGCTTCCTTGCCTGAAATTATCTCAAGTAAAACCACCCCAAATGCAAAAACATCCATTTTTGTTGTTACAATTCCGTCTTCTAGATATTCTGGGGCAATATAACCTTGGGTTCCAACAATGTTCATAGTTATGACATTACAGCCAGATTTAGCAAGACCAAAGTTAGCAATCTTGGCTCTCATATTTCCGTCTAGTAGAATGTTGCTAGTCTTTATATCTTTATGTACTACTGTCGGCCTAGTGTGCTCATGGATATACTGGAGACCGTTTGCAACATCGATGGCGATTCTTAACCTTGTTTTCCAATCAAGTTTCTTTTTCGACCCGCTATTAGATTCCCCGTGAAGCCATGAATGAAGAGACCCATTATCGACGAACTCATATATGAGATAACAGTTGTCGTCCTGAGGATCTATACAGAAACCCTCAAGCTTCACCAAATTCCCATGGTTTACCTTTATTTAGGAAAAAAATATATTTAGACAACATCATTAAACATTAACAAGCAGATATTAGTTATCACCCAAACAATTGCAAAGACAAACCAAGAAGCTTTCTTAGCATACATGAACTATGGAGCAAAGTTAAATCAAAATACATCATTGAACCCTATAAGTCTAGGGTCTGGTGCCTACTAAGACTGATCTGTTTATGTCATTCTAACAGCCTAAAAGCAAGGAGCCTAACTCATTTATGTGTCGATTGAGCTTCTACAAAATTCGGGCTCAAGCAAGAAGATAATGCAGCAGAACCTTTGAGCCTAAAGGTTAAATTCCAACTGTTGTCTAACATGTATAACCAAAGCACAAACGAAATTGGAGTCCAAAAAGGTGGAAGAACTTGAAGATGTGCAGTTTTGACAAAGGTTCACTATGCTGAAGCTCAATTCTATAATCTATAGATTATAGAGTTCAATACATTCTAAACTTATCTAAACAAATTGAGACCTTTTTGCTTACGAACAGAAAGACATATCCCCAAGGAAAAAAGAATCTTAATCAGAGACAAATAACACATAATGAGACAAAACTGCGGAATACCAATTATTTCTTGGTTTTTAATTTATTTATTCCAACAGTTCATGTAAACTACTCCACTTGACCGGGACTTAATCGAAATAGAAATATATTTCCAAATAAAAACACTGCATTAGAATAAGAAGGAAAGTGTTCATTTCACCTAATCTTAACATTTACTTAGTATTAGAATGAGAATAGCTTAATCATATCACCCAAAGAAAACTATAAGCATATGAATGAGTCAAATGTAATTGAGGTCCTACGTAAAGCTTTTGAAAAATCATAGTTATTATGAAATTTTCTTGCCTATGAAATCACCATTTTCATGCCTTTTGATTGACCGACCTCCCTCCATCAACTCAAAGCATATTCAAAGGATACTAGTCCACAGTTTTCTTGATGTTGTATTCCAAGGGTCTAGCTAGTTCTCTAGCCGAACAAAATGGACTCATTGGTACAGGATTTAAATATCAAAAAGAAATTCGAAATTGACAGTCGTCTGCTAATGGGACAAAGGATGCGAAGTGAGTTTGAGGCGGCTGACTTTGTCCATATTGGTAAAGACCAAATATTTCAGTTTCTACTAAATATGCCCAGTTATGTACATGTCATGGAGTTTCAGCTCAGTTATGATTCACTTCTTATGAACATTTCCTTCCTAGTACTAGTAGATATGCACACGCCATGGTGAAAACACTGGCTCCCATGTATGTACCAAAAGCTAGATTAAAGTGCTCTGGTAGTATAATTCTAATCTAAGGTATACAAATTTTTCTAAGCTTCTTTAATCAAATCTAATAAGTATTATCCTGGATTTGCTTTTATCGACAAACTTGATTATTAAACTAACTAATCTAAATAACAAGTCTAATACACAAAATTATTAACAAAAAAAAGGAGTAATAAAATAAAATATTACCTTCTGTAAGATCTTGAGTTCTTCACAAGCATTCCATTTCATCCTTTTGATGGCATAGAATTCTCCACCAATGCATCCTTTATACACCGACCCATGAATCAAAGAACTTTGTGAGAACCCAGCAGTTGCTTCTTTCAAATCTTGAATTCCATAAACTCTATACTTATCCAAACAATCTGAAACATCAGCCATTAAATTCTCTTCATCAAATGATTTCCCTTTCCCAAACTGATATTTGTTCACTTTCCTATCTTCATTCTTTTCTTTGTATAATCTAAAACCCATAATCAAAATCAATAGAATTAACATAAAAACTGTAATTCCTAATCCAATTGATAATCCAACAACAGCTCCTTTTCTCACAGTACTTCTTGGATTATCATGAGAAACAGGAGAAATACCAGTAGGTTGTCGGAAAATCGGTAGTTTAGAAACTGGAATGAAAATTGTTTCATAAGGACTGAAATTTTCTTTTCCACCATTGATTTCTACCAATGATTTTTGATTTGATTCAAATTTTGTTGCAATTGCAGATAAATTATCAGAAGGTTGAAAAACATAAGTGATGAGAAAATTTGTTTGACGAGTCTCTGTGCTGGTTTTGTTTGGACATTTACAAAAGATTGGGAAAATTACTTGATCACCGATATCGAGTTTAGTTGGTATAAGTTTAGGATTAACAATTTGAACGGACTGATAAGTAGTGAGGTTTTGGAAATGATTGGAAGAAACTAAGTAAAAAGTATCACCTCCTTGGATTGTGTAAGTAAGATTAGAGAAAGATATCTTGAAATCTGAATTGCAAGAACAAGTTATAGGAATCAAAAGAGATTGTTGGGGTAAAAGAGGAGAAGTTGGTGATGAAATATTACTTGGTTTTGTGATCATAAGTCTACTTAGTGAGAAAAGATCAGAAATATTTGCCAAGTCTAGAAAATTTGGAGATTGAGCTCTGTAATGAACATAAGTTTGACATGGATATGTTAATGGGGTTGGGGTACATGCATAACCTGTTGTGTCTGGTGCAAGTTGAGCTTGGAGATTGTGAAGTGAAACTAGTAACAGAAATGACGAGAAGAAGAAGCTTTGCATGTTCATACTTTCTCTCGCTAAATTTTCTTTTTCCTCTCTGGACTTTAGTTCTGAAGTGCATTTATTTATGTAACAAGTGGTGTTAAAAGTTGAGATTGAAGCAGAGAAATTAGTGGTTATAGAGTATAGACTTATAATACACTCCAGGGACAAAGAGATTGGTTGTCGTATTCGTGTATTCAAACTTTGATGTGTCTGACTCTGTACTGTTGTTTTCATCGTCGATATCTGTAATAATGAAGGCTGCTTTGGGGAAAGACCACATGACTAGAGTTTTGACTTAGTAAACCTCCGGTTAGTCAAGAGTTCATACAGAATCCAAAGGGAAAATGGAAAAGGACGTTTGTATTTTTCCTGTTTTTATTGCCCGGATAAATCAGTAAAAAATCTCCCAAAGGCACAAAAGCGAATTCCACAATTTCTTCAATTTTCACCCCACAGTGCTCAAAGCCTCAGACAACTAAGCGCATAAGTAATAAATTTGATTGAATTGGTAAAAGGAGTCAAACTGATACATTTGGTCTTTTTACCCAGAACTTTGGGGTATACCAAGCTTATAAGGGAATTTCAGTTTAAACTAACGAATTCAAACTTAGTGATTAGCACACATTCAAACTTACGAATTTTGTTAGAACAAATTTATATCTAACAAAAACTAAATTGTTTGTTTGATTTAACTTATGAATCTTGTTTGAAAAAAAAAATAGATAAAATTTGGTTTTTGAGAATTTTGTATCGAAAATGAATCACTCTAGTCAAATATTTCTCAAGATGGAATGGAACATGGTTTTGTTGGTTTAGTTCGTCAAATGATCGCAGGATTTCAGATTTTCAGAGTTCGGTCTATGAAAATTCGGCATGCTAGACTGAGAAAAAAGCACACTGACTAAGCACTTTCAGAAGTCAATCCATGAGAAGTCGACATGCTCCACTGAAACAAAGCACACCGACCAAACTTAGTTGGCAGGCTCGGCTGAAACAAAACATGCCGACCAAATATTGGTTTTTTGCATTTACAATCTTCATGGTCGAAAATGCATCACACTAACGACTGTCTATTAGTCGTCATCTTATTTTTACAATACCATGACGACCATCAACAAAATTGTTCACAAGAAAACCTATTTTATGGGAGTTATTAGTCGTCAAGGTTGTTGATGGTGATTTTTAGTTCAATGGCTAAAATCGTAAACCCTGTGTTTAATGCGCTATCACCCTGCAAGAGGTAAAGCCATTTAAGAAGTGACGAGTGCAAAAAACTTCTTCGCTCATTGAGCAATTCAATATATATATATATATATATATATATATATATATATATATGAAATTCACTCAGAATGGTGCGTGTGGCAACAATCCCAAATATTCTGTGAATTTTTCCACCAGCATTATTCACTAATGCATTGCGCGCCTAGTATTCTCCTATGCTATGTTCCATAGCCGAACTCCCAATATTGACATGACATGACGATTAATTTTCACTCTCAGCAGAGTAGCATGAATCTCCCGAATTGTAAGTATTGAGATCTGCACAAAAATACTCACACAGGCTGCATCGTTCTCTGACAAAGATATTTTTCGTATCGACGCACTTTTAATTAAAAGATGGCTCGATCGAACATGTTTAAATTCCTTAAGGAAAATCTGGACTGTTCATATCAGTCTCAAAATGATCACGGCCACACGACTAGGCCACGCGATTCAACAAGCCTAGACTGCTCTTGGCGGAACAAGGCAATCACCGTAGTAACCACCAGCGGGCCACCATTTCCCTAGGCAATCGAGTCCTATTTAGTTCACTCATAAGCGCTTCAAACGTTAACCCAAACATGGGTGATCGCGCTATTTGAAAATAAGCTCAAACGAGCTAAGACCGGCAAATACGGTCTCAAAAACATCATGACCGTCCAACTTAGTCATCCTATTTGGACGGCTAAGATCTTCCTTGGAATGATCAAAGAGGCGCCAGCATGTCCATTGGCGGCCCAGCATCTCCCTTGGTCGATCGACCCGCATGCGGCAAGCCTATAGGGCGTTAAATCGTTTGCCCGAAATAGGGCAAATACGCTATTTCAAAACCCTAAATTTTGGGTTGCGGCAGTATATTATTGTCGCAAATCATCACATCCGTCCAACTTAACTAGCCTAGTTGGATGGCTTAGATCGCGTTTCAGACGATCAAGGAGGTGCACATGAGTTCACCACCGGCCCAATTCTATTCCCACTCGATCGACTTGCCCAAGGGAAGTCAATGACGCGTCAAACCGCTTGATCGAACTAGGGTGAATGTGGCCGTATCTAAACCCTAATTTGTGTTTGCAGCGACATGTTACTATCGCAAATCGATCACGACCGCCCATCTTCGCCAAATTAATCGAATGACTTAGGTCTAATTTAAGATGGCCCAGAGATGATGTCGATACTCACCGGCGGCTCATCTTCACACATGGCCGATCGGCCTGTTCAAATTAGCGCTCAGCGCTTTGGTTCGTTTAACCAAACTAGGGTTGGCCGCACGGTTTCCAAACCCTAGGGTTGACATACCAACGCTTGGTGGGTTCAACCGAGCTATGCTCTAACACTTTTGTTTTATTTTATATTTTCTTGAAGCATGAAATTATTACTTTTTTATGTTGCATATAAGTAATAAATTTTATCAAATTAGTAAAAGGCATCAACATAATACATTTGGTCTTTGCCCAAAGCTCCTTCGTGAATGATTCATTTTTTTATATATATATATTTTTTGTTCTTTTTTCTTCTGCTTTCAAGTTTTCTTTGATACAATGGAATTAAATGAGCATAAGATATAAAAAGATTTAGAATTAGTAGAATTACGTGTGAAGATGGTTTGCTTGAAGTCAGTAGTGGAAAATTCTTTCCTTGTGCAAGGGAACATGTTCTGTAATGGAAAATTCTTTCCCTATAGATGGGAAATAGGCAATGGTCAAAATATTAGGATCTGAGAGGACAAATGGATTCAAAATAAAGAAGAAATAATATAAAAACATCAACATTGTCCTGGTGATATTACTATGGTCAGTCAGTTAATAAACTTCTCAGGAGAATGGGATATGGCTCTGATTTCTCAATGGTTTAATGAGGATGAGCATCTCAGTATCCAAAATACCACTTTAAACATTCAGGAGGAAAAAAGAATAATCTGAAGTCTCACTGATAATGGAAGCTTCAATGTCAAAATCTCTATATGACAAAAAGATCAATGACAAATACAAGGATGGCATCACTAATGTGACGCCCCAACTCTTAAACCTGCTTAGTGAATGGGATTACAACCTAATTGAAGCATCAAAACTAGTTTACCGATTGTAAGAATCATAATTACGTAAAGTGCTAATAACAAAACCCAAAATCTATGATATTATATAAATGAAGGTCTTTCGAGTGTTAAGAATATAATAATATGTTGTTTACAGTATAAAGAAAGGATACATACATATAATAAAAGTTACACTACAATACTAGATTTGTTAAAGCTCAAAGCTATGAGACGGATATCTTCGTGCGCTCAATTGCTACTGATTACTGAAACTGAAGTGGGAACGAATGAGCACATCATCCCAAAGGGGTGCCCCATGAAAACAAATAACATTCAATTAATCACTAACATGCATCACAGTTCTACTAAAGAAAAACGAAAAACATCTTTTACACGCAACATAGAGCAGAAGATTGATTCAATTCATATCCCCAGATATTACGTCCATAGTGCTAATATCCGTGAAAGATCCACCTCCCGATGGATCCACGAGAAAAGGATTAAACAACCTAAACATATGTTATCCCAACCTCGTCTCACTCAATGGAGGAGAAGATGCTAGGAATAACTATAGTCTCAAATGATAGCATGAATCCAGGTACCGTAAGTTATTATCGTGGAATGCGTACACCTCATAAAACCCAATGCCACCATCTAAGTCTAGAATATATTAAGATTTTGATTACTATGATCTGACCCCGCACAGCAGGATCACATAAGGCCCAATCATTATTCGTAAACCGAAGTCACCGAATAATAACCATATCCATTCATGAACCTAGAATTTCTTCCAAAGCCAAGATCATAGTAACCCAGTCATACTACTAAGACTGCACAATCAAGTATAATATGTACATGAGTGACTTCCCCAAATAAAATAGTATATATAATAATCAACCGGGGTAAAGCCGAACTAGTAGGTGATATTCAAACAACGTAGCATTGCCCTACTAAACTTATCCAAGAGCTATGGGGAAACACAGACACTCTTTGCGGGGAAACCACCCAACGCATATTACGCAACATACACATTGAATTACAAACAATATGCTTACAGAAATTAAAGACTCATCATGCTCGCAGATATAGTAAACTTAATGATTACAAGAAGGTTACAGAGTTCCCACCTGATTTGATGACAAGCCAGCCTACCTCGAGATCCCCAATCAACTTGTTCGTCATATGGATCGATCGTTGTTAATAAAGATCAACTGTTAATAATACAAGCACTTTAAGAGTTTTGGCCAACATGCTCACACAAAAATCATAACATAATTTCATAATTTTTTTTTAGTTATAGGCTAAGTGAAATAACTAATGGTTCTAAACTCATTTATGGTTCTACACATTTTCATTATTTATCTTTCGCACATCCAAAGTCTTACTAATACAATTGGATTGGTTCTATAATCCAATAGATAAGTCTTAGGAAGATCCACAACTTTGTAGAAGAAACCAAAGGCCAATTCGGACCATAAGGGTCCAATTCGTCAATTTAGGAAAATAGGGTTCATCATATTCAACTAACAGACGCTAACGGTCAAACTGACAATCAAAGGTCAACTAACAGTCCACATCAAGTCAAAGTCCAGGGTCAAGGTCAAGTCCCGTTCAACAGGTCTAGTCAAAGGGTTAACTCGGTCAAGGTCGTCCGGTCTTGACTCACTAAGCCTGGTTCCGAGTCAAACCGTTCAACTCGGTCGATACACCTTTGAGTCACCGAGTCGACTCAGGTTGACTAACAGGCCTAAATGCCTAATCTAAACTTCTAAACCATACATCAAAACACAACACAGACTAATACCAAAAATGCAATTCTAACTTCATTTACAACTCCACGGCTTCCCTAGTTTACAACCCTCATTTATCATTCTTGATTCTCAATCAATTCCATTAACGCCAACTGATTCATAGCAAGAACAATTCCACCATTGCTCCAAACATAAGTTCATACATTCCATACGTTATATCTCCATAAACTATAGTGTGCAATACCACCAGTTCAATTCATATACCTTCAACATCATACACAAACACCAACAACATCTAACCACTAGACCTAAAAACATACTCGAGACCCCGCAGTTTAATCCATTAACATCCTCATCTGTAACTGCATACTCAGATCAATACTTGTACCTACAATTACCCTTACAATCTGTACTCCATAGTTTATACTTGATCCATGTGCTGCAACCTTGGTCACCACCATCTCGATCCCACCTGCACAGTTAATGCATCTACCTAGCTCATTCATCACCATTATAACTTTACCACAACACCCATTGTAATTCAACTTATCCATTCTTACATCATTAAATCGTGCATTCATTCATAACTTTACAATCCAGTCCTTCTTCCTCCATGTCAGTCATCTTCAACCATTCATTGTTCACTAACAAATCCACTTAGTCTATACGGCATCAGTACCCAACCTGCAACTCCTTTCCAATTCCGTTCCATGACCATTTCATCTTCACCACTAATTCAACCTGATTAAATTGGATGAACTTGCTATGCAATCATCTAACGTGACCTGCATCACCACTTGTATCTCAGATTACAACTGCAACTCAACCATCCTAGCCAAGCATCTAAAACACCACTAGAACTCAACTCCACCAACATCAGTTAAGCCATATCACTATCAGAGTCTCAATTTCATTACTAAACTTAACGGATGAGGTCAGCCAAGTCGGTACTTCTGCAAACATACTATAGTGCCATTCTCACGATTCTGATGTTTTCTTATCCGTCCGGTATCCGAATGACACATTCGAGTAGTCTATTTCGTATAACTTTTCAAGGTCTATCTAGTGATACTAGTTTCGTATCTAGATCGTTGTTAGACTAAATTCTATTAATTAATGTTCATAATTAATCGAGTAACTAGCGGCTTAGTCGTCTCTTGACTGGTCTAATAGCGTTGACAATCTTGAGGTCCTTACAACTAATCCATCTTGAAAGAAAATCTGGAATTGGATACCACACCATCTATCCAGATGTTCATCTGGAAACGTGCTCATGGAATCTTACCAACCAATGCCAGATTTGCTAGCATTCTCAACTACGTTGATCTTATCTGTAATCTATGCAAAAGTGGTGCAGAAGATATAACCCACACTCTCATCTCCTGCCCATATGTTGCTGAAGTGTGGAACAATCTCTTTGGTGCCCATCATCAATGCTTTGGGGAAGCAGTCAATGACTGGCTTAACTCTTGGTTCCTTCATTCTTATCATCTTAAAGACTGGATCCCTATATTTTCTACTACCTGTTGGTTCATTTAGAAAGTTATATGTGACTTAGTTTTCCAGAAAACAAAACCTTTTGTTCTAACTACTGTGAATATAATTAAACAACATATATGCTCCTTTAATAGAGTAATGCATAATCAGAACCATATTATGAATAATCTCCATTACCAGAGAGATGATCAGGAAACCATGTCCAGAATGACTAATTGATAGGAGCATAAATTACATCGTTTGAATATCAATTTCGTATTTTTTTCTTAGTTATTTCTCTTGTATTTTTGTATGTTACGCTTTATTTTGATTTTATAGGTATTTTGGAGTCATGTGACAAGAAATAAGGAAATAAGAGCTAAAAAAGTAGCTTGGTGGCCTTGCAATTGACGGACTTGAAGCTTAGATTCACAAAGGCTTTAAAAGTGTCAAAAAGACAATTACTGAAGTACCAGCATCAATCTATTCAGGGCATCCAGTTACCATTATCATGAATTGTCAAGATAGGTTCAGGATGGATCAGGGCCACCTTTTTCCAATTGAAATGAGAAATTAGGTCAGGGACTAGAGTTATCTCAATCTTTTTCTTTTAGTCTCAGAGACACTGAACCATTCTCATGTCGTCGATCAGTTATAGCTCTAGTAGTTCTTAAGATGGGTTCGAAGGGATGTTTTCAACACTGTTAGAAGATAGCTTTATTCTTAGTGTGTACGACACTTGGGTGCCTTAGCTTTATTCTTACTGTGTACGGCACTTGGGTGCCTTTAGTATTCTATCTCTGTTAGTTGTCCTCTAGCTTTTATCTGTTAGGTTTCAATTATCTCAAGTCCTCACATCTACTATAAATGCTGAGGTACTTCTCTTGTGTTGGCTGCGTAATATTAAACATCAATTAGATAAACTCTTTCATTGTATCAGATTTCTTAGGTTTCTGATCCAAACAACAGCCGTCATCATCACTTATTTCAACAGCCAACTACAATGGCGTCTTCATCTATTGATGAAACCATACCAAATACAAATCAACCACAAAACCCACCTTACACATACAATTTCCCTCAATCCATACCCTTTACAAACATTTCAACCTATGTTTCTGAAAAATTGGATGATTCAAACTACCTAGTATGGAAGTTTTAAATGGAATCCATCCTTATGAGCACAGATCTATATGGTTTCATCGATGGTTCCATTCCATTACCTCATGCTATTATCACCACTGCTACTGGTACTGTTTCAAATCCAGACTATGCTCTATGGAGAAAGTGGTATAGATTTGTTATTAGCTGTCTTAATGCCACTTTTACCTCCTCTGTCTCCAAAGATATCATTGGATCCACTACTTACAAACAGGTATGGGAATATCTTGCTACTTCCTTCTCAAATCATTGTGTAGCTAGAAAATCTATGTTGAGAAATCAGTTGTTCAATATGAAACGGGGTTCTGACTCAGTCACGATTTATGTACAAAAACTGAAAGATATCTCCGATTCGCTGTCTGCTATTGGTGAATGTGTTAGTGACTCGGACCTAGTTATGCATGTTTTAAATGGGTTAGGTCACGAGTTTGACCAGTTTGTGATATCAGTTCAAAACAAAGACGTTTCTATGAACTTTAATGAGCTTAAATCTCGTCTTTTACAACATGAACAGTGGCTTCGAAATCAATTTATTGAAACTGCTTTGGATGGTTACAATCTCATGTCTTCCGCATTCTTCACTAAAAACACCCATTCTACCAATACCTCTAGTTTATCCTCATCTCATGCCAAACCTGATTACAGTGAATTTGTATGTCAAATATGCAAAAAGGATGGTCACTCTGCTTATGTATGTCCTTATCGATATGCTAAACCCAATGGCTACAAGCCCCATGGTCCTAAGCATCAGTCTCACAATACTATTGAGGTCACTTCACTTTCATCTTCAACTTCATCACCCGTCCAATGGTTGTCTGATTTAGCAGCCACAAGCCACATGACCAAAACTGCTGCAATCTTGCACAATCCTATACCTTATTCTGGCACAGAACAAGTTCTAGTGGGGGATGGAAAGCTGTTACAAATCAAGATGGTGGGTGATTCTGTTCTTGATGCAAGTGATTCTACTATTGCTTTCAAAGAAGTGTTGTATGTTCCAGAGTTACAGCAAAATCTTGTGTCAGTGGGAAAGCTTACCAATGACAATTATTGCTCAATTGAGTTTACACCATGGGGGTCTACAATTAAGGACCTAAATACTCAGCAAATTATCTCTGAAGGTCATAAGGAGGGAAATCTCTATCCTTTGTTTTCTCCTACTTGTACTTCTCCTCAAGCTAATGTCACTACTAAGTGTACCACCAACATCTGGCACCAAAGGCTTGGCCACCCAGCAAACACAATACTTCAAAAGCTGGATGCAGAGTCTTTGATTAATCTCACTACTGCTAACTCCAATTCCATCTGCCAGTCCTGTCAAGCAAAAGACTCCCTTTTTAACCCTCCACCAGAGTCTCCACTGCACCACTTCAACTAGTCAACTGTGATATTTGGGGACCATCTCCTGTGCCATCTACTCAAGTATTACATCTTATTCCTTGATGATTTCAGCAAGAATACATGGATTTATCCCATGAAGACTAGAGATGAGAGCCTTCAATGTTTCAAGTACTTCAAGTCCTTAATTGAGAATTTATTATCTTCTACGGTTAAAGTTTTTCAATGTGATGGATCTCATGATCTTGTCAAAGGACTCTTCAAACAATTTCTTGATGAGTCAGGTATCCTTGTATGCTCTTCCTGTCCAAGTACTCCTCAGTAGAATGGAGCTGTAGAGAGAAAAATTAGACACATAACAGAAGTGGGTAACACCTTAACTTTTGGTGCCTTCCTGCCAAAGAGATTCTGGTTGGATGCCTTCCTCACTGCTACCTTTCTCATCAACAAAAAACCATCCAAGTTACTTGACCACAAGACCCCATTTGAGGTTCTTTTTAACAAGCCACAAGATATGTCTTTCTTGAGGGTCTTTGGTTTTGCTTGGTATCCCTTTTTGGGTCACTCAAGGAAGGACAAATTAAGCCCAAAGTCTACTCCATGCACCTTTGTTAGATACAGTCAACTTCACAAAGGATATAGGTACTATGATAACTCCAACAACAAGGTTTACATCTCTAGAAATGTGATTTTTGATGAGCTGGTGTTCCCATTTTGTACTTGCACTGCATCTGGAGACTCTTCTTCTACATCACATGTAACCATCCCTATTCCCCTAGCCATCAGTTAGTTCCCATCATCCTCTACAGTCACTATTGAAGACATTAAACAAGATTCTACGGTAGTTCATTCCTTCACCATCCCTGTGTCGATGGTGGTTTTTAGACAAAGGGTAAAATCGTAAAACCCCGAATAACCTAATGTCACCGGTGACACATTTATTAGAACATTTAATGCATGTAGTCAGCAATTAATAGGGGGTATTTTTTCAAATTTGAGTTACAACGAGCAAAACCCTAATTCCCCTCCGTGACAATGGCAAATCATGCCAGCCACACCTAGCCCAAGCTAGCCGCGCTGTGACGGACCGGAAAATTACGCCTTTGGCGCGTTGCCCCGCAGGCCGTAACTTCCCCGGTGCGCCATGATGAAGCTACGATCCGGGCCTCAAAGCTAGGCAAATGCACGTCCAATTGCCCTTGCAAGCATGCTCGTGGAGCATGACGCAGCTAACTTAGCTTCCACACTGCTCCAACTTGCCCTTGTCCCGCAAAAGGGTTTAAGGCCATAAGGCCAATGCCAATGCATTTTTCATGCGTCTCTGGCTTTACCTTTACGTAGGGAATTCATAAATGAATTTCCTAGCTAGGCCGAGCAACCGTCACATTGCCGTGTATTGTCCGGGCATAAGCCTTAGACTTTAGCGCCAAAGGCGTAATTTTCCGGTGCGCCATGATGAAGCTACGATCCGGGCCTCAAAGCTAGGCAAATGCACGTCCAATTGCCCTTGCAAGCATGCTCGTGGAGCATGACGCAGCTAACTTAGCTTCCACACCTCGTCCAACTTACCCTTGTCCCGCAAAAGGGTTTAAGGCCATAAGGCCAATGCCAATGCATTTTTCATGCGTCTCTGGCTTTACCTTTACGTAGGGAATTCATAAATGAATTTCCTAGCTAGCTGAGCAACCGTCACATTGCCGTGTATTGTCCAGGCATAAGCCTTAGACTTTAGCGCCAAAGGCGTAATTTTCCCGGTGCGCCATGATGAAGCTACGATCCGGGCCTCAAAGCTAGGCAAATGCACGTCCAATTGCCCTTGCAAGCATGCTCGTGGAGCATGACGCAGCTAACTTAGCTTCCACACCGTTCCAACTTACCCTTGTCCCGCAAAAGGGTTTAAGGCCATAAGGCCAATGCCAATGCATTTTCATGCGTCTCTGGCTTTACCTTTACGTAGGGAATTCATAAATGAATTTCCTAGCTAGCTGAGCAACCGTCACATTGCCGTGTATTGTCCAGGCATAAGCCTTAGACTTTAGCGTAGGCCACACCAAGCCCTTGCCATTTCCCACGTTACCTCGCTTACCATCTCTTTATAACTTGATAGGGAGTATGAGCATCCACTTACCGGCATGCAACTAAGCCTCATCAAGTCCGGCCACAATCATCTCTTGCGTCGAGCTACCAAGCTTAGATGATATGAGGGGCCAACGTCTTTGGACCGACAATGCTGCAACTCATTGCGGCTGCCTACGTACCCTTCCCTACTCTAAAGGGATCAAGCACAGACCGTAGTTCATCACGAAGGGACGGAAACTTAAGCCAACTCGTTTGCATGGCCGTGTCCAAGCAATAATGGAAATGGCCTAGTCCGTATAGGCCGTTCCGTCGGAATGCATCCAAGTGATGCATGTTTGTTCCGCAATATGGCATAATGATGCCTAAGCATCAAATGCCCTCTTCGAGAGCTACGCAACTATAAATGAGCCTTAGGCATCATTTATACTCTTCCTACTAAGCTATGAAGCTTACTTGGTACATAGTCCGCATATGCACCTTCAACCAACTACCCCTCCCTATATATGTTAATTTGACATTTTTAGAACTCAATTTGGGGGACCAAAAATATTTCATCAACTCCCGTTTACTATTCATGGCCGTTGCCATGTATTTTCCCGATATCCGCCATGTTGGCCGTACTCTATAACCCGATGTCCGCCATGTTGGCCGTTTCTCTCCCCGATGTCCGGCCATGTTGGTCGTCCATCGCCAACCCGATGTCCGGCCATGTTGGCCGTCCACTGCCAACCCGATGTCCGCCATGTTGGCCGTATCTGCCAACCCGATGTCCGGCCATGTTGGCCGTCCTCTCGCCAAGGTCATCTACCCGACTGACCTAATGCATCATTTGATGCAAGATTTGCTCTTGGCCAATGTAGCTTCCAACCAATGCCATATTGGCCTTAGCCAATATGCATATGCGATGTGCCTTACTTGGCACCATATATGGCCCAGGGCCAAATGCATCTCACCATGCAAAGGAAGCTTTGGATGAAGCTTCATCACAAGAAAATGGCGCATCTTTTAGCATGCGCCATGCTAAAAACACGGGGTGTTACATTATCACACCCTTCAAAGAATTTCGTCCCCGAAATTCAAAACCAAAGCTATTGTGGACAATCTCTTCGAGTTGGATTTCTGAGCAAAAGTCCCATACCGTGGCTCGAAATCACGGGTTTCTTCAAGTCGTCATGAACAACAATTTAGACCTTCCGAGCACATGTCCCATACCACCCGCCCAGAATCCAAAAGTTCCCACAACAAAACAAGAATCGCAATTGGCCGATTGCCAAGAGGATATCTCGACAAGGTATCCTAGATAGCATCCCATACTACCACCCGGAATCCCTAAGGTTCACAAGTTGAAAGATGTCATCGAAATGACAAGGCAAAACTCAACGCAACACCGTGAGGACCAATCTCTAATGCCGTGCAATGCAAGCCACCGTCCCCGACGGATTTACACGGTTGCCACTGTAAGTGGGATGCTAGCCGGGCCTCGACAACGCACACCCTTGGCCAGTGCCAACGTGTGGGGATGATCAGTCCCATTGTCTACCCACCGTCCCAGACGGTCTTCCGGATGCTCGTAAGCGGGGTGCCACAAAGGCCTGGCAAACTCACAACACTTATACAAGCTCAACTCGATTCGCAATGTAACTGGCATAGCAGTTACCAACTCTTTCCGCGCATAAGTTGGCCTACTCTCCGACTTAAAGTGTTTCCGTTAAGGAAAATACTCGCAATGAGTCCACTCTGCACAAGCCCCTAGAGTTTTCTCGGAACTTGCTCGATACCATCTCGTGACGGATGGGAAAATTACGCCTTTGGCGCGTTGCCCCGCAGGCCGTAACTCCTTGCGCGCCATGATGAAGCTACGATCCGGGCCTCAAAGCTAGGCAAATGCACGTCCAATTGCCCTTGCAAGCATGCTCGTGGAGCATGACGCGGCCTAACTTAGCTTCCACACTGTTCCAACTTACCCTTGTCCCGCAAAAGGGTTTAAGGCCATAAGGCCAATGCCAATGCATTTTTCATGCGTCTGCCGCTTTACCTTTACGTAGGGAATTCATAAATGAATTTCCTAGCTAGCCGAGCAACCGTCACATTGCCGTGTATTGTCCAGGCATAAGCCTTAGACTTTAGCGCCAAAGGCGTAATTTTCCGGTCCGTCACAGATGGTGAAGCTACGATCCGGGCCTCAAAGCTAGGCAAATGCACGTCCAATTGCCCTTGCAAGCATGCTCGTGGAGCATGACGCAGCTAACTTAGCTTCCACACTGTTCCAACTTACCCTTGTCCCGCAAAAAGGGTTTAAGGCCATAAGGCCAATGCCAATGCATTTTTCATGCGTCTCGGCTTTACCTTTACGTAGGGAATTCATAAATGAATTTCCTAGCTAGTAACGAGCAACCGTCACATTGCCGTGTATTGTCCAGGCATAAGCCTTAGACTTTAGCGTAGGCCACACCAAGCCCTTGCCATTTCCCACGTTACCTCGCTTACCATCTCTTTATAACTTGATAGGGAGTATGAGCATCCACTTACTGGCATGCAACTAAGCCTCATCAAGTCTGGCCACAATCATCTCTTGCGTCGAGCTACCAAGCTTAGATGATATGAGGGGCCAACGTCTTTGGACCGACAATGCCGCAACTCATTGCGGCTGCCTACGTACCCTTCCCTACTCTAAAGGGATCAAGCACGGCACCGTAGTTCATCACGAAGGGACGAAACTTAAACCAACTCGTTTGCATGGCCGTGTCCAAGCAATAATGGAAATGGCCTAGTCCGTATAGGCCGTTCCGTCGGAATGCATCCAAGTGATGCATGTTTGGTCCGCAATATGGCATAATGATGCCTAAGCATCAAATGCCCTCTTCGCGAGGCTACGCAACTATAAATGAGCCTTAGGCATCATTTATACTCTTCCTAAACTAAGCTATGAAGCTTACTTGGTACATAGTCCGCATATGCACCTTCAACCAACTACCCCTCCCTATATATGTTAATTTGACATTTTTAGAACTCAATTTGGGGGACCAAAATATTTCATCAACTCCCCGTTTACTATTCATGGCCGTTGCCATGTATTTTCCCAGATATCCCAGCCATGTTGGCCGTACTCGCCAACCCGATGTCCCAGGCCATGTTGGCTGATCCTTCCAACCCGATGTCCGGCCATGTTGGTCGATCCATCCCAACCCGATGTCCGGCCATGTTGGTGTCCATCGCAACCCGATGTCCGGCCATGTTGGCCGTGCTTCGCCAACCGATGTCCTAGGCCATGTTGGCCGTCCTCTGCCAAGGTCATCTACCCGACGACCTAATGCATCATTTGATGCAAGATTGGCTCTTGGCCAATGTAGCTTCCAACAATGCCATATTGGCCTTAGCCAATATGCATATGCGATGTGCCTTACTTGGCACCATATATGGCCCAGGGCCAAATGCATCTCACCATGCAAATGAAGCTTTGGATGAAGCTTCATCACAAGAAAATGGCGCGTCTTTTAGCATGCGCCATGCTAAAAACACGGGTGTTACACGCGCCATGCCAAACGCACTCTGCCTTGGCCCTAGCTATGCTAGTCACACCAAACGCGCCAAAGCATGCCAACCATGCTAGCCGCACCTCCGTGCCAATGGAAAATCATGCCAACCACACCTAGCCCAAGCTAGCCGCGCCATGCCAAACACACTCTGCCTGGCCCTAGCTATGCTAGTCACACCTAACACGCCAAAGCATGCCAACCATGCTAGCAGCACCTCCGTACCGATGGCAAATCATGCCAGCCACACCTATCCCAAGCTAGCCGCGCCATGCCAAACGCACTCTGCCTTGGCCCTAGCTATGCTAGTCACACAAAACGCGCCAAAGCATGCCAACCATGCTAGCCGCACCTCCGTACCAATGGCAAATCATGCCAGCCACACCTAGCCCAAGCTAGTCGCGTCATGCCAAACACACTCTGCCTTGGCCCTAGCTATGCTAGTCACACCAAACGCGCCAAAGCATGCCAACCATGTTAGCCGCACCTCCGTGCCAATGGCAAATCATGCCAGCCACACCTAGCCCAAGCAAACCGCGCCATGCCAAACGTACTCTGCCTTGGCCCTAGCTATGCTAGTCACACCAAACGCGCCAAAGCATGCCAACCATGCTAGCCGCACTTCCGTACCAATGACAAATCATGCCAGCCACACCTAGCCCAAGCTAGCCGCGCCATGCCAAACGCACTCTGCCTTGGTCCTAGCTATGCTAGTTACAACAAATGCGCCAAAGCATGCCAACCATGCTAGCCGCACCTCCGTGCCAATGGCAAATCATGCCATCCACACCTAGCCCAAGCTATCCGCGCCATGCCAAACGCATTCGCCTTGGCCCTAGCTATGCTAGTCACACCAAACGCGCCAAAGCATGCCAACCATGCTAGCCGCACCTCTGTGCCAATGGCAAATCATGCCAGCCACACCTAGCCCAAGCTTGCCGCGCCAAGCCAAACGCACGCTGCCTTGGCCCTAGCTACGCTAGTCACACCACGCCAAGCCAAGCACCCTTACCTTGGCCCTAGCCACGCCATGCCAAAATGGCGCCCGCGCCTAGGCTTGCAAATCATGCAACCTAGGCCAAATTGGCCAAGCATGCCGTTGGCACATGCCAACACGCATCGCTGGTAGCTTTCCTTACCAGGCCGTGACCCTAATGGCCACGCATGCCATTGGCACATGCCAACACGCATCGCTGGTAGCTTTCCTTACCAGGCCGTGACCCTAATGGCCACGCATGCCATTGGCGCATGCCATTGGCACATGCCAACACGCATCTCTGGTAGCTTTCCTTACCAGGCCGTGACCCTAATGGCCACGCATGCCATTGGCACATGCCAACATGCATCGCTGGTAGCTTTTCTTACTAGGCCATGACCCTAATGGCCACGCATGCCATTGGCACATGCCAAAACGCATCACTGGTAGCTTTTCTTACCAGGTCGTGGCCTAATGGCCGAGCATGCCATTGGCACATGCCAACACGCTCGCTGGTAGCTTTCATTACCTAGTCGTGGCCCTAATGGCCGTGCGTGCCATTGACACATTCCAAACACGCACGCTGGTAGCCTAACTTGCAAGTCGTGCTACCTAGGCCAAACTTGTCCGTACGTGCCATTGGCACATGCCAAAACCCACGCTGGTAGCCTAACTTGCAAACCGTGCAACCTACCACCAAGGCATTCCGCACATGCCACACACGCCACACACGCCATTAGCAGCTCTGGCGTTGCCACTTGCACTCAAGGTGCAACCCGCAACAAAGGCATTCCGCACATGCCACACGCGCCACTAGCAACGCCACTTGCACTCAAGGTGCAACCAACACTCGAGACATCAACACAAACTGGGGGATGCTTTCTAGGGTCTTGGTTTGGCGGTCACAACATGCAGCGTACACTACGCTTAAAATTATTAAGCGTGAATAGGAATAAAGCGGTCAAATAAATGAGGAAATAATGGTGAAAATGTTTTCACCCATAAACACCATGCGGTTACCACCTCCTCCCATTATTTCACCCTTTACTCTCTTCCTTCATGAGGCCAGGGTACGTTTCAATCTCGACTTGTATAAATAGGTCTTACCTATTTCCACCAGACAACAAGTCTCGGTCAGGAGAAAAACACAACACTCTCAGAAAAGGCAACTTTGCAAGCTCTCCAAAAAAGCTTTCATCTCTTGCAAGCTTCCGAAGATTTCACTTTCTGATACAAGTCGAGACACTACTCTCCCAGAATTATTCTGGTCTCAACACCTTTCTTTGCTTCCCTCCCCAAATCAACCCTTCTCCTCCACTTTGTGACCGAAGCAAGTCTGGAACGGCCATTTCTTGGTTTAGGCCGGGACTTGTACAGATTGATCTCTCGAATCTAGAAAGTGCTCACATGCAAGCACATTTGTTTAGGGTTTAAACCGGTTTCTCACTCACCTACCTAATTTACCAAAATCGGCGGAAACAATTTTTACCCATAAACAATTGGCGACCACAATGATAGGATTGATCTATCGGCTACAATGTCAGACTGTCGATCTCGTTCTTCGACCCAGATATCAAGATGGTAGGGGATGGCGACTCAATCCGACTTAACTACTAGACAACCCAGTTACCAGTTGTAAATACTACACAAGAAAACTGGGGACTCGCTGAAGATGCTACCAGCGATTGGGGACTTGCTGGCGATGCTACCAGCAAAGCCTCCTTTTACATGGAGAGTGGCGTGTTCACAGAAAAAAAAAAACCTCTGAAGTGAGTAAATTTAGACTGGGCAAGATATACGATCTGTTTTTAGGTTCTTAGTAAAACCGCCATACTATTGCGTCTTGTGCCGATTGTTAGCACACACTTTCATAAAAGAAATATTCCTTTCACAATACATAATCAGAGTTATATTATCAAAACCATTTATCCCAGAAATAATCTAATATCCTCAAAAGCTACCAGCTGTCTATCAAAACCGGTCGAACTTTGAACCAGACATCCAATATGTTTTTCAAAAAAAAAAAAAAAAAGAAGAACCTAAATGAAAGTTTAACAGAGAAACATTCAAGGAAAATCATCCAACAGAGGTCTCGCTCTTCTTGAGAAAGTCAACTTTGCATCTTCAAGAGCCGCTCTCTTCATAGTCAACATCTTGGAAAGCTTTTCGAGTTATACCTCCTGTCGTGCAATCTCCTCTGCAAAGGCTTTCGATTTTGCGTCGCATCTTTCGACTGGATCTCAAAGAAGGCCTTCGACAAACCACGAAGCGTTGAACTCCTTTTCTACACATACATCGCGATGGTGCTCCCGGTCGGCAATAACGTCTTCGAAACGGTGTGGCCGGCCACCTCACGCATGTCCTCGATGGAAGATAAAGCCTCTTCCACACGCTTAACCAAATAAATCGACTAGTGATCTTCTTGGTTGTGGCCATATGTCCATACTTCTCCAAGATTCTGGTGTACAACGCCTCATACTTAGACAGCACGCTGAAATCGCCAACCATCACATGACCTGGATAAGGAACCAAGTACGGGGGATCGAAAATGGCGCCTTCAACTGGCCTCACGACTCGCAAAGGGTCTTTTTCCATGTCTACGGCAGCAACCATCAGGGAATCATCCACCGTTTGAACCACATCCGTGCCCAAAGAATTGGCTAACTCCCATCTCCAAGTCACCGGCGGTGGTCACCAAAGGCAAGTTTTCGTGTGGCTCCGCCCCGAAATCGTCTTCCAACCGGATTCCTCCTGCGAACTTGAGTTAGACATTTTTCAAAAAAAAATGAAAGAAGAAAGAAAAAGAAACGCGAAACTCACCGAACCACTTCCCGAAAAAGAACCAATGTTGTCAGAAGAATCACTCTCACTTGTCGAACTTTCTTCTTTCTCTGGCTCATCACCGTTACGAGAAGGCTCATTGCCGCCGGAATTCTTCGAAGAAATTGTCGTCTCCTGGCAACGTGCAAGGGCAAATAAAGCATTAACACTACCGAAGCCCTAAGAAACAAGACACATGTTTTCAAGAGAAATTCATATGTTTTGAGACAAACCAACAAGGAGGCGACACATACCGGTTATTGGAAGAACCGAAAGACACGAGAGTCATGGGAGGATCTTTTGAAACCGCCTTAACCCGCCAAACATGATTCTTCGTTCTCTATTCCTTTGCTGGGGACTTTCCGAGTTGCCGAAACTTTCGCTTAGATCTCTCAACATTGGATACTTCTTCAAAACTGGCTTGGGAAGGTTTACAACGAACATTCTCCACCATGTTATTTACAAAATCTTGGATCATAATGAACTCATCGTACTGCAGCTCATTATAGCCAAAAGTCGTCGGTTACTCTTCCCGTTTGAAAGAAGGGAAGGTGGATACACGGCTCAAGGGCACTGACATTGAGGGCGGAACGCAATGAATCCTTAGGAACCACCAACTGGTAAGCAAGAGGCACCCCTTGATCGAAACCCATGTGACGAGCAGCCCGGTCAATATTATAAGCATCTATTCGGAAAGACCCCATGAAGAAAGACAACATATAACCGGACATGCAACTTTGAATAAACAAGTTTTCACCAACACTCAAGCTGCCGTCAGAAGACAAAGACATGATCGGAGCGAAGTAAAGGTGTCAATTTGAGTCACCGACCTATGGACCTAGCTCCCATGGGAGAAAACTGATTTCATGCGACTTATCGAGAAGACTAACCAAGCTCATGCCAACTCTTGGACGCCTGTTCACCCATCAAGAATCGGGAGCCGCCCCAACTCGCGGAATCGAAGGCAACGGTTTGGAGCGTACTTCTCAAAGTGCTCCCATAACCAGGGCTTGCGTAAAAGCAACGTGCACATATGAATCCACTTTCATGAAACCATTCAAACTCGCATGTTCGCAACTAGGTGATCCAGATGCACATACAGGAAACCAAGGAATAACTTGCCAATGGGAAGAACTTCACCTTTTGCCAACTTCACATCAATCACTAGCAACTCTGGTCTTATTTCCTTCTTGCCAGAACCGTCATCAAAAATGTCTCTAGACAACCTGAGAGCCAAAAATACCGCAACGTGAAGATCACCGCTTTCGTTTAGGTTCTAGCTCGTCCTAAACCATTGAGATATCCACTAGCCGTAAAAGCACCTTTCATCCTATTTTCTGACAAATCCTTCGACTTCGCAGTGGAGTCTTTTCGAGCGAAATCTCCCAACTTAGCGGCAAGGTCATCCCGCATCCTCTCCTCACCTTAAGACAATTGGATGTTAAGATTCCTGCTACGGAAGATTCAAGAAGAGAGCCACACTCTCCAAGGAGAAAGTTATTTCACCCCATCTACATATGATCGTATGGGTGTCCGAACACCATCCGGAGATGAAAGCAACCAAGCCCGGATATCCTTCCTAACTGGAGACTTCATCAAGCTCGATCGCATCAATAACTGCGCTCGAGTCAAGTTGGTATTTATGTGCTCCTTACTCACCATGAACTCAACCCATCTATCAAAAGAACGCAATGGGCTTTGACACATCCTGAAATCAATGTTGGAAGAAGAATATACCCCTTTATGAAGACAGAACCGTATGGTGTTCTCTGGGCGAACCGAACGTGTTTTCTTTTCATCTTCACCACCGGTTAACAAAATTGGCACGAAACCTGGGTGATTCTTCCGAGAAGGGGCGAGGGGTTTGGAAAAGAATTCATCATCCGTGTTTGGTTTGGAATTATGAACATCCTTCGATGAAGCGAAATTTTGTTCAGGTAACATCTTGTCGGAATCCTTCATAACAATTTGGTAACAAGATATCTGCACAAAACAAATGGAGAAAGACGAAATTATCTCCCTGATACATAACCGCACCCAACAAAAGGAAAGGGGGTATTCTCTACGGGTTCAAAACTGCACGCGCAGTATTTTCTTCAGGTCCGAAATTCATATATGAAATATTTCCTATGGGTTCGAAGTCATATGAAGCACATATACAGTATTCTTCTTCGGGACTCATATACAGTATTCTCTACGGGTTCAAAATTGCACACGCAGTATTTTCTTCAGGGTTCAAAGTTATATATGCAGTATTTTATACGGGCTCAAGTGCGTCTGCAGTATCCTTCTTCGGGTTCAAAACTATATACGCAGTATTTTCTACGGGCTCGAATGCGTCTATGGTATCCTTCTTCGGGTTCAAAATTATATATGGAGCATTTTTCTACAGGTTCGAATCATATATGCAGTATTCCCTTGGGTGCATATATACAATATTTTCTACAAGAAGCACGCCAAGAAATCATATGCGTAATATCATTGCAAGGATTATAAAAGAAAAACGCCTACTCTTAGGGTTTGCACCTACATGAAAAGGGAAACAAGAAAAGTACTGGAAGACATACCTGGAAGCCGGTTTTTCTTTGTGACTCTGCCGCTAGTATGAAAAGATGAAAGAACAAAGTGCAAGATGAGAGAAAGAGATTTTATATATATGGGCGTGAAGATTCTGAAATAGGGAAGGATTTCCCTTTACCAAAAATCGTGCGTATAAGGAACGGGCCCACAATTGCGCCCAACTTCCCAACGTCGCCCAAGTTGCACCGGTTGCGCCAACTCCACAGTACCGCCCAAGCCACACCGGTCCCACCAATTGCGCCCAACTTCCCAATGTCTCCCAAGTTGCACCGGTCCCACCAATTGCGCCAACTTCCCAATGACTGCCCAAGTCGCGCCATCTAGCACGCTCAGCTTCCCCATCTTGCACCGGTCCCACCAGCTAGCACGCTCAGTTTCCCAACTCGCGTCAACTTCTCAATGCCGCCTGACTTCCCGTATCTCAATGATGTTGACTTCCCAATCGTGCGACCTCCCGATTTGTGCAAATCGCCATGATAGAAAGGATTCCAAATCCTATCTATAAAAAGGTCGACAAGCCTCCTTAATTCTCTTTACGATTTATCACGATAGTTTGTCACCATCTTATGCTTACCTCGTAACAAAGCCCCTGTTCCGAGCTTAGTAGGGGACTTAATGTCGATGGTGGTTTTTAGACAAAGGGTAAAATCGTAAAAATCCTGAATAACCTAATGTCACCGGTGACACATTTATTAGAACATTTAATGCATGTAGTCAGTAATTAATATGGGGTATTTTTTCAAATTAGGGTTACAACGAGGAAAACCCTAATTCCCCTCCGTGCCAATGGCAAATCATGTCAGCCACACCTAGCCCAAGCTAGCCGCGCCATGCCAAACGCACTCTGCCTTGGCCCTAGCTATGGTAGTCACACCAACCGTACCAAAGCATGCCAACCATGCTAGCCGCACCTCCGTGCCAATGGAAAATCATGCCAGCCACACCTAGCCCAAGATAGCCGCGCCATGCCAAACGCACTCTGCCTTGGCCCTAGCTATGCTAGTCACGCCAAACGCGCCAAAGCATGCCAACCATGCTAGCCGCACCTCCGTACCAATGTCAAATCATGCCAGCCACACCTAGCCCAAGCTAGCCGCGCCATGCCAAACGCACTCTGCCTTGGCCCTAGCAATGCTAGTCACACCAAACGCGCCAAAGCATGCCAATCATGCTAGCCGCACCTTCGTGCCAATGGAAAATCATGCCAGCCACACCTAGCCCAAGCTAGCCGCGCCATTCCAAACGCACTATGCCTTGGCCCTAGCTATGCTAGTCACACCAAACGCGCCAAAGCATGCCAACCATGCTAGCCGAACCTCCGTGCCAATGGCAAATCATGCCAGCCACACCTAGCCCAAGCTATCCGCGCCATGCCAAACGCACTCTGCCTTGGCCCTAGCTATGCTAGTCACACCAAATGCGCCAAAGCATGCCAACCATGCTAGCCGCACCTCCGTGCCAATGGCAAATCATGCCAGCCACACCTAGCCCAAGCTAGTCGCGCCATGCCAAACGCACTCTGCCTTGGCCCTAGCTATGCTAGTCACACCAAAGGCGCCAAAGCATGCCAACCATGCTAGCCACACCTCTGTGCCAATGGAAAATCATGTCATCCACACCTAGCCCATGCTAGCCGCGCCATGCCAAACGCACTCTGCCTTGGCCCTAGCTACGCTAGTCACACCACGCCAAGCCGAGCACCCTTACCTTGGCCCTAGCCACGCCATGCCAAAATGGCGCCCGCGCCTAGGCTTGCAAACCGTGCAACCTAGGCCAAATTGGCCACGCATGCCATTGGCACATGCCAACACGCATCGCTGGTAGCTTTCCTTACCAGGCCGTGACCCTAATGGCCATGCCATTGGCACATGCCAACACGCATCGCTGTAGCTTTCCTTACTGTGTCGTGACCCTAATGGCCACGCATGCCATTGGCAAATGCCAACACGCATCGCTGGTAGCTTTTCTTACCAGGACGTGACCCTAATGGCCACGCATGCCATTGGCACATGCCAACATGCATCGCTGGTAGCTTTTCTTACCAGTCCGTGACCCTAATGGCCACGCATGCCATTGGCACATGCCAACACGCATCGCTGGTATCTTTTCTTACCAGGCCGTGGCCCTAATGGCCGAGCATGCCATTGGCACATGCCAACATGCTCGCTGGTAGCTTTCATTACCTAGTCGTGGCCCTAATGGTCGTGCGTGCCATTGTCGCATGCCAAACACGCATGCTGGTAGCCTAACTTGCAAGCCGTGCAACCTAGGCCAACTTGTCCGTACGTTCCATTGGCACATGCCAAACCCACGCTGGTAGCCTAACTTGCAAACCGTGCAACCTACCACCAAGGCATTCCGCACATGCCATTGGCACATGCCACACACGCCACTAGCAGCTCTGGCATTGCCACTTACACTCAACGTGCAACCTACCACCAAGGCATTCCGCACATGCCATTGGCACATGCCACACACGCCACTAGCAGCTCTGGCATTGCCACTTGCACTCAAGGTGCAACCCGCAACAAAGGCATTCCGCACATGCCATTGGCACATGCCACACGCGCCACTTGCACTCAAGGTGCAACCAACACTCGAGACATCAACACAAACTGGGGGATGCTTTCCGAGGGTCTTGGTTTGGTGGTCACAAAGATGCAAAGCGTATACTACGCTCACATTAAGAAAGCGTGAATAGGAATAAAGCGGTCAAATAAATGAGGAAATAATGGTGAAAACGTTTTCACCCATAAACACCATGCGGTTACCACCTCCTCCAATTATTTCACCCATTACTCTCTTCCTTCATGAGGCCAGGGTACGTTTAAATCTCGACTTGTATAAATAGGTCTTACCTATTTCCACCAGACAACAAGTCTCTTGGGCCAGAGAAAAACACAACACTCTCGAAAAGGCAACTTTGCAAGCTCTCCAAAAAAGCTTTCATCTCTTGCAAGCTTCCGAAGCTTTCACTTTCGATAAAAGTCGAGACACTACTCTCCTGCACTATTCTCGGTCTCAACACCTTTCTTTGCTTCCCTTCCCAAATCAACCCTTCTCCTCCACTTTGTGACCGAAGCAAGTCTGGGAACGGTCATTTCTTGGTTTAGGCCGGACTTGTACAGATTGATCTCTCGAATCTAGAAAGTGCTCACGTGCAACACATTTGTTTAGGGTTTAAACCAGTTTCTCACTTACCTACCGAATTTACCAAAATCGGCGGAAACGATTTTTACCCATAAACACCCTGATGTCTCTCAAGTTACTGTAAATCCAACACCATCTACAACTGCCATACTGCCTTCATACAATGACCACAAGGTATCATCTTGGCATTCATCAAACAACATCCTTACCAGATTATGTCACCTACTTCACAACCAAACATCCACTACAAATAGCCTTTGTTATCTCAGTCCTCTGTCCTTCGGAACCCAAAACTTACAAAGTAGCTTCCAAAAATCCAGTTTGGGTCTTTTCCATGGAGAATGAACACAAAGCTCTTATGGAAAATAAAACTTGGACTACAGTTCCATATGAACCATCTATGCATGTTCTGAGTTGTAAATGGGTGTATAAGGTGAAGCTCAGGTCAGATGGAGCTATTAAAAGACACAAGGCACGCTTGGTGGCTAAGGGATACCATCAGCTGGATGGTATAGACTACACAGAGACATTTTGTCTTGTTATCAAATTCACTACTATACGGGCTATTCTTACCATTGCTCTCACAAATGGTTGGACTATACGCCAGTTAGATGTCTCAAATGCGTTTCTCCATGGTGATCTCCAAGAAACTGTGTATATGGAACATCCCAAGGGATTTGTGGATGTTGATCACCTAACCCATGTCTGCAAACTCAACAAGGCCATCTATGGCTTGAAGCAAGCACCACGCGCATGGTTTAACAAGTTTAGTAGCTTCCTTAATCATCAAGGGTTCATCATGTCAGAGTCTGATCATTCTCTATTCATCTACTTCTCTGGCTCAGATGTATTGCTCCTTTTTCTTTACGTTGATGACATCCTCCTCATTGGTAGTTATGCTTCCCTTCTGTCATCTTTCTTCAAGAAACTGAGTGCAGTCTTTGCTATAGAAGACTTGGGTGACTTACACTACTTTTTGGGCATTGAGGTTAAGCATGATGATAGACGCATTTATGTGTCTACTTGATGTGATTTTTATGTTGTTGTAGAAAGTGGTAAGAAAGATGTCGTTCCTCTCAGACTTGTGAAGGATTTTTTTAGATTCAAATAAAACTAGAAAACTCAAAGAAGGTTGTTATCAAGATTTTAAAAGCACCGAGACTCAGGATTCCACCAATCTCCAACTTTTATGTGATTCAATCTAATCAATATTCGTGCAACTCTTTACGTTTAAAGTGATTCTTATATTTTTTTCCTAGACAAGTAGATTCTCAAAACAAATAGTTGTAAATCGAAAGCATGGACCATCGAAAGACTTAACCTAAGCATGACCCATCAATTGACAACACAACTACTTAATCAGAATCATATATTCAATTTCAGTTCGGTGCAAATAATCATAAAAGAAATTGCAAAAATCATTAAAAATAGATATTACCACATATTGGTTGGAAAATTAGCTTCATCCGTCGCCTCAGCAATGGGGTTTAGCTCCTCATATTAACCACTTGCTCAAAATACATGTTTGTTGCTCCAAAGTTGATTAAAAAGAAGAGAAGATGTAAAACAACGTGTTTGTAATGATTATAATTGTTACTGAGTAACCACTTCATTACAAAGAACCCTAACACGAATCATAAACTCGATTAATTGTTGGAAAAATTGTTACGTAATCATTACAAAGGTATTAAATTTGAAAGTAAAGGCCACGGGTTCTCGACTTTCCTTGAGTCTCAGAAAATAAGGACCGCTCTGGGTCATTTCTAATGTTCTTCGTGTTCTTCCTCTACACCAGCAGAAGAAACAATTCTGCAACTTGATTTTTTCTTTTTCTATGCCTCTGTTGCGTTCTAAAACCTCCCCAAAGTTCTCGACATACCTTGCTGTGACTTGTACCACCTTATTTATACACCACATAACCCTTGAATCTCTCGGAATATTTTTCTTCTTCTTCACGGCCAAGTCACGAGAGAATCTCTCTGCTGCCTTATTCATGCGTCAACTGGGTTTCCAAAACTTCCCAAACTCCTTCCTTAGATAGAAACAAATCAATCGAATGTTCTTTGTTTAATTCCCACGCAACTTCCAAAAAACGAATCACAAAAATACCGTGAATAACTTTCTTCCCCGTTTCGTTAAAGGAATGGAAATCTTCCCCTGCTTTACGTGAACCATTCAATTACCTTCCCCGTTACGATGTACCGTATCAATACCAACTCGTATCCGAGAATAACTCCGACAAAATCCCTCTCAAATTTTCCGTCAACAAACTCACAGGTGCTGAATAATTCTATAACAAGTCCATCCCAACATGTTCTGGCAATTGAATCTCTCTAAAACTCGAGTAGAAATCGACTTCAAAATTTGTTCGTCTGCTGCAAAATTTCCCGCCAAAACAGAGAATTTAAATTCTTGAAGATGACCTCCCCTTATCCTCTGATGGGGTGCAAATAGTAGTTGCCTGGAAATGGGGTGCCCCTTAGTAATTAGGTTACCCCTTATCCAAAATGGGAGTCCGAATAGTAGGTGTCCTCCGGGTGCAACTTTTCGAGCCGATTTTTCCAAAAATGTTTATTTCTCAAAAATACCTACAAATACACAAAACACCATAATAAGTACAAAAATGGGTACTAACAATATAGAAAATCGAGATGAAAATAGACACAAAAATGTGTCTATCAAATACTCCCAAACCTATTATTTGCTAGTCCTCGATCAAAAATAAAATAAAATCCTAACTCACTTTCGCAGGCATCGTCGCTTGCATTTAGCGTATGCAATAAGCCTTTAAACCCCTAGGTGGCCCTAGTGGCCGAGTTATAGTCTCGGGAGGGTTTACCAGAGATATACCCACAAAACCTTTATACTCCAGACCCTAACTATCTACGCAGAACCTTGGAAGGCACTAAAAAGTCTCCTTGGTTGGCATACTTATTGACTACAGGAGGAAGTACCCTGATGCGAAATTCCAATTGATGTACACGAGTTTGCACTCAAGCATACTAAAATTCATATATAAGTCACAGAGCTCTACTCGGATAGTTTCGGACATCATAACCGAGTCGACCAATCACATGGATAGATAATGAGATGGATATAGAAAAACATAGATGGTTTTGATGTTGACTAAGGTGAAAAGTGTTTCCCATATCTGTCTGAAGGCCACTGCCAAAATAAACCTATCCTAATGGACTGAGATACTGGTCTGGACTAATATCAACATACTGGCATATACAAGGGAACCAGTAGTCGATAACCTTAATTCTAGGTCAACACAACTGGCATATACAAGGGTTCCAGTGGTCGACTTTATTAAATTTATTTCGGTTGGTCTGATGGTCTGGTCTCAATTTTTTTTTTTCCACTTTTTTTTTTAACTTTTTTTTTATTTTTTTTTTTTTTTTTTTTTTTTTTTTTTTCTTTTGGGTATCTCAATCACTCTATTTCATCCTAGCAGTGGTAACAACTTGAATCGTGAGCCCCACCTAATCACTTAGACAAACATAATTTAAAGAAAACAAAATAAAAATAGAAGTGAAAAGGATTCAACGAGATATTCTAACATTGTCCTCAATGTTCTAAAGATAAAATTAAAAGCATGAACAAGGAGAAACTGTTACCATTTGAAGCAAAAAAGTTAAGGAAAGATATTACCGTGTCGCATGAATATTGGGTTACCTCCCAAGAAGTGCTAAGTTTAACGTCTTCAGCCAGACATTACGTACCCAAAAAATGGCTAATTACCCTTTCAAATCGTATATCAATAGTCGAAACAACTGTGGATCATCAAAATCAATTAAAACTGCCACAATTATGAGACAACTGCACCAAATCAGAAAAATGAATGACGAGCACATCCTCATCCAAGGTTTCTGCAAGACAACTGGGTTTTCCCCTGTGGTGCCCACTTGGGCTTCATATGAGTGTCTTGATAAACGGATTTACCCAAATAACGAGTCTCAAATAGCTGGATTTCCTCCTGGATAGTATCAGGAGGATCGAGTTGTGGAGTCGGAAGAGAATCAGGTAATACCTCAGACACACTAGGCTCGAGTCCCAAGTTAGGGACTTCAAATAGGGATACTTGACGATTACTACCCCCAAACTTAGAATTTTCGGTGTCTCTAGATAGACTAGTCATAATATTCCTAATTTCTAGACCATTAGGTTCCTGAAAAAGGTCAATTGCTTTATCTAATTTATAATCAGGTGGTTCATCCTCTAAATGCATCTGAGGCACACAAACAGTAGGACTTATATGTTTCATATCCTCTATGGGCAACCCTAAAGTTTCCTTATTGTCTTGAAGTACGGTCACTGGCCTACTTTCATGATCACTATCCAAATCGGAAGCTATAGGTAAAATCTCAGATGGGCCTAAAAATGCATAATTAGGGTCCAACTTAGGAGGATCTCTAGGTTCTTCGAAACAAGGGCTTAAGGTAGATTCAGTAGCTAGTAATGGTTCGAACCTAGCTTTCCATTTATCGGTATCTAACATAGGAATAGAATCCAACAGAGCATTTACTTGTTCAATGTTGCTATCATCGTCAAAATCCATGCTAAAATGGGCTAGGCAACTCTCTAATGGATCTTCCAATATGATGTTTGGTAATGACTCCTGAACTAAGGTTCCTATCATGTTCATTTATTCAATGCACGTGTCATCTATCTCAGAATGCAGCTTATTGACATTAAAAATATTCAACTCAATAGTCATATTACCAAAAGATAGATTCATAATACCATTTCGACAGTTTATGATCGCATTAGACGTAGCTAAAAATGGGCGACCTAAAATCACAGGTATCTGGTTCTCTGGGTCAGGGACAGGTTGGGTATCTAAGACCACGAAATCCACAGGATAAATAAACTTGTCGACCTCAATAAGAACATCTTCTATCACACCACGAGGAATTTTAACAGACCTATCAGCTAACTGCAGTGTTATCTTGGTAGGTTTCAATTCACCAAGTCCTATCTGTAAGTACACATGGTACGGAAGTAAGTTCACACTAGCTCCTAAGTCAAGTAAAGCTTTATCTACCCGATGTTTTCCTATCGTGCAAGCAATGGTAGGGGCACCTGGGTCTTTATATTTAGGAGTTGTGTTGTTCTGAATGATCGAACTTACATGACTATCTAAAAAGGCTTTTTTAGGGACACTAAGCTTGCGCTTTCGCGTACACATATCCTTAAGGAATTTGGCATAAGTTTAAGTTGCCTAATTGCTTCTAGTAACGGAAGGTTTATGGTAACTTTCTTAAAAACCTCCATTATGTCATTAAAGTTGGATTCATTCTTTGTTGGTACTAATAGCTGTGGAAATGGGGCTCTAGGCATAAACTAGGGCCTCTCAGAACCGAATCGGCATCATCGGAGATTTTATCACCCCTCGCCTATGGATGGTCCTGAGGGGTGAACTACAGTATGCTCACTACCGGCATGGTTACCTGATTGTCTACTACTCTGCCACTCCTAAGGGTTCTAACTGAATTCAACTGATGTGATGGTTTTTCGCCTACTTCATGAACTCCTCTAGGGTTGGGTTGTGTTTGACTAGGAAACCTACCTTTTTCTCTCAAAAATTATTTATCAGACCAACTGGGTTTTTAACTCGGAAATAGCCTGACTATTTTCTTGTCCTATCCTGTTACTAGCTTGTAGACTTTGTTCTACGGATAGCTGAAATTTTGTAGTTTGCTGAGTCAACAGGTTGAGAGACTCCTCTAAGCTTAGGATTTTCTTATCTGACTGATTCTGAAACTGAGTTGGTCCTGAAGGATTCTTAGTATAGCCAAGACCTGGGGGAGCATTTGAATTACTAAACTGACCTTGATTCTGGTCCTTAGACCATGAGAGGTTCGGATGGTTTCTCCAACCAGGATTATAGGTATCTGAATATGGGTCAAACTTTTGACGGTTATCAAATCTAGTGTTATTATTATAAAGAGCATTGGCTTGCTCTTCAATAGTCTGGCCTTCCCAAAAAGGCTCCACTATACCACTAGTGTGACCCAATTCTAAAGCTTCTAACCTTTTAGCTATTGCTGCAGTTTTGGCATCTGATTCAAAGTCTCCTTCTATCCTATTAACGTTTCCTCTTCCTAGAAGAATTGTTTTCTTGGGTTCCCTACTATTTTCCCATTGTTTGGGTCTTTTCGGCGATTTCATGCAAATATGTCATCGCCTCATCAACTGTTTGGTTTTCAAACCCACCTGTACACATAGATTCTACTGTGGTCGTAGTGGAATAATCTAAACCCTCATAAAGGATCTGAACTAACCTAACCTTTTCGAGACCATGATGAGGACATTGGGCTAATAAATCATTGAACCTTTCCAAATACCTATACAAAGATTCTCCCCCGTTGAGAAAACGTGCGCATTTGCGTCCTAATAGACGATGTTTTGTGCCTAGGGAAAACTTGTTCAAAAAGGCAGATGTAAGTTGTTCATATGTTTCAATTGAACCGGAAGCCAAACTATATAGCCACGATTTGGCTTTATCTTTCAAGGAAAAAGGGAATAACCTGAGTTTCAAAGCATCATCATCAAGGTTTCTAATCTTTAGGGTACTACAAATTTCCTCAAAGTCCCTAACATGGAAATAGGGGTTTTCATTTTCTTTCCCTAAGAAGATTGGGAGCAGCTGTAAGGTCCCAGGTTTAAGTTCATAAGTTGCTTGTGTTTCAGCTAACCTGATACACGAGGGACGAGTAGTCCTAGTCGGGTTCAATAAAGCTTTCAAAGTTTCCATTTCTGGCACTATCGGAATATTAGGGATTGTCTCCTTAAACTGGTTCAAAAACGGACTCTTCAAAAATCGGACTTTCTAAATTGAGGTTATCGAGACGCTTAGAACTACTAGGTTTCTCTTTTACAAATCTACCTAGGGCGTCTCTTTTACGTTCAGGCATGCAAACGAATAAGGAAGGGGATTCTATGCAATCACAAAACAAGGCTGACTCAACCAAATCAAACCTACCGATTTCTAGCAAACAAAAAGCATGATGGCTCCACTTAGATTGTTTCTAGACCAGCTTCTAATCCTTCGAAAGGGAATTCGTTACAATTTAAGCAAACCCTCCGGAATCAATCCGAGTCAAAGTAAGTTGAATAGAGGCGAGGAAGCTCGGTGGAGCTTTGATACCCAAGGCCTCACCGGAATCACAAGGCGGCGCAGTCACGCATTCAACTCACAGAAACCTTCATGAACTTCGAAGTGTGCTTAAAAGAGTAACCAATATTTTTCGAATAACTTTCCTATTAAGCTCTTTACCATATCGGTCTTGTTCTAGTCAAAATTTTAAGGCTTAGTTTCGCGTAGGTTACGTGTTCCTAAGGCGGGCAAGAAGAGAACGGTGATGAAATCCGAACCCTTATCTTGTATGGCCAGGCCTTGCCCTTTACTAGAAAATTAAAGCAGCCGTATTCAAGTCCTCAGCATATATGCAAACGAAGGAGTCCAAGAACTCCCGCCGACGTGGGATTCGCGAGTGTTCAGAATCTTACCTCCCGTTCCGGACGGGGATGAATCGGTTGTAGTCGACTCGGGCCACCGACTCCTATGTCGGTGTACGAACCCAAGGTGCGAGACAATATCGTAATTGTCCTCCTTCTCTCGCAAAACAGTTTTATATTTAAGACCACCCTTCTTTAGGGTTTAAAAATAATGTCCGAATGTCCAAATGTCCAAAAAGTCCAAAAATAAAAAGAAAAATTACAAAAATAATTATAAACCCTAATACAGTTTTCGAATAAATAAAAATAAAATTAAAATTCTTTCTCTTTTCCTCGTTTTTTTTCGCTTTGTCTTTGACTCCAAGTCTTTAATTATTCACCAAATCTTTGGCTCAATTTCTTTTCGATCCGAGATCCAAAACCAGTAACCACAAGACAAATACCCAAGAAAACGTAAAATAGAAAAAAAGAATAAAAACCTAAAAAATAAAAAGAAAAACAAATCTAAAACCCTAAAAACAAGTCCGCGTCGGCGGCGCCAAAAATTGATGTGATTTTTATGTTGTTGTAGAAAGTGGTAAGAAAGATGTCGTTCCTCTCAGACTTGTGAAGGATTTTTTTAGATTCAAATAAAACTAGAAAACTCAAAGAAGGTTGTTATCAAGATTTTAAAAGCACTGAGACTCAGGATTCCACCAATCTCCAACTTTTATGTGATTCAATCTAATCAATATTCGTGCAACTCTTTACGTTTAAAGTGATTCTTATATTTTTGCCTAGACAAGTAGATTCTCAAAACAATAGTTGTAAATCGAAAGCATGGACCATCGAAAGACTTAACCTAAGCATGACCCATCAATTGACAACACAACTACTTAATCAGAATCATATATTCAATTTCAGTTCGGTGCAAATAATCATAAAAGAAATTGCAAAAATCATTAAAAATAGATATTACCACATATTGGTTGGAAAATTAGCTTCCTCCGTCGCCTCAGCAATGGGGTTTAGCTCCTCATATTAACCACTTGCTCAAAATACATGTTTGTTGCTCCAAAGTTGATTAAAAAGAAGAGAAGATGTAAAACAGCGTGTTTGTAATGATTATAATTGTTCTGAACCACCGTACAAAGAACCCTAACACAGAACCGTTGCGAACTCGATTAATTGTTGGAAAAATTGTTACAGAACTGTTACAAAGGTATTAAATTTGAAAGTAAAGGCCACGGGTTATGCGACTTTCCTTGAGTGCTGTAAAATAAAGACTGCTCTGGGTTGTCTAATGTTCTTCGTGTTCTTCCTCTACACCAGCAGAAGAAACAATTATGGCAACTTGATTTTTTCTTTTTCTATTCCTCTGTTGCGTTCTAAAACCTCCCCAAAGTTCTCGACATACCTTGTTGTGACTTGTACCACCTTATTTATACACCACATAACCCTTGAATCTCTCGAAATATTTTTCTTCTTCTTCACGGCCAAGTCACGAGAGAATCTCTCTGCTGCCTTATTCAAGCGTCAACTGAGTTTCCAAAACTTCCCAAACTCCTTCCTTAGATAGAAACAAATCAATCGAATGTTCTTTGTTTAATTCCCACACAACTTCCAAAAACAGAATCACAAAAATACCGTGAATAACTTTCTTCCCCTGTTTCGTTAAAGGAATGGAAATCTTCCCTGTTTTACGTGAACCATTCAATTAACTTCCCTGTTCTGATGTACCGTATCAATACCAACTCGTATCCGAGAATAACTCCGACAAAATCCCTCTCAAATTTTCCGTCAACAAACTCACAGGTGATGAATAATTCTTCCCGTCTCTGTTTCACTCCAACACGATTCTGCAGCCAACTCTGATCGATCAAAAGGCCTATTTATCTATAACAAGTCCATCCCAACATGTTCTGGCAATTGAATCTCTAAAACTCGAGTAGAAATCGACTCCAAAATTTGTTCGTCTGCTGCAAAATTTCCCGCCAAAACAGAGAATTTAAATTCTTGAAGATGACCTCCCCTTATCCTCTGATGGGGTGCAAATAGTAGTTGCCTGGAAATGGGGTGCCCCTTAGTAATTAGGTTACCCCTTATCCAAAATGGGAGTCCGAATAGTAGGTGTCCTCCGAGTGCAACTTTTCGAGCCGATTTTTCCAAAAATGTTTATTTCTCAAAAATACCTACAAATACACAAAACACCATAATAAGTACAAAAATGGGTACTAACAATATAGAAAATTGAGATGAAAATAGACACAAAAATGTGTCTATCACTACTTTGTCTCAATTTTCTATATTGTTAGTGCTCATTTTTGTACTTATTTTACTATTTTTTGTATTTGTAGGTGTTTTTGTGAAATTAAGCTCAATGGACTAAAATGTGGAATTCCGCTCGTAAAATGGAGGAAATGAAGTGATTTATAATTTAATTGGCTAGGCCCATAAGGAAGAAGATGTAGATTTCATTTGTCCAATTATTTGGATATGGGAGCGTGGAAAGTGTGGAGCCCATTATGTCGACATCATTTACAAGATATTAAAAAGATATATGGAGATATTTATTTTAATGAAGAAAATAAAAGTGTTAAGTAATAAATCTACATGGAGTAATTGATGGGAATTAAATATATAATGAGTATGGAAAGAATATTATTCTTTATGGTTGGAGTTAATAAAGAATAAATAATTCCCAAATAAGGAAAATTGTAAATGCATGAGAATTATATTATTTGACGCGTGGCACATTCTTATTGGAGCATTTTTCATTGTCTTGACATGTGGCATATTCTCATTCGGTGATGATGTGGTAGTGGTGAATAGAAAAGGAAAGTGGATTCCTTTGAAAGCTATAAATACGCTATGGATACAAGAAAAATGGGGAGGTCCGAAGAGTAGAATTTTTATTTCATTGTTTTAATTTCTCTTTTGTAATAATGGAGTAATTTCTCCGCTAGGGTGGAGGAAGAAACTACTTCTTGCATGTAAGTTTTGATATTTAATTTTCTTTTAATTATTACTCTCCAATTAGTTTTAATTGTCTAGAAATTTTCTCTTCTTTATATGCTTCATAATAACTGTTTTGGGTAGTTTAGCTACCGATCTTTTATAAGTGAAGGAAAATTAGGCCTTAGATTATCGAATTGAGTCGAATTGATATTTTATTAATGATAAATTTTCCAAGGCATGAGATTGGGTTCAAAATTGCCTTGTGCAGTTTTGAGAGTAAATTAAAGAAATTAATTGTTACAACTGTTAGAAGTAGTGGAATCCAAAACCCTAGTCTCTCTCTCTTTGGTCAACAAAATTAGTTTTTCCTTAAAAATATTTTCTTTATTAATCTTAAAACAAATCTTCATAAAAGTCTGAGCAACGAACTTCTACTTACCACCTGTAAAACTACATCAGTTTTTGGCGCCGCAGACGCGGACTGTATATAGATTAGGTTTTAGATTTTTTTTTTTAGTTTTTACTAGTATTTTTTTTTTCTTTTTATTTTTTCTATTTTACGTCTTTGGGTATTTTTCTTGTATTTTTGGTGTGCAGATTTTTCTTGAAATTAAAAGTGGAAAGTGGAATAAGAAACCAAACAGGTAAGTATCCAAGATTTTATTTTTGTTCCCTTTTGTAAATATTTATTTTTGAAAATATTCTGATTTTTTAGATATTTTGTTTATTTGTACATATTATTTTTTGATTATTTTTATTATTTTTTTTTTGTAATTTTTTTTTATTTTTTTATTCATTTTATTTTATATATAAAAAAAACACGTTGCACACACCAATTGCATCGTCAGACAACTGATTTTAGGAAAACCCGTGGAAAAGTACGTTGAACCCGTGCCTTGGGCCTTATGGGAGTTACCAAATTAAATTCCACAAACCTTAGCCCAAGATCGTTGACCGGTCTTTGATCGTAGGTATATTCAGCTTAAGGTAACTTGAGCCTACCAATTTTAGTCTACCCTGCATTTGCACGTGCCCAAAAAAAAATGTCGAGCTAGTATTATAAAGACCAATATAATGATTATTCATCTGAATATCTAAATGGACAATATCCGTACTATGCTCGTAGTGTGGATAGTACTTGGGACCACTACCGACTTTCCGAGGGTTATGGTTCATACCATGGTGATCCCAATTACTATCCGCACGTCCACCAATCATACAAACGGGCGAATGAGCAATATTATAATGAAGAAAATGAGAGTTCTCCATCTTTAGAGGATTTAATCAAACAATTGCCACCAGTTCCCGATGAATATAAAACTCAGTCCATAGAAGATGCAATCAAACTGTTTCAATTGACAAGTCTTTCTTTACAGGAATCACTTAAGAAGTTCAATAAATCTATATGTGAATCTGAAATAATCATGGATAAACTGTGAGAATCTTAATAAGCAGGAGGACCAAAATGCACCTAAGACTATTGCTCATAAAGAACTTGAACTCGAAAATAGTGTTTCCAATCTTACCCTTGATAATACATATAATTATTCAACTAATTTAGAGGATGGGGTTAGATATGAAAACACTGCATGTTTAGATAAGGTTCAACCACCTTCATATTATTATGAAGATGAGGATAGTATCGATGAAGAATTTGAAATGCGTAGTCGTAATGACGAGGAATTTGTTACAACAATTGAGCCTTATAATGATAATGGTATTTCTAGTTCAAATCCTACTGATTATTCACCTATTCAAAGGGATAAGGATTTTTTTAGAGATACCATAGTTTTAGACGGTGTAGTATATCATTGTGATTACGAAGCTGATGATGGTTTAGAGGAAAGAGTTTATCCTGAGAGTAGTGTTTTAGAGTCTAGCGATTCAGAAACAATAGTCTCTTCTGAGGATTATACAAATGTAGAACCACCTAATTTCAACCTAGAAGAAATAAAAGACCCTTTTCCTAAATATGATAATTTAGAAATTAAGGAAATTGTGACTAGTTTATCCAAGGATATTGACAACTCTAGGTTTGGGGGTGAATATCATTCTCCCCGTGGTTTACCTTCGACTCTTACAAAGGTCCCTAATTTGGGACTTAACATATGTGCCTCTACCATCTTAAGAGACTATCTTCATGCACGTTTTCCTGAACCTAGTTATGTCCAAAATGAAACTCAGTTGATAAAAACCCATACTCTGGTTGATGTGGTTAATCCGGTTCATGATACCATAATTGACTTTGTTGTCCCTCCAAGATTTTATTTACCAAATGTGGGAGTATCTCAATCTAAAATGTGTCGTTATATAGTTTTTAGAACTAAACCTAATTATTTTAGGAAATTAGAATCATCGACACATTTACTTAAAAATAACCACCAATATGGTCAACTGTGTGAGTCAAATCTAATTGACTTAGAGGATCCTCAATTATTCAGGTTATTATTATGTGCTTCTAAGTTCTTATTTGAGTTTTTCCAGACTTTGCAACCTGATCCTCCGGATCCTACCAATGAGGAAACCTGGCCCATGAAAATATTTTATTCAGACCCTTTTATAGAGCCTGAACCTGAACCACAACTAGATATAGTTGTCTTAAATAGAAAACTTGATAAGGATGTATTTGGTTGGTTCACTTTTTTGTTGTGCTGCAGTTTTCTTCTATTTGTGGTAACATTATTTGATGCAGATGATCCACAATTGTTTCGGTTATTGCTTTATGATATGAGGTAATTAATTATTTCTTATGTCTGGCTGAAGATGTTAAACTTAGCACTTTTTGGGAGGTAACCCATGCTCATGCAACACGGTAATATCTTTCCTTAACTCTTTTGCTTCAAATGGTAACAGTTTCTCCTTGTTCATGCTTTTAATTTTATCTTTAGAACATTGAGGACAATGTTAGATTTAAGTTTGGGGGTATGGGAGAAACTTTTTAGTTGCATTGTTAAACTCCAGAGCCTAGAAATTTATGCTTATTAAGGATGACACTAACCAATCTAAGTGGATGGAAGCATCTTGGTTGTAGGAGTTGAGGAACCAATCTGATTAGATGGAAACATCTAAAGAGTCTATTCATAAAAGCACAGAGCTCAGGTGTTAGAAATAACATGGTAGTTTCACCATATCTCGTTGAGTCCTTTTCACTTCTATTTTTATTTTGTTTTCTTTTTAAAATATGTTTCTCCAAGTGATTAGGTGGGGCTCATGATTCAAGTTGTTACCACTGCTAGGGTGAAATAGAGTGATTGAGTTACTAAAAAAAAAAAGGACCAGACCAATTAGACCAAAAGGAATAAATTAATAAAATAAATAAAAATTAACACTTGGATAGCAATATGTGTGTGTTCTCCCTGTCTCCGTCGCCTAAACAAGCGTGGAACGCAGGATCCACGGGAATTACCATGTAATATGCTGACAAGAAGCATGCGCTTGGATCCGCAAGATCTAATCATGTTGTTATAAAAAATTAAAAAAAATAAAAATAAAAATAAATGTTAATGTTAAATAAATCGACCACTAGTTCCCTTGTATATGCCAGTTGAGTTGATCTAGAATTAGGATTATCAACCACTGGTTCCCTTGTATATGCCAGTTGTGTTGATATTAGTCAGACCAGTATCTCAGTCCATTAGGATAGGTTCATTTTGGCAGTGGCCTTCAAACAGATATGAGAAACATCGTTCACCTAGTCAACATCAAAACCATCTATATTTTTCTATATCCATCTCTTAATCTATCCATGTGATTTGTTGACTCCGGGTATTGATGTCCATAGTGCAACTATCTGAGTAGAGATCTGTCACTTATATATGAATTTTAGTATGCTTGAGTGCAAACTCGTGTACAACAATTGGAATTTCGCATCAGGGTACTTCCTCCTGTAGTCAATGAGAGCATGCCAACCAAGGAGATTCTTTAGTGCTGTCCAAGGTTCTGTGTAGACAACTAGGGTCTGGCGTAAAGGTTTTGTGGGTACACCTCTGGTAAACCCTCCCGAGACTATAACTCGGCCACTAGGGCCACCTAGGGGTTTAAAGGCTTTTTGCATGCGCTAAATGCAATCGACGATGCTGCGATAAAGAGTTAGGATTTTATTTTATTAGATTTACTCGGGACTAGCAAACAATAAGTTTGGGGTATTTGATAGACGCATTTATGTGTCTACTTTGTCTCAATTTTGTATATTGTTAGTTGGTAGGCTGAGAAAGATGCCTACAAATGTAAACTGCAAGTGCACAGTGTCGACAAGCAACACAGGGCAAGCACAGGTCGATCCACAGATATTTGGAGGGTGTAAAGTTGAACTTATGGTCTTCTAAACTGATTCTTGATGATAAGTGACACAAAAGTGGATGTTTGGTGTCGATACGACAAGAAATGGTAGTGATTTGTAAAGTAAATATGCAAAACAGATCGTGAACAATTGCTAGAGAGTTACTAGGGTGGTTAAATCCACCTCCTAATCCTATACTAAGGTAATACAACTCAAATTATGCTCTTGTATTTCCCTTGAAGATCTCAGGTGAATAACTTATCAACTGATTTTACTAATTCTCCCCTAGTATTGGTTGTCTTCTTACAGTACAACCAATCACAGGCTAATTTGAGCAATCTAGCTAACTATTATTCCTATTTCAATTAAGCACAGCAAGAACACAATTTGAATATGAATTAACTCAACATATTATTAAGGGTTTCATCTACACCCTAGCAGAGTGATTTAGAACATAATCAAAGTAGTTAAAACACAACTGAAATTAAGCTAACAAATTAAACCCTAAAATTGCCGAGAGCGTTCTTACACCAAGAACAATTCTAATTTATACCTAGAACTCTTCTCTAACACTCAAAATCAAAATTAAATGCATACCCAATCGTCTGAATTGATTGTCCCCTCTTCCAATTCGGCTCTGCAAGCCATTAATGCGATGTTGGAGAAACCCTAACTCCATCTATCTCGAGCTCAGCTTCTAGGGATTTGGGAGAAGCTGTGGTGGAGATAGCTAGAGCTAGAGATGGTGAAGGCGGCTGTGCTGCTGCTGTTGTCGGGAGAAGGAGATGTTGCTGGCTCTGATAATGGTCGGGGGAAGGGACGAGCTCTGGTTTTGTCGGGAGAGAAAGATACAAAAGATGAATAAGAGGAGTGTTTGGTGGTTTGGTTGATGGGTGAAGGGAACAGGCAGCTAGGGTGTTAGGCGGGAGCTTCGAATGTTGATGTATCGAGTGAAGAGGCCGTTGGATGCAACTACTTGATTCCATCTTAACGGTTCATGATGGAGCGGGCTTGGATTCGGGTCATGGGTCGGATCTTGGATAGCTCAAGCCCATATCTTTGTAAACAGGTTGCAACTGATGCGCAAGCGGGCTGCAACTTCTCTTCCATAGTCGCTAGTCTCCAACTTTCTGCTCTTTTGGCTCCTCAATTCATCCAAGCTTTATTTACTACCTAAAAACACAAAATTAATTAGTATAAGTATTTATTCTTGAAAACAAAGAAAATACAGAATTTGGGATAATATCTGATTGTAAAGCACAAAAGATGAGTTAAATGCCAATAAAAAGGTGTAGAAATATGCAATATTTGGCACTCATCAAATACCCCCAAACCTGAATTTTACTTGTCCTCAAGTGAAACAGAAATTAAGAAATCCTAACTATACCACCTGTCGCTGGTCTCTCGAATGCATTTAGCGTATGCACTAAGCCTTTAAACCCCTAGGTGTCCCTAGTGGACGAGTTGTAGTCTCGTGAGGGTTTACCAGAGGTGTACCCACAAAACCTTCTCCAACTTCAGAGCGTAAAAGAGTCTCAATCATCCAAGGAGCTATGAGGACATAGAGTTTCTGCATGCTAGTAACACGAAGTTAGAACTATCAAAGAACGCATTCTCATCCTTAAGAGTTGAGCGAGAAATAACCATACCATATGAAAGAATTCGGATTCGAGAGTGATCACAAGCCTCGACTTCTGCCTCACCATTAGGGTTTTATGATAATTGCACTCAAAAAGACCGCTTTTTTAGTCTCTCATGTGTGCAGACAGTAATAAAGAGAGAAATCCTGCACACGTTGATGGTGTGAAGGAGAACCTTCTGAAATAATTTCTGGAGACTCCACAGAATTGTGGACAAAAAGAATCTTTTTCTGATGATCTCTAAGAAAGGAAATCAACCATTAGCAAGGATGGGAGTACTCACTACCTTCACATCCGATCGGCAATTAACACCACTCTCACAACATCCATAGAAATGTCTTCAATCTTCGGTCTTCGGTCTTCAACTGTTGATGATGAACTTCTGAACTTCTCAAAAACTTGACAATTAGTAACTTTTCTCTTCAATTTCCTTGTTGCTTGGAATTTTCTTCTTGAATTCTTCTTCTTTACCATGGTGGTATCAAAACTAAACTAGGAAAATAAACTACAAATTTTTTTTTTTTTTTTTTTATTTTTAATTTTTTTTTTGAAATTAAAAACATGAAATGAAAATAACAACAAATACAATGAAACTACTAACTACATGGATGAAAGACTTTATCACTCAATTTTCCACAACTTGTATTGTCTTGATTTCATAAACTTCACTAATTCTCATCTTATTTTCTTTTCTTTGAATTGTTGCATGTAAACCTTGGACTATTTCAACTTTTCTTCAAATATTCTGACGTTGCTCTGCTCGTTGACGATGATGTGTTTCTATGGATCTGTTGATGTTGTCGCGAGGGAGAGAGTGGTGTTAACTGCTAATCAAACTACAAGAAGGAGTTTTCATCTTTAGACGCCATCCTCATGATTGACAAAATTAGCACTCAAGAGATCAAAAATAGTGCTGAAAGTGGTGCGAAGTTGGGTAGCTCACCATTCCTACCCGGAATTGACGTACGGTGACACACACTCTAAAAGCTTTTCTAGAAAGTCACAAAAATTGAAGGTCGGTGCCTCGATTGATGTAAAAATGGGTAGTCTCCACTATGGGTGATCACAATTCTACTACCAAATATCTTTGCAAAGACCTAATTCGCCCTCCAAGATGGTTAAATCCAACTTTAACGCTCTAATCAACTAAGAAAGCCGATTGTGTTCTCCAGTACTTCCAAGTTCAGTTATTTCGGTCAGACTCTCTATGTAAACATAGCTAGAAGCATGCTAGTGACTCTAAGATCTCTAAAATTTGGAGGTTTAATGCAAGTATTTACAAAGAGTTTGATATTTTTTTTTTTTTTTTTTTGAATTAACTCAAGACTAAAAACTCTATATGCAAAACACACCCCCAAACCTAAATCTAACATTGTCCTCAACGAGTCAACAGATGATAAGAATTTAAACAATCACATACCATGAGAACTATGTTGAGAAGAGAAAAGGGAAGAGATTACCGGATGCACAAGGATGGTGCTAAACCAAAGAGGATGAAGCTTTGAAAGCAAACAACAAGAGCGCAAGACAAAAATTTTGGTTAGCACATATTAAAAAAAAAAAGGAAAAGGGAAAGAGAATGGATTTTTGGTACATATATATGTACACAAGTGAACTAGTTTAGTCCACATAGATGGGGTCTTCCAGGTTTACGGTCTCAACTTCTGGTGGAAGATGCTCCAGAAATGGTTTCAATCTCTCGACCATTGACCTTGAAGATGTTCTTGTTTGCTTGGGTTTTCGATTTCAATAGATCCATGGGGGAAAACAAAGCGTACCAAGAATGGACTCGACCATCGAGAATGTAACTTTCCCGGAAACAAATGCAAACGAGTGTTGTACAATAAAACTTTTTGACCAGGTGTGAAAGACTTGCGCAAAATGCGCTTGTCATGAAACACTTTCATTCTTTGTTTGTACATTTTGGCACTATCATATGCATCATTTCTTAACTCTTCTAACTCATTGAGTTGAAGTTTTCTTTGGGTACCAGCCTTATCAAAATCAAAGTTCAGTTTCTTTACAACCCAATATGCACGATGCTCTAACTCTACAGGTAGATGACAAGCTTTACGGTACACAAGTATGTAAGGGGACATGCCAATGGGAGTCTTGTATGCAGTTCTATAGGCCCACAAAGCATCATTTAAACGTAAAGACCAATCTTTCCTAGAAGGATTGACAGTCTTCTCAAGAATATGCTTAATTTCCCTATTAGAAACTTCTACTTGGCCACTGGTCTGAGGATGGTAAGGTGTTGCTACCTTATGAGTGATTCCATACTTGCGCACAAGTGATTCAAAAGGTCTATTGCAAAAATGACTACCTCCATCATTGATTATTGCTCTAGGTGTTCCAAAGCGGGAGAAAATGTTTTCTTTAAGAAAAGAAAGAACAACTTTATGATCACTTGTTTTGGATGCAATGGCTTCTACCCACTTAGAGACATAATCAACAAGAACAAGAATGTACAACTTACCTTCAGAGTTGGGAAATGGACCCATGAAATCAATACCCCACACATCAAACAGCTCAACAATCAAAATGGGTTGTAAGGGCCTCATGTTTCTTTTAGAGATACTTCCTAATTTCTGGCATCTGTCACAAGCAACACAAAAAGCATGGCTATCCTTAAATAATGTTGGCCAATAAAAACCACTCTGCAAGATCTTTGCAGCAGTTTTCTTGGCACTAAAGTGGCCTCCACATGCATGGTAATGACAGAAAGAGATGACATCCCTTTGTTCAGAATTGGGGACACATCTCCTAATGATTTGGTCTTGGCAGTACTTAAACAGATATGGGTCATCCCAAAGGAAATGTTTAACTTCAGCCAAGAATTTAGAACGGTCTTGTTTAGACCAATGCAAAGGCATTCTACCTGTAGCAAGGTAGTTCACGATATCAGCAACCACGACATTTCGAGACACAAGCATCAATTGTTCATCGGGGAATGATTCTCTAATCAGTACGGATTCATCAACAGATTCAACATTCAACCTAGACAAGTGATCATCAACAACATTTTCCGACCCTTTCTTATCTCGAATTTCGAGGTTGAACTCTTGTAACAAGAGTATCCATCGAATTAGACGAGCCTTAGCATCTTTTTTAGACAAAAGATATTTCAATGCAGCATGGTCAGAATATATGATGACTTTAGACCCTATTAAATAAGATCTAAACTTATCCAATGCAAACACAACGGCTAGCAACTCTTTCTCTGTTGTTGAATAATTCAGTTGAGCATCATTAAGTGTTTTACTAGCATAGTAGATCACATAAGGGAGTTTGTCTACTCGCTGGCCTAAAACAGCTCCTACATCATAGTCAGATGCATCACACATAATTTCAAATGGTAAAGTCCAGTCGGGTGGTCTGACTATAGGGGCAGATGTAAGGAGAGCCTTCAATTGCTCCCATGCTTCCTTACAAGCATCATCAAAGACAAATGCAACATCTTTTGCAAGAAGATTACACAAAGGTCTTGAAATTTTACTAAAGTCTTTGATGAATCGGTAAAAACTCCTGCATGGCCTAAGAATGATCTTATGTCCCTCACGAACGAGGTTGAGGCAAGTGTTGAATGAGATCAACCTTGGCTTTATCTACTTCTATGCCTTTTTCCGAGATGATATGCCCTAAAACAATGCCTGAGTTAACCATGAAATGACATTTTTCCCAATTCAAAACCAAATTCTTTTCCTTACACCGAATCAAAGACACGAGTAAGATGATGCAAACATTCATCAAAAGAAGACCCAAAGACAGAAAAATCATTCATGAAAATTTCAAGAAACTTATCTACCATGTCAGAAAATATGCTCATCATGCAACGTTGAAAAGTAGCGGGTGCATTACACAACCCAAAAGGCATATGACGATAAGCAAATGTTCCATAAGGACATGTAAATGTGGTCTTTTGTTGGTCTTCGGGTGCTATGTGAATTTGGTTGTAGCCCGAATAGCCATCTAAGAAACAATAGTGACTATGTCTCGACAACCTTTCTAGCATTTGGTCAATGAAGGGGAGGGGAAAATGGTCTTTATTTGTTACTGTGTTCAATTTTCTATAGTTAATACAAACTTGCCACCCTGTTGTCACAAGGGTGGGGACAAGCTCATTCATTTCATTTTGAACTACAATAATGCCAGACTTTTTGGGTACCACTTGAATGGGACTGACCCACTGGCTATCTGGAACTGGGTAAATGATACCCGCATCAAGCAATTTCAAAATCTCACCTTTAACAACATCTCTCATATTGGGGTTAAGTCTCCTTTGCATTTTCCTAGATGGCTTAGTATTTTCTTCAAGATATATGTGATGCATGCAAATTGTGGGACTTATACCTTTAAGATCTGAGATGGTCCAACCTAAGGCTCCTTTATGTTCTTTAAGCACTTCTAAAAGTTGACTTTCCTGTTCTTTGTCTAAACATGATCCAATAATCACAGGTAAAGTATCAGAAGGACCTAAGAAAGCATACTTCAAAGTATCGTAATGGTTTCAAATCAAGCTTAGGTGGTTCATCAAGAGGTGAGGCGATTTGGAATCGAGAGAGTGGAAGTGGTTCCACTGCATCCGCCATTTAGCAATATCCATGGGTGGAACAGATTCAAGCAAAGAGTGAATTTCACCAATGTACTTAGACTCAAAGAGATCTAAGTCAAAGTTATCTAAACATGCTTGCAAAGGGTCCACCTGACAAAATGTCGTGCAATGAGTCTTGGATCGACTCTCAATCATGTTAATCTCGTGCAAATCAAGATCATCACAATCAATGGGTTGTTGACTAGTGTTAAAAACATTCAGTTCTACGGTCATGTTACCAAACGATAATTTCAACACTCCATTACGACAATTTATGATAGCATTGGACGTCGCCAGAAAGGACGTCCTAAAATAACAAGAATGTGATTATCCGGGTTTTGCACGGGTTGAGTATCTAAGACAATGAAGTCCACAGAAAGAAAAATTTATCAACATTGATTAACACATCTTCAACAATGCCACGAGGGATTTTCACGGATCTCGTCCGCTAATTATAGCGTAACGGAGTGGGTTTCAACTCCCCAAGACCTAACCGCACATACACAGTATGGCAATAGATTCACACTTGCTCCTAAGTCTAGTAACGCCTTTTCGACCACATGGTCACCTATGGTGCATGTAATTGTTGGACTACCTGGGTCTCAAAACTTAGTTGGAATCTTGCTTTGAATTATTGAGCTCACTCGCTCGCTGAGAAAGGCACGCTTATGCACATGAAGCTTTCGCTTTGTGTGCACAGATCCTTCAAAAACTTAGCATAGGTGGGTATCTGCCTGATTGCTTCAAGAAATGGAATGTTTATGTTAACTCGTTTGAACATTTCCAAAATCTCGCTGTACTGGTTACCCCCTTTCTGCTGCACCAACCTTTGTGGGAATGGAGCAACAGGCACATGACATGGCAAAGAAACATCTATATTAGTAGGACTTTTAGATTTATCAACATGCTCATATTCATTTTCTACAGTAGATGTTTTCTGCGGTGTTGTGTGTACTGGTGAGTCTGATTTAGACTCGCTTGACTGTGGTACACCTACATTGTTCTCAAAAACTTTAACACTATAAAGAGTGGTGACAGCATTCACATGACTATGTGAAGTTTCATTGCAGGTTGAAGTACCTGCCTGAAATACATTCTTTGGATTTTGTTGGGGTTGACTAGGGAGTTTACCTTTTTCTCTCTCATTCAATGCATCACAAATTTGACCCATTTTAAGTTCTAGACTTGTGAAACGTTGGTCGGTGGTCTTCTGAAGTTGTAAAAGATTTTGGGTCAACAGACCGACACTGTCCTCAAAGCTAGGCTTTTTGGTAGGCTTCTAAAGTGGTTTGATTTTAATGCCTACATGTTATAACTGCAAGTGCACAGCGCCTGTTGGAGGCGTGGCAAGTACAGGTCGATCCCACAGAGACTTGTGGTGTTGTATGTTGATCTAAGGCTTTGCTTACTGATTTCTAGAAGTGACAGATATATTTGTTGTTTGTCGATACGACTGAAGTTGAGTGTTATAACAATGAAGTAAAGATGAAATACAAACAGTGAGAGTAAAGGGGCACTAGGATTGTACAATCCACCACTAAATCATGCTATGTGTTCAACTAAATGGAGCTTTCTTGTTCCCGTATGACAAGGATAATGTGTCAAGATTATCACCTATCTAAGGAGTTTCACCTAATGATAACTCAATTATCATTAAGGTACTAACCCGGAGAGCACTAGTTGTCTAATTAAGCACAACTAGTCAAGGGAATCAACAAATATCTCTAAGGTTTGAGTCAAGCATAACCAATACAGCTTTAGCCTAACTACAATGCATACATGGCATTCATTGTGAGAGTAAAGCATTGGAAAGCTAGAATTGAGATTATCTTTATAGTTTAAGCATTCAAGAACACCCACACAAAGTAGAACAACATGACAGAGAATTAGGGTTTCATTGAAATCCTAGCAAACTATTTTAGAACATGATTAAAACATAAAACAACTAAAATTGGTGCTCCGCTAGTCCAGCATAAGTTCTTACAACACAAGACCCCTTCTATTTATACATGCAAAATACCAAACCCTAATTCATTTTAAATTGAAAAGTAAACGCATACCCAATCGCCCATACTCCCTGAATCGCACTCTCCTCTGTCAATTCGTCTCAGAGCTGATGGTTTCCCTCAATTGATTTGATGTAAGAGCAAACCCTAGCTCCAATTATCTCTAACCTAGCTTCTAGGGTATGAAGAAGCTATGATAGAGATAATCTCGAGATAGGGTGGCGGAGCAGGTGGCTGATGGAGTCAGGTGCAGAGATGGAGTGGTGGTGAAGAGGTAGCTCTGCCATGGGTATGGAGAAGAAGGTGAAGGGGATGGTTTCTCTGAGGAGTAGGTCGGGGAAGAAAGAGAAGAAGGAAGAAGAAATGGGTTTGCTCGAGTGGGGGTATAGGTATAGGGCAATTTGGTGCGGAGCAGGTGCAGCGATCTTCGATGAGAATGATGGAGCGAGCGTCGGATGCATATGATGGAGATCTCAACGGCTCAGGGATCATCGGGCTATTTTGGTGTTGAGCGAATGCATCAAGGGATGATGTGAGGAAGGCAGCGAACGTTGGATGTTGAAGGAGCAAATCTGACGGCTCAGAGGGAACGGGTTCGGATCCGGGTCGTGGCTAGCTCAAGCCCATGTCTTCCTTGTTGGGTTGCAACTGATGCGCGCGCGGGCTTTGACTTTTTGCTCCATAGACGCTTGTCTCCACTTTTCTGCTCTTTTGGCTCCTCAATTTCTCCGAGCTGTATTTATTTCCTAAAAACACAAAATTAATTAGTACAAATATTTATTCTTGAAAACAAAGAAAATACAGAATCTGGGATAATATCTGATTTCTGAGCACAAAAGATGGGTTAAATGCCAATAAATAGATGTATAAATATGCAATATTTGGCACTCATCACTTTTTCTCTACAGGGTACTAAGTGTGTGGTTGTACTTGGGGGTTTCTAGGATATGAGTATCCTTGGTTATTATTTGTTGTTCCCCCATGTATAGGTCCTTTAGACCATGAGAAGTTAGGGTGATTCCTCCACCCTGGGTTGTAGATTTGAGAATAAGGGTTATTCTCTTGCCTATGGTACAACGCATTGGCTTGCTCAGTTTTAGACTCTTGAAAAGCATGTAAGTCTGGACAACTGTCCACTAAGTGGTCTGAACTATGGCATGCGGCACAAGTGGCCATTTCAATTTGGTCACGGAGAGTAGGGGCATTAGTTTTTACATTCTTCTGCAACTCTAGCACTTCTATTCTCCTAGCCAAAGATGCCATCTTTGCATTTCCCTTAAAGTCAGACTCAATTCTATGAACATTGGCTACGGGGGGTAGTCCTTTTAGGTTCACTGGATGGACTCCCACTTCGAGTCTTTTCAAATGACTTCGATTAAGAAAGTCCAAGCCTCATTAGCACTTTTGTCAATAAATGCACCATTGCACATTGACTCAACTGTGGTTCGGGTCCTAACATCTAGGCCTTCATACAAAATTTGCACAAGTCTTCATTTTTCAAAACCATGGTGGGGACATTGGATCAATAATTCATTGAATCTCTCCAAATATTTTGCTAGAGTCTCTTCTTCTAATTGCACAAAACCATTTAGACTTTGGCGAATTGTCGCAGTCTTATGGTTGGGGAAAAACCTTTTGAAAAATTCTTTTGTGAGATCATCCCATGTTCTAATGGACTGTGGTTGTAGGGCATGAAGCCATGACTTGGATTTTTCTTTCAAAGAGAAAGGGGACAATCTCAGCTTGAGGGACTCTTCCGTCATTTGGGTAAAACGTAGAGTCCTGCGTATACCTTCAAAATCTCTCACATGGTGGTAAGGGTTTTCAGCATCAACCCCTCTAAACACGGGCAACATGTAAATTGTGCTTGCTTTCAGTTCAAACTGGCCAGCATCAACTGGTAGAATGATGCAAGAGGGCTGGCTTGCCCTAGTGGGGTACATGTAGTCCTTGAGACTACGAGGTTGGTTCGGTTCATCGCCCATTGTCTCAAATTGGTCTGGGCTTTCTACTGAAGAACTGGGTATGTTAACAATTTCTTCTTGGCGGATTCTAACTAGTCGATTTGTTTGGTCTCTAAAAGACACAATCATAACCTAGCTAGCACATCAAGAATATTAAACACTCATACAACCAATCGATTTTCAAAACAGGGAGGCAAATCTCATAAGAATCAAACACTAGTTCTCTGAATTAATCACACAGGATTGATGTCTGCTACTTTTAAGAAATGCACAACACAAACTTGCTTGGCAGGTTGAACAGAAGAAAAAAAAAACATAATATGTGCACAGTTTTCAGGGCAGCTAGATTATGCTCACTCAAGGTGAAGCATGTGCTGTGTGATTGTGAAAAACAACAGTTTGGCAGGTGAATATGGCTCACAGGTTATCAAAAATTTAGATACAAAATTTCAGCACGGCTAACAACAAACTTGGCCAACCAAGGTATAGCTCAAATACCAAAGAATCAAACCTTTGTGGACAAATTCAAATTGTTATACTGCCTAGACAAGTAGTAATGCACAGAGCACAGAATAGCATATAGATTCAAGCAGTTTCAGGTGTGAAACCATGCACAGGCTTTGTTGAGGTTAGGAAATCCACAGTGAAATAGCACTGATTATTCAGTCAGTTTCAGTGCACAGAACACACAAACGCACAAGTTTCAGCTAACACGAATTTTACTCAAGAGTTAAAGATCATGCAAAAATTCCAGATGTTGCAGGATTGAGCAATACCTAGCAAGGTAGCTAGTTTATCATGCATGCATGCCAATAAGTTTAAGAATATCACTCAACATGTTATGGGTTTCGGACAACCAAGCAATTCACAAGGTCATGTTCATGGCATGGTGAAACAACAATTCAGCTAGCAAATAAGTCACTCAATCAATTCGATTCATGCACAAAATAGTAGCTATATGTTGCAAAGTTGTTATGCACAAGAAGGTAGTTTAGCAAGCAAAAATTCTATTCGGATTTCACATTATGCACAGTACCACAGGTGCACAAATTTAAGATATTGCAGGGGTTGAATGACTAGCTTGGCAGGTGATTATGGCTCAACAGATTCAACAGGTCAGCATGCTACTCAAGTTTCACAGATCATGCACAAAGTTTCCAGGGCATCTAGTGTATCAGGCTATCATGGTTTATCATTCATGCAGATATAGAGTGTAATGGTGTTTGAGAATGACCAACCGGTTTTAGCCACAATGACTATGCTGTTCTGCTCCTTGTTCTTCCTTTTCTTGGCTTTTGCAGAAGTATTGCAGGTACCTGTGAGCTCAAAGGAAGGATTCAGTACACAGATTTGCGCAGATGGAGCAAGGGATTAAAAACCAACAGATGAGAGCTGCAGAATGCTGAATACAAATGCAACTAACTTCAGGCAAGCAATGGAGAACCAAAAATTACAGCTAAGAAAGTGAAGGAAATCAACTGAATATGTATATGTATATATATATATATATATATATATATATTTTATTTTTTTTAGAATGATGTGGGATGAGATGCAGTGAAACTATCTTGCAAGAAAACTAAATGATATAAACATGTAACAGCAAATGATTATGACTAAAGTTAAAACTACAACTAATGCTAGTCACACTGAAATGCAGATTATACAACAAATGGGTTACAGACTTACACTATAATAGCTGAAAAATAGCAATCTAAACACACATAAACTTCACTAGATACAGGACAATGCAAGTAAACAAAAATGATGAAAGATAGAGCATACAATGGAGTTAACTAAGATGCAACTAAGATGACTCAAATGCAAAATATATAAATGTAGATGGGTTATACTAAGCTACGTAAACTATTACAAAGAAGAAGTAACTAACTTAACTTAAAGAAATTACAGCTAGAAATGCAAGAGCAAGATGCAGGTGATGGAAAGAACAAAAAAAAAAGACTTAACTGGATGCAGTTTATATAAACAAATGGATTCACACTACTCTGATAAGAACACAAAAATTAACTAACAAATTAAACCCTAAAATTGCCGAGAGCGTTCTTACACCAAGAACAATTCTAATTTATACCTAGAACTCTTTTCTAACACTCAAAATCAAAATTAAATGCATACCCAATCGTCTGAATTGATTGTCCCCTCTTCCAATTCGGCTCTGCAAGCCATTAATGCGATGTTGGAGAAACCCTAACTCCATCTATCTCGAGCTCAGCTTCTAGGGATTTGGGAGAAGCTGTGGTGGAGATAGCTAGAGCTAGAGATGGTGAAGGCAGCTGTGCTGCTGCTGTTGTCGGGAGAAGGAGATGTTGCTGGCTCTGATAATGGTCGGGGGAAGGGACGAGCTTTGGTTTTGTCGGGAGAGAAAGATAGAAAAGATGAAGAAGATGAGTGTTTGGTGGTTTGGTTGATGGGTGAAGGGAACAGGAAGCTAGGGTGTTAGGCGGGAGCTTCGAATGTTGATGTATCGAAGAGGTCGTTGGATGCAACTACTTGATTCAATCTTAACGGTTCATGATGGAGCGGGCTTGGATTCGGGTCATGGGTCGGATCTTGGATAGCTCAAGCCCATATCTTTGTAAACAGGTTGCAACTGATGCGCAAGCGGGCTGCAACTTCTCTTCCATAGTCGCTAGTCTCCAACTTTCTCGCTCTTTTGGCTCCTCAATTCATCCAAGCTTTATTTACTACCTAAAAACACAAAATTAATTAGTACAAATATTTATTCTTGAAAACAAAGAAAATACATAATTTGGGATAATATCTGATTTTAAAGCACAAAAGATGAGTTAAATGCCAATAAAAAGGTGTAGAAATATGCAATATTTGGCACTCATCATTAGTGCTCATTTTTGTACTTATTTTACTATTTTTTGTATTTGTAGGTGTTTTTGTGAAATAAAGCTCAATGGACTAAAATGTGGAATTCCGCTCGTAAAATGGAGGAAATGAAGTGATTTATAATTTAATTGGCTAGGCCCAAAAGGAAGAAGATGTAGATTTCATTTGTCCAATTATTTGGATATGGGAGCGTGGAAAGTGTGGAGCCCATTATGTCGACATCATTTACAAGATATTAAAAAGATATATGGAGATATTTATTTTAATGAAGAAAATAAAAGTGTTAAGTAATAAATCTACATGGAGTAATTGATGGGAATTAAATATATAAAGAGTATGGAAAGAATATTATTCTTTATGGTTGGAGTTAATAAAGAATAAATAATTCCCAAATAAGGAAAATTGTATATGCATGAGAATTATATTATTTGACACGTGGCACATTCTTATTGGAGGATTTTTCATTGTCTTGACATGTGGAATATTCTCATTCGGTGATGATGTGGTAGTGGTGAATAGAAAAGGAAACTGGATTCCTTTGAAAGCTATAAATACGCTGTGGATACAAGAAAAATGGGGAGGTCCGGAGAGTAGAATTTTTATTTCATTGTTTTAATTTCTCTTTTGTAATAATGGAGTAATTTCTCCGCTAGGGTGGAGGAAGAAACTACTTCTTGCATGTAAGTTTTGATATTTAATTTTCTTTTAATTATTACTCTCCAATTAGTTTTAATTGTCTAGAAATTTTCTCTTCTTTATATGCATCATAATAACTGTTTTGGGTAGTTTAGCTATCGATCTTTTATAAGTGAAGGAAAATTAGGCCTTAGATTATCGACTTGAGTCGACTTGATATTTTATTAATGATAAATTTTCCAAAGCATGAGATTGGGTTCAAAATTTCCTTGTGCAGTTTTGAGAGTAAATTAAAGAAATTAATTATTACAACTGTTAGAAGTAGTGGAATCCAAAACCCTAGTCTCTCTCTCTCTTTGGTCAACAAAATTAGTTTTTCCTTAAAAATATTTTCTTTATTAATCTTAAAACCAATCTTCATAAAAGTCTGAGCAACAAACTTCTACTTACCACCTGTAAAACTACATCACATGAATCTTCATCAAACTCACTGGTTTTTACACAATCCAAGTATACTGTGAAACTACTTCAGCGCACTGGAATGATTGACTGCAAGCCTTGTAATACCCCTGTTACACATGGACCAAGAGCATAAGTCAATGATGGTGAACTACTTTCAGATCCAACTTAGTATCGCAGCATTGTTGGAGCTCTACAATATCTCACACTCACTCGCCCTGACATTACCTTTGGCGTAAACTACACATCTCAATTCATGCATGCTCCAAGGACCACTCATATGCTTCTAATGAAGAGGATATTGACGTTATCTGAAAGACTCACTTGGATCTGGTACAACCCTCTCAGCTGGTAATATCACTTCACTCACTGGTTATTCTGATTCCGATTGGGCTGGCTGCCCAGACACTCGGAAATCAATAACTGGCTATTGTGTATTCCTTGGCAACTCTCTTATCTCGTGGCAATCCAAGAAGCAGCCAACGGTTTCCAAATACAGTATAGAAGCAGAGTATAAATATTTTCTCTCCTAGTTGCTGAAGTTATATGGCTCTCCACACCGCTATCTGAACTTAATGTCCCACTAGAGACACCCTATACACTCTACTGTGATAATGATGGAGCGAGAGCACTTGCAGCCAATCCAGTTTTTCATGCTCGGACTAAACACACTGAGGTGGATTACCATTTTATTCGTGATCTGCTTGAAGCTGAATTCGTGTCCTTTGCCTAAATTCCTTCATCTGAGCAACTAGCGGATATCCTTACTAAGGGACTCAACTACCCTACCTTCTCTGGTTAGCGAAGCAATCTGATGCGTTTTACTGATCCTACATCAGCTTGAGGGTGTGAGTTAGAAGATAGCTTTATTCTTACTGTGTATGGCACTTGAGTGCCTTAGCTTTATTCTTACTGTGTACGGCACTTGGGTGCCTTTAGTATTATATCTCTGGTAGTTGTCCTCTAGCTTTTATCTGTTAGGTTTTAGTTATCTCAAGTTCTCACATCTACTATAAATGCTGAGGTACTTCTCTTGTGTTGGATGCGCAATATTAAACATCAATGAGATAAACTCTTTCAAACACCAAGAAGGACAAGACTGTTTTGCTCGATCTACCGTGTTCTGAATACATTTTTGAAGCTGCAAAACAACGAGAAAGAATGGAAGTGGAGCTCACTGCCATTGAGAGAGAAGATGAAGTTGTCCTTAAAAGAAGACGTTGCTGACTGCCATTGATGTTTGAAGATTAAGAAGAGTCTGGGAGTCCTGGTACGTTTAGGAGAGTTGGGTTCTATTCATATTTGAAAAGGCATAGAGCAACAAAAACAAGGCTAGAAATATAGGGAAGATGAAGACGTTTCCTGACATGAATGAACATGAAAGAATGAATGAAAATAATGTGCGCTTATGAGTCTCTATCGCATTGAGAATATGGGTTTGTGTTAAATTGATGTCCAGTGCAGGGAAGAAAGATTTGCGGCTTTCAATATGTGCAGTCAGTGCACGGCCATCATCAGTCTGCACAACACACAGAAGATGTTTGAGAAAATACCTGAAAGATTGTTTCTTCACAACTCATAGATTCAGCCGGTACTAGTTTATTGCTCCAAGTCTGCCATGGAGTGGTGAGTTTTTGCACAGGTTTAGGAGAGGACTAAAAAGCTAACAGGGAGAAGGCATACTTGGCTCTGACCAGGATTCATATTGCAAGCAGAGTGGCTTGAGTGTATGGTTTGTGATAGAGATTGTCACACCCCGCTAATTCTGGCACTAAAATCGAGTCCAGAATCCGGTGATGCGCCTATCGAAGGTCCAGATTCTTCCTTTTAAAATAAGAACAATTCAGAACTACGAAAGAAATTCCAATAAATAGATAAATTATTTACAAAACACCATAAATGGTTACAATCCATAATTGACAATAATTAAACAATACATATCGACAATATTGAAATAGCGATTCCCAAATCCCCGTGATAAAATATAATTTCTTTTCTTCATCTAGTGTCTCTGTATACTCTGTAAGGAGAGAGGGAAAAAGGGGTGAGCAACCACATCCCAGTAGAGAAACTTCCAAAAATAATATAGTGCAGCGGAAAAACAAACGACGCATCAAAAACATAATTAAACAAGTATAACGTTTCGATTATTTATTCAAACTTTTATCTCTATCACACTTCCAATTTAAGTAATTAGCTTCTTAAATTATTTTAGAACATTTCTTAATTTTTGTTCAACCAGATATCACTTAGTAAATTCTCTATGCATGTATCAAACTCCGTAACTTTTAGACGTTTTTCACTTCATTGTCTTAACTAGACTTTTCCAACAAATCCTTAATCACTTCTAGACTTACAACTACTGCCCACCGCGACACACACTATGAATACTTGTGGCCCTGAACTCGGCAAACTCGACAACCCCAATCTTTATCCATGGACCGCAGCCCAAATCACAATCAACCTTTAGACACCCCAAATCTAGTGCACCTCACAAGCGCAATATCTATTATGACCACACCGGTACTCATAAGCGCGATAGCTATTATGGATACTTGATCTCAACAAACACATCTGAACATTACACCTCTACTGCCCACCGACATTCGAATCTTGACCTCTTAGCAAGTAGATTACCCAATTTCACTACACCGACAATTCGCTAATATTTCTTAAACCAAAGATTACCATTAATTTATTTTCTTTGAATCTTTTGCTTGCAAACGGTATATTTTTTTAAGTTTGATACTACCGCTTTCCAACTCTGAACTTTTCACGAAAGATAAATTGTTGAATGTACTATTAACATAATCAAAAATGTAATTGTAGTCTGTACGAGTTTTCTAGTCTGTAGCTTAGTAGTTTTCGTCATTACCTCAGTCAATAATGATTTTATTTTATTCTTAGTTTGCATTTGAGACATGGCAAAGGACCCAACAATCATTAATTAGGTGGCAAGTAGTTTTTAAGTTTGTCCATAGCTTAACTAATTAGCAGAAAAGACAAGGCCCCTTACAAGATCAGACAACGTTTTATAAAGATTCAAATTCCTTGCTACCAGAGAACCAAACACGTAAACAGGTTAAGTAAAAATGTTAAAACCATGCAATAACGTGCGTTCACATTACTATGTCGATCCGCTATACGATATATTAAATTAGCAAACGAAACAACACGTATTAATAATATTAATATAGGTTTAGTTTGTATTAATCCGAAATCCCCTACACATCAAAAGACAGAGACGATGATGCAAATAAAATCCATGCCAAAATAGTTTAATTTTTAGTATTACATAGAAACTCCTACCTCAAATCGCCAAAAGGAAAAGCCGATATGTTTTCAATGAAATCCTTCACGAACGTCTTCACCAGACCCGCCTCCAAAACAATGACCACTATATATGTAGGATCAGAATATCGCGATATTAATACCTTGCGAGATCAATCAACAACCGCATTGCGAGGGCGTCGCAGAAGAATAATATAAATGACGCAATGAATGACGACAGCCAGAACATGAGAAAGATGTGAAGACTCAGCGAAATTCGGGAGTGTCGCGAGAATTAATACATGTACACTTGCGATATTTCGCAAGTCATTCCCAAAATAAAGGGACAAATTTTGTCATCCACTTGTGTACTACCCTATATAAAGGGTTGAGTAAGTCTCATTGTAAGGGAGAGTTCTTTTTGAATTGTTAAGCAAGTCATTAGGAGAGAGAAAGTTTTAGAGTGATTGTAATTCTATAACTCATTTCTATTTCATATTGTAAAGATTCAAGTATTCAATCAATATGAATCATAATCATTCATCTTAAAATGACTTAATTGTGTATATTCTAGTGAGGGGTGTAGTGTAGGATTTCCTGCAACTACATATTGGCGCTAGAAACAGGGATTGATTGAAAATAAGAGATTGGATATTGTCACTAAAACGGTAAAAATCAAGAGTATGATGGATAAATTGAAGAAAATTAGAATCAGAGAGGGTAATGAAGAATTGGAATGTAATATGATTTCAAAATCAATAATGAATTTCATGAAAGTATCAAAGGGAGAATACATAAAAGAGATTTTGAAGGAAAGAAAATTATAACAGCAGAGAAGGTGCTACCCTTGAAAGAATGGGAAAAACAGAGAATTATATTCACAACAACGGAGATGTTAGGAGAGAATTTAAATCACACATCTCCACTAGTGATTACGATAAGTGCCAGCAAAGAAGAAGGAAAATTAACAAAAACAATGGAAGAATGGGCAATAAGTAGAACTTTAGTGGATACGGGGAGTTCAGTGAATATAATGTTTTATCATGCATATAAAAAATTGGGGTACAAAGATGAAGAAATGACTTCCGTAACATGTCATACCTATGGTTTTGGCAAATCAATAACAAAACCTAAAGGGGAAATAAAAATACGAATTTTGTTGGGAGAAATTGAAACAAATGTGACGTTATGCGTAGTAGATATGGAATCACCATATAACATGCTTTGTTGGGAAGGCCATGGATACACGCAATAAAAGTCAGAGCATCAACATTTCATCAATGTGTCGATTTCCTATGCCGAGTGGAATTGGCGAAGTCAGAGGAGATACCAATAAAGGAAGAATGTATCATCAAATCGAAGTAAAACATTATGAAGAACAGGTGAAGAGGCTAAAAGATCGCAAGAAGATGGCAAAAGCAGCAAAAAAGGAAGAAGAATTTAGAACATACATGGTAAGAGCTAAGAAGGAAAAGGAATATGTGGTGAAGAGAGTGATCTCGCAAAGGAAATAAGAGAACCGACGCCCATGGGAGAACCGAAGGCTAGCTACATTGCGGCAGAACCAACAAAGGAAGTGAATATTGGAACTGAAGAAGAACCCAAGATGTTAAAAATTGGGACTAAAATGGAGGCAGATGAAGAAAGAAAGACCGTTGATTTGTTGCGAGATTATAAAGATATTTTCGCATGGGATATGGATGAGATGCCTGGAATAGATCCATCTGTAGCATGTCATAAATTAGAGATCGATAAAAATGTCAGACCATTCAAACAAAGAATTAGAAAAATCGCAATGACATATCATCCTCAAATAGAAGAAGAGTTGCGAGAAGATGCTTGATGCTTGGCATTATTAGACAAGCAAAATACCCCGAATGGATAGCGAATATGGTCGTAGTTCCAAAAAAGAAAAAAGGAATAAGAATTTGCATAGATTTCACCGATCTAAACAAAGCTTGTCCAAAAGATAGTTTTCCCTTGCCAGATATTCCGCAGATGGTTGAATCAGCAACAGGAAATGAAAGGATATCCTCCCTTGATGGATATAAGGGATACAATCAAATTCCTCTCGCCGAAGAAGACCAAGAACATACTGCCTTTTTCGCTCCAAGAGGATTATATTGTTACACAAAAATGCCATTCGGTCTGCGAAATGCCGGTGCAACATATCAAAGGATGGTGGAGAAAGTGTTCGAACAATGGATACATAAAACACTAGAGGTATACGTGGATGACATGTTAATAAAAAAACAAAAAAACAAAAGATCATGTGCGAGATTTGAAGGAAATTTTCGAACAAATGAGACATTTCAACATCAAAGTAAATCCAGAAAAATGTCCTTTTGGAGTGGCATCTGGAAAATTTTTAGGATACATTGTGTCAAAAGAAGGAATACAAGTTGATCCGGATAAGGTACAAGCAATTCGAGACATGCCAACACCAGCAAACAATAAAAGATGTGCAAAAGTTAAATGGACTATTAGCTTCGCTAGGAAGATTCATCTCGAGATCATCCGATAAGTGCAAACATTTTTTCAACATACTTAAAAAGGGAACGAAATTTAGGTGGACGGATGAATGTGAAAAGGCATTGCAAGGAATAAAAGAACATCTAATGGATATATCAATATTACAAAAAGCGAAGAAGAAGGGGAGGAATTACTAATTTATCTTGCGACAACCTCGCATGCACTAAGCGCGATGATTATTGCGAATGGACGCAGGGTGGAAAAACCAATCTATTACATCAAAGAAAACATTCAATGCTGCAGAGAAAAACTATTCAAAAATTGAAAAATTAATTTTGGCATTAGTTTACGCAACGTTTAAACTTCGCATCTATTTCAAGCGCACACGGTAAAAGGTAATGACAAAAGTACCAATTGAGTCGATAATGAAAAATTCAAAAAGATCGGGAAGGGTTGAAAGGTGGAATGCTCAAGTAAGTCATTGCAAACTCAAATATGAAGTGTTATCCTCACCAAAATCGCAAGTTGTAGCAGACTTTTTAGCGAATTTCCATTGGAAGAAGATGAGGCGGTGGAAGAAATGATGGATATAGAAGAAGAACATGGAAATCCAAGGGATTTATTAACAGAGACAAATAAATGGGAAATATTGGTAGATGGATCGTCAAATGGAGAAGGTAACGGAATTGGGATCATTATAATTTCGCCAGAAGGCAATAAAATGGCTTTCTCTTTGATTGGAGTTTGCATCTACTAACAATGACACGAGTATGAAGCTATAATACATGCTTTGCGATTTGCAATAGAAATGGAATTAGAGAATGTAAGAATTACCAGTGATTCTCGCTTAGCTATTCGCCGATAAAAGAAGAGTATACTACAAATGAAGCATCCTTGAAAAATACAAAAAGCTTGTTGAAGAATTGTCAGCGAAGATACCAAAAATAAAGTGGAGACACATATCAAGAAAAGACAATAGACTCATGAGATGCTTTTGCTTTTATATCAAGTATGATGACAGATCCATCTCTGTAGATGCATAAAAATACAAACACTTCAATCACCATCAATCAACAAAGAGGAAGAGGAAGAAGTAGAAATAATGCTCATAGAAGATGAAACACAAAGATCCCATTGCGAGGATTGGAGGACAAAACTTCATGCTTATCTAATGAAAGGAGAAACACCAAGAAATAGATTAGAGATGCATAAATTAAAAATCCGTGCAACAAATTATGAATTAAGAGACGGGGTATTGTACCAAGATCCTTTAATGGACCCTCGCTCGGGTGTTTTAACACGAAAGGAAGGAGAAGCGGTGTTAAAAATGCTACACAGGGATGCTTTGGCAATCATAGTGGCGGAAGATCTTTAGCACATAAGGCGAAAATGCAAGGCTATTATTGGCCATATATGCATGAAGATGCGAAACAAATATCAAGACGTTGCGAAGATTGTCAAAGGCACGGAAAGAAAATACATGCACCAGGTGCACCGTTAACCTCTTCAACAAGTGTATGGCCTTTTGGAAAGTGGGGATTAGACATTGTAGGACCATTTTTACCAGTGCATGTTTGGCAAAGGAGATATTTGATTGTCGCAATGATTATTTCACAAAGTGGGCAGAAGTAAAAGCGGTACAACATATTCGCGATAAAGACATTTTTACTTTCATATTTGAAAACATAATATGCAGATTTGGAATTCCAAAGACATTGGTATCCGACAATGGGAAACAATTTGAGGGACAAAATATAGAATTACGATTAATGCATTTCAAATAAAATGTGGGAAATCAACTCCTTTATACCCACAGCCAATGGAAAGGCGAAGCAACAAATAAAACAATCGCTGATATATTGAAGAAAAATTAGAAGGGCATAATAAGGCATGGTGTGAGCAAGTGCATAATGCAAGTATGGGCTTATAATACAACAAGGCGAGAAGCTACGGGGATGTCACCGTTTTGTCTAACCTATGGTGTTGAAGATGTACTTCCGACAGAAGTTATTATTCCAACAACAAAGAGAGAAGCTTAGGAGAAAAATCTTAGTGCGGGAAACATTATGGTTAAATTAGATGAATTAGAAGAAAAAAGAGAAAGAGCACTACATCATATGGAGAATTATCAGCGAAGATTGGCCAGAGAATATAACAAACGTGTCAAAACACGCGAATTTCAACCAGGTGATATGGTATTACGAGAAACACCAATATATCAGCGAGAAAGTGGTGGCAAGTTGGCGAAAAAGTGGGACGGACCTTATATCATCAAGGAGATAGTTGGAACATGGGCATATAGATTAATGGATCCAGAGGGCAATGATGTGGGCCAGAGATTGGGTAGACCATGGAATAGATTATATCTCAAGAAATATTACCCATAGAAGACGGAAAGGAAAGAATAAATTCTGAAATATTAAATAAATGAAATGAAATGAAATGTTCTCGCGATGAGTTATTGCAAAATTAAGAAAGAATGTGCGAATATCTCGCAAATGAATTAACAAGAGATAACTAAAAATGAATGATTGAACGAATTGACAGAAATGAATGAGTGAGCGAATGGGACGAACCTTTATGGCGTACACCCTAGTTCGCGAATGATATTTCGTAAGAGGCAAATGTAAGACCTAAAGTGCGTCATATAAGGGGGTATCTCTTGACATGGCTCAGGGAAAAGGTTACACCACCCCGGAACTCCGAGTCATGAAAATTTGGGGCCCATGAAAGCCTATCCGGGAGATACCTTGGATTTCCAACTATATAGATAAGGTTATACCCTGGTTGGACGACCGAGGGTCTCTTCCAAGGAGTCAATGTATGCTCAAGGCGCCGAGGTACACGGTTGAGCCAAGAGTGCCTGGGACATTTGAAGTGTCTCGGCCATTCTTGGAAAGTCTTGGCACATGCTGCACTCGGCCCGAAGAAAACTCCACTTAGGGTGCGGTCTCGTAACCATAAACCCTATAGGTATAAGGGATAAGAGGTCACGAAAACAACTCGGTTGTTGTTAAGACCGGATGGGAGGAGCTAGTCTTGTATGGCCGATGTACGCCTCCTTGAAGGGGCAACCAGGGAGATGATAAGGGCGGCACCCTCCATTAGGGAGCTGATAAGTGTCAAAAGACGCAATGTCATGGGGATTTATGTTCGCAAGAACACTTAGGCCTGTCATATTGTCGCAAACAAAATATCCTGCATAGGCAAAAATACTAAAGAAATGATAAGACAAGATCAATGGGTCATTACATGAAAGTGTAAGGACGTCCTGCGATTTTGTCGAACGACGTCAATGTCATGGGACTTTATATTCGCAAGAATATTTAGGCATGTCATATTGATGCAAAATGAAGGGTGGCAAAATAAGACCTTTAACTAGGAAGGCAAAATAAGACCACACAAAAACAATGATAAGGCAAGATCAATAGGTCAGCACATGAAAATGTAAAGACGTCTTGCGATCTTGTCGCAACAATGAATTTCAACATAAATAAAGCTAATGGAATAGCAATTATTAAAAGAAAGAAGAGTAACGCAGACGAGTACATACAAGAGTACCAAAAAAGATGATTGAAGTACATAAAGAAGCAACATTACGAGAAGAAAGATTACAAGAGAAAATCATTTCTCAAATAGTAGCTTTTTCACCAGAAGGAGATACTGGGTTTTCTTCAGCAATTTTATCTATATTTTCGCTAACTAATATATTTTTAGTAGATCCTTCTTCACCTACATCTTCATTCGCGACATCATCATTGACAGTTTTATTGGGAGAGATAGTTTCTTCATTTTCGAGTTCTTCGCCACTATTATAATCATAATCGCTATCAGGAAGATTAGGAACTTCATCATCACTTCGGCTCTAAGATGAAATTGACGAAGGAGTGCTTTCTGCTGATTTTTACTCTCTATATCTTTACAATCACGCATATAGTCGAATTTTCTTTCTGCCCTGTCGCGAGAACGCATAAGAGAAGTAGCGAGTATTCCATTCTCTTTGCGAATTTTTGAGTAGTCGGATTTCAAAGCAGTAATGGAGGAGTGAAGTTTTTTCTCAGACTCTGCAAAACAAAAAATAAAAGGAATCATACAAACAAAAAATATGAAGGCTTGATAAAGAAAGAATAGATGAGGCAAGTCAACTTCTATGACTACCTTCTTTCGCGAGGTAAGATGTTGGATTAAAGCCGAACAACTATTCTCCAAATGATCCATGGCATTGTCAAAATTATCTCCAATTAAACCTTTCAGACGTGATCGCCAACTTTTTTCGTTGGAAACAAGTAAGGCATTTTCTTTTGCAAGGGAAGAATTGGACTTTTCTAATTTGGAATATTGATCCTTGAATTGGTTTGCCTTTACACTTAAGGTTATTCTACCTGAATAAGTTTATCCTTCTCGCAAGAACTTCTTCAAGTTGATTTCTCAGCGAGCAAAGAGATTGTTCTTGCTCTTTACATAATTTTTGATAAACATCAGACTGTTGCGAGTAAATCGCCACCTTGTTTAATAGAGTTCGCTTTTCTTGAGAAAGAGTTCCATTCTCATATGATAAAGTTTCCAACTCCAAATTAGCTTTAGTCAAAGAGTAAGAGAGGCGAGATAATTCATTACTTAATGAGTCTTGTTTCGAGCTAAATCAAGCATTTTCTTTAGAAAGATTATCTATTTGATCAACGAGAATATGTATGAAGATTATCTAATTGGTTATATTGCTCCATCCAAGCATCTCTATCAACTCGAACTTCTTCAACAAGAGATTCCAACCGATATATCTCCATTTTTCGTTTCTAGTTTAAAGCTTGAAGGGCGAACAAGGACTTGAGTCTTAAAAAAATAAAAAAATGGACAATACGAGAGGCAAGAGTATACCCTTTAATTATTCATTCTTCTTGCGAAGATTATCACGATCCAGCGAAATATTTTGAAGTTTTTGATTCTCAAGATGGAGAGTATTACATTTTGCAGTCATAGCTTGGAGATCATTCTTCAAAGTATTAATTTCTTGTTCCAAGGATGTTTGCGAAATTCTATCAGGGCCAAGGTGTTTGCTCAAAATCTCGCAAATGTCAGACTTGATAGGATCGACAGAAGTCTTCTTAGCATCGTTCACAATATCTGATAGGACTTTGAAGGCCACATCTATTCCTTCTAAATTTTCTTTAGTAAGAGGGATTTGCTCAGAAAAGGAAGTAACGGTGATAGAAGAAGGAAGAGATGAATCATCTTTTGTTAAAGGAATATCACGAGAAGAAGAAATCTCGTGAAGGTTAATGACTGGAGGAATGGTAGAGGCATTAACAACGGAAGAAGAAATAGGCTCATTCGCAATGGGACTATTATGAGGGAGTTGATCTATGAGAAATTCAGGCATAGAAGTGTTATCTTTGGAAGAAACAGTAGGGATATCTTGCGAAGATTTCGCAGTAGGAGTTGTAAGTTTGAATGTAGGAAAAGTAACGAGAAGCGCAACAGTTTAGAATGACGAGGCTTCTTGGGGGACTTATTAGCATTTTTGTCATCCTGCGAATTACAAGCTAAATAAGAAACAGAGGCAACAATATTGTTATTAAAGAAATAAATGTTTCTTAAATACCTTGTTACTCGCAGGCTTTCTTTTAGAGGCAGTGGATTTCGGTTGCGAACCCAGGGAGATATTAGGATTCACAACGGTGAACTTGGTGCTAGATTTGTTCTTGCTAAAACAAAAATGGCAGAGGAGCCATTAAAAGAAGAACAATATCAAAACAAAACAACTTAAATAAGAAAGATCAATCACAAAATGATCAAATTCAAAGAAAATTAACAAACCTTGATGCCATAGAAACAAGAGAGAAAAATAGTAGAAGAAAAACGATGAAGAAGATGATGAAGAAAAGCAGCGAGAAAATAGTTGCAGATTTATGAAGAAGACGAAGTAAAAGAAAAGAAATGTTTTCACAAGGAATCCTCCTTTAAATAGACGAGAAAAGAGTAACCGGATAACATTAAATTTACCGGTAAAAAGGGAAGTTTTAGATACGTGTAGACAGTCATTCCTAAATTCACGGAATCTTGTCGGCAGAAAATTGATAGAAAATAAACGATTGCGATCACGTCAAAATATTGGTTCTCATGACATTCTCTCCTTCGCAGAGAAGACATGAGAAGAGGCAAGATGAAGGATCAGAATATCGCGATATTAATACCTTGCGAGATCAATCAACAACCGCATTGCGAGGGCGTCGAGAAGAATAATATAAATGACGCAATGAATGACGACAAACCCGAACATGAGAAAGATGTGAAGACTCAACGAAATTCAGGAGTGTCGCGAGAATTAATACATGTACACTTGCGATATTTCGCAAGTCATTCCCGAAAATTAAGGACAGCTTAGCTGTCATATAAAGGGTTGAGTAAGTCTGTTGTAAGGGAGAGTTCTTTTTGAATTGTTAAGCAAGTCATTAGGAGAGAGAAAGTTTTAGAGTGATTGTAATTCTATAACTCATTTCTATTTCATATTGTAAAGATTCAAGTATTCAATCAATAGGAATCATAATCATTCATCTTAAAATGACTTAATTGTGTATATTCTAGTGAGGGGTGTAGTGTAGGATTTCCTGCAACTACAATATATTTTCTTAAATCCTTGGTTATCTTTTGAGGTTTAAGCAGAGCTTGGGAAATACTAAACCAGAAGAAAGATGGAATAATAATGACGGCTGTTCTTCTTTAGGGTTTTTCTTAGGAAGAGTTATATATGTAACGGGAGTGAACCCACGAGAAAGACTATTAGGGAATAAGACAAAAATATTCTTGTGCAGGTTGGACTCGTGAGGGCATGAGCTAGTTATCAAATGCCATATGTTTAGCTTCTCATTTTTACGTGACACAAAGTGAACAATGTACTAGGTTTGACCAAAAGTCAACCCCAGAGTAAAGTATTAACATTTTTTTTACGCTATATTTTTAATCCACTTTATTTCTCTTGTTATACAAACTATTTACTTTTAATTACAAGCCCCCAAGGAAAAGAAAGTTCAAAATATCTACCTCTTAGAGAGTCGGTTTGGCGGAAGTACAATTCAAAATTATGGATTATGACGTTCTTACCACCTTAAAAAGGACTTCGCCCTCGAAGTCATCGTACAAACTTCTACACAGTTTCCAACATTTTAAAATATTTTAACATTTTTATTTTTCATTTTTTTAATGAGTTATTCATTTACCCCTTCCCAAAATAAAAGAAAAAGACGAAAGGGCAATTTAACGCTTTGAAAACAGCGAGAAAATCTCATAAATAATATTAATATAGGTTTAGTTTGTATTAATCCGAAATCCCCTACACATCAACAGACAGAGATGATGATGCAAATAAAATTCAGGCCAAAATAGTTTAGTTTTTAGTATTACGTAGAAAACCCTGCCTCAAATCGCCAAAAGGAAAAGCCGATAAGTTTTCTATGAAATCCTTCACGAACGTCTTGACCAGACCCGCCTCCAAAACAATGACCACTATATATTTTCTTAAATCCTTGATTATCTTTTGAGGTTTAAGCAGAGCTTGGGAAATACTAAACTAGAAGAAAGATGGAATAATAATGACGGCTATTCTTCTTTAGGGTTTTTCTTAGGAAGAGTTTTATATGTAACGGGAGTAAACCCACGAGCAAGACTATTAGGGAATAAGACAAAAATCTCCTTGTGCAGGTTGGACTCGTGAGGGAATGAGCTATTTATCAAATGCCATATGTTTAGCTTCTCATTTTTACGTGACACAAAGTGAACAATATGCTAGGTTTGACCAAAAGTCAACCCCAGACTAAAGTATTAACATTTTTTTATGCTATATTTTTAATCCACTTTATTTCTCTTGTTATATAAACTATTTACTTTTAATTACAAGCCCTTAAGAAAAAGAAAGTTCAAAATATCTACCTCTTAGAGAGTCGGTTTGGCGGAAGTGCAATTCAAAATTATGGATTATGACAGAGATTACAAGGGTAATGGGTGTGGTTCTACTTCTGGCAGCGAGAAAGTAGTGAAGAGAAACTCAAGGAAGAAACTTACTTGGTGCTGCTGGTCCCAATGGTTCGCTCTGATGGTTAGCCGTGGTTGCCGAAGGTCAGTACAGTCTAGAAACCAAGTGGAGAAAGGGATTGTGTTCGAAATGCTTTAGAGTTTTGGGTTAAGATATGGGAAGTTCAGTTGGGATTTGATAGCAATTCCAAGCCAACAAGTCAGGGAAGAAGTAGTTTCTCATGGCAGAGTTTTGCACTGGGAATCAATATGGAAAGAGTTTTAAGCGAGAAAACAGGGTGATAGTTGTTGCTGCTGCCGTTTGATTGAAGTGATGAATGGTGAAGATTTAGGTGTGTATTTAGAAGTCGAGAAAAAAAGGGAGTTAGGTTTAAATCTGATTCTCAATTGCAGGGTACTGAGAGAGTTATAAAAAGCTTACAAATCCAACAGAAGACATCATCGCATACCCCTCTACAACAGCTGCCGCAACCCTAGTTTCAACAAGATTTTGCTCGCTGAACAACCATCACCATCTCCATAATCATTTTCATCCCCACCTGCATAACCTTCACCACCAGCATATCACCAAGACTCATACATCACTTGCATATCGCCTGCATCCACTGCATACCACCTGCATCTCCCGTCTCACCTGCATATACTCACCACAGTAGCAGCTGGAGTCAGTTACCTGTTAGTAGCAATCCAACAGCACCAGTTCCATATCAAGTTACAACAGCACCTTCAGGAGCCTGTACATCCACACCAGCAGGAGCACAACACCACCCTCCATCTCTGCAGTCACCAATAGTCGCACTACCAACACCATCAGTCCATACACTCCACTAGTCGCAGCTATTTGGTTTGCTTGTTTCAGTTTCACATATTTTCTTCTTTGGTTGCTATGAACTCCATTAGCTAATTGCATCTTGATTAGGGACGATTTTGACGTCCGAACATGAATCCAAATTGATATTTAAACTGCCTGTTTCTTGCAAACTGTTTTGTTATTGCTTATTCTCTACCGTGCCAAAAGTGTTTATGAATTATTTTCTAATCGTTTAAGTTGCAAATTCAATGGTTGCTTGATATTTCTATTGCTAGTTAAGACCTCTTCGACCCGTAATTGTCTAGAGATTCTTAATACAAGTAGCGATATATGGATATTGACGATGGGATTTTGTTAAATATTTTATGTATTGAATGACACTAGTAGATGAATCGAGCTTTTGTGTTTGTCACTAGGAATAGCCTATCTCACGGAACTTAATGCATTTGTTTAAGTCACACCTAGAGAGAGTACTTCTAGGAAACTTGATGAGTAGAATCCGGTAGTCGAGCGCTTCCGTGTCCGGTGAAATCATGAGATTGCAGAATATTTGAGCGTACTAAATATTCTAGGGTTATTAGTAACAAGGTACTTTGGAGAAACATAGCTATATTGATAAGATTCACGATTCGTGGCTTAGAAAGAGTCCTTGATCATTCTCATCCTCATATTTGCAATAATATTCAGAAATTGAATCGACAACTTTAGCTCAACTCTCCCTTAGGAAAGAACTTGCTTGTCATTGTACTACTAGTTAGTGTAAGAGAAGTAAGGAATTTATTTTTTGCGAGTTCGACACCTCGTCAAAATTGGCGTCGCTGCCGGGGAGCAGTCGGTTGTTTGAGTTGTTATTTAATTTTCTGCTTTTGTATATAGTTTTTATTTATTAGCTTTTTACTAATTTGTTTCTTTTAGAATCTTATTTTCAGGTACAACAAATTACTTGTTTTGCGTGTGCACAATTGGGAACAAGAGGTAAGTCTCTAAACGAGTTGTGTGCATAAAAAATTTCGTGATGAATCATTTTGGGAACAAGATATATGTTCACAAGACCATGCATATTATGGTAATAATTCTAATTTTCAGTCTCACTCTTATAATAGCTTCCAACCATATGTGGGATATAATCAAAACCAATCTTTTGGCTATGATGACTATTCCACAAGACCTTGTAATTATTCTCATACATCGCAACAACCTCTTGGAGGTTATGTAAGTGGACAATCACAAGGATGGGGGGATAGTTATACTTATCATACGTTCCAATCTAGTTTCCTGCAGATGCCTAATGAATTTATAGATTTGCGACGTACATGGAACCAGATTAACTCAACTCCTGTGCAGAGTTTTGTACCAAGTGAAACATATGATAGTGTATTTAGACCTGTTCCGGATCTTAATTATGATCTTTCACCCATTCAACGGGAAGAGACGTGGTCTAAAGAACCTATTGTGAATAGTAACGGAAACCATGTTAACATAAAGAAACTCTTAAACAATATGAGCAGTTGGAAGAAGAGGGAGCAACGGAAGAGACTCTTCAAGCAATTTCTAGGGCCATACATGATGAGGATGACCGCCGTGTGGATAGTGGAGAAGAGCCCCAAGAAGAAGATTCCGAGGATGATGAACCTTTGGAAAATATTGATAATGACGGTACTACTAGCTCAACTCATGATCATAATGATCATTCTCCTATTCAAAAGGAAGAAGTTGAGTCTAGATTCACTAGAATTATTGATGGTAAGACTTATGTTGTGTACGAGAGCGATGATGATTATGACTTCTTTGTGCATCCTACCCCAAATCCAGAGATTATAGATACTTTGAATGAGAAGTCAACTTGTAATGAAGAACGTAAGGATTACTAATTTGCTTATGGAAGATTCTGATTTCTTTTCCGATGAGGGCGACTTGGTTATAGAAAAAACCAATGAATTTCTTGCCAAGAGTTTGAGTGAGAATGATGATACTTGTGACGTGAGAATGGAATAGTCCAGCAGTGCCAAGGATCCCGTAATACAAGAGGTTTTGCAAGGTTTGTCTAATCCTTTACATGAATCTCTATCTAATGATGATCCTCCCAAAGTAGTAGTAGTTTCTCAAAGAGATGTTAATCCATATTTTAGGAAAATACCTCTTTTGGGGCTGGAATTATGTGCTTCTAAAGTTATTTCCAAATTTCTTGCTTCCAAGTATCCACCATATATGTTTTAGTCTAACACAATGCAGGTTTGCCAAGAGGAACAAATAGAAGTGCCTTCCACTTACGTTTTGTATAAACTTCCGAGTTTAGAAAAGACTAAGTATGGGGGTGACTCTCGTGGGATGATAATTTCATTTCTCCCACCATTTTCTAATATTCTTGTGAAGCTTTTGATATATATGCAGATTGTTTTATGGGAAGACCCCCAAATTTTCAGATTGTTGATATATGGGGAATCTATTTTGAACATTACTCGTATGCGTCAATCAGGTGAACAATTCCAATTCTTACTTCCTTGTCTTTTTCATGTATTCCTCTTATTGTTTTTGCAATGGTTTGAAACATTGAGGACAATGTTTGATTTAAGTGTGGGGGTAGGGTATAATATGAACAAAAAAATTGACGTATACAAAACTCCAACTTTTAGAGATCTTTGAACAATTTAGAATAAACATTAGCCTTTCTAAGTAGATGGAATTTTTTCTTGACGATGAGGTATATATTAGATGAGTCGGGATTAGATGCCAACTAAATAGCTTGTTTAATGTTTATCCTCTATTGTTCAGAAATAGCTATGAGTTGGAGTATCAATTTATGTAATTTGTATATAATTTGTAGAGTTTGATGCCTTTAGTTTTTAAAAAAAAAAATAGAAAAAAAAAGTTGCATGATAAACTTCAAAATCTAGAAACTTGTGCCTTCAGGATGACACTAAAAAATATAAGTGGACAGACACATCTTGGTTGCAGGAGTTGAGGAACCCATTAACTAAAAGGACATAACTCAGGTATTAGAAATAACATGATAGTTGTTACCATATCTCGGAATCGTCACTATATCACTTTCTGTTTTTATTTTTGCAAAATTTTTGTTTCTTTAAGTGATCTGGTGGGTCACTAACATCGAATTGTTATTACTGCTAGGATGAAATAGAGGATTGAGTTATTTAAAAAAAAAAAAAAAAACTAGGCCAATTCGACCAATCGGTGTATATATGAAAAAAAAATAGATTGACACTTGGATAGCAATATGTGTGTGTTCTCCCTGTCTCCGTCGCCTAAACAAGCGTGGAATGCAGGATCCATGGGAATTACCATGTAATCTGCTAAAAAGAAGCATGCGCTTGGATCCAAAAGATCTAATCATGATGTCGATTCAAAAAAAAATAAATAAAACTAAACAAAGTTCATTATCTAATCATGAAGTCCATTGCCTCTCGTTGTAAACTTGATTTGCATGCCTGCTACTTGGATGATGGTACTATCATTGGTGATACGCTTGAGGTTGCTAGAGCTTTGAGCATAATAGAATCTGAAGGCCCGTGCAGGGGTTTACATCTGAACATTAAGAAAACTGAAGTCTTTTGGCCTACAGTTGATCCTCGTAGCATTGTTGAAGGTGTTTTCTCCAATGATATTGGTAGACCCAGCAACGGTGTTAAACTCCTGGGCAGACCTGTGAGTTTGGATTTGGATTTCATGAGTGACATAGTTTTGAGTAGGGTGAACAAGACCATTCATCTAATGTCTGTTATCAAAAAACTCAGAGACTTGCAAAGTGAGATGTTATTACTTCGCAATTGCGTCGGTGTGTCCAGACTATACTTTGTGATGCGTACCACCAACCCTGCAGCTTTACAAAAAGCCACTGATCTTTATGACGACCATCTTCTTCAATATTTTAGGCTTTTAATCACGGGAGATGGAGCAGGTTTTGGGCCTTTGCAACAGAGATTGGCTACCCTGCCTATCAAGGATGGTGGTCTTGGTATATACACTATGTCTGACACTCGCAGATCTTGTTATCTTGTTTCCCAGAGTCAGAATGCTCCGATGCGGAAGGTCATTCTTGGTAACATATTTCCACCAGACAATGGTTCTGCTTACCAGACGGCTCTTTAGAAATTTATTCAGGTATGTGGTTTGACTTCAACTTATTATGTCGGTAACACTGTCCCCCCTTCTATGCACTCCCTGGAAGTCACTTATTTTGATGCAGTTAAGAAGCAAATACCTATCCAATTTTCACTATCTGTAAGAGACTCTATTCCGTGGCAATGCAACCGTGTCAAACACGCACAAGATCACCTATTAGTTGTTCCAATCAGTGGGTTGGATCAATGCCTTGGGCCCAGACAGTTCAGAGCTGTAGTTTGTTATCGCTTTGGTATCCCTTTGTTTGTTGAGGATGGTTTATGCTCGTGCTGTAATAAACCTATGGATATTTTTGGGGATCATGTGCTTCACTGTGCTAAATATTTGGAATTAAGTTTCGACATGACTTGGTTCGTGATGTAATTGCTGATATTTGATACAAGGATGGTGTACCTGCGCGCAAAGAAGTTGCTCTGGGTTTTCTATCTGATGATAACAAGGATTTACGACCGGCGGACATTCTTGTTCTCAACTGGGAAAATGGCCAAGACGTGTGTATGGATGTCACAGGCGTCTCTCCTTTCACTGGCGAGGGAATTCGTACCTTTATTCCAGGCCAAGCCATTTCAAGGGCGCTTCGCGTAAACGTACTAAATACTTGGACAAATGTGCCTCACATGGTTATGGTTTGGGTGTTTTAACTTTCACTACTTTAGGGGAGCTTGGTGAAGATACTATTTATTTTTTCAAGCGTTTGAAGAATTTTTTAGTTAGTAATGATGTTGGTAGTGGTCCAGGTAGATTTATTTTTCATAGGTTGGGTGTTGCTATTCAGAAAGGGGTTGGTGCCCAGTTTGTAGCTTGGTTACCAACTAAAAGTGTAAAACCTTAATTTAATATTTATAATAATAATATTATAAACAAAAAGAAATAATGTTATTAGTATTATTGTTCAATTAATAAATCGACCGTTGGTTCCCTTGTACTTGCCAGTCGAGTTGATCTAGAATTAGGATTATCGACCACTGATTCCCTTGTATATGCCAGTTGAGTTGATATTAGAATTCAGACCAGTATCTCAATCCATTAGGATTCATAGGTTCATCTTGGCAGTGACCTTCAGACAGATATGGGAAACACCATTTACTTTAGTCAACATTCGCAAACATCTATTTCTATATCCATCTTCTTAATCTATTCATGTGTGATTGTGGTTAGTTAGATTCCGAGTATTGTGGTTTGTTCAACTTTCTGAGTAGAGCTTTTTCACCTATATATGAATTGGATTTGCATCCGGGTACTTCCTCCTGCAGTCATTTTGGATTCGTTCACAGATTCTTCACAGGTAGTTGGAATTTGGAGTAAAAGGTTTTGTAGGTACACCTCTTGTAAACCTTCACGAGACTATAACTCGTCCACTAGGGACACCTAGGGGTTTAAAGGCTTGTTACATTCGCTAAAGTAACCGTAATCTCGACGAGACGGAGTTGTTGTATTAGTTTTATTTGTTTTCTCGAGGACTAGCAAAGATTAAGTGTGGGGGAATTTGATAGGAGCCTAAATTACATCGTTTGAATAACAATTTCGTATGCTTTTCTTAGTTGTTTCTCTTGTATTTTTGTATGGTACGCTTTGTTTTGATTTTATAGGTATTTTGGAGTCATGTGACAAGAAACAAGGAAATAATAGCTAAAAAAGTAGCTTGGCGGCCTTGCAATTGACGGACTTAAAGCGTAGAAGCACAAAGGCTTGAAAAATGTCAGAAAGACAATTACTGGAGCACCAACATCAATCTATTCAGGGCATCCAGTTACCATTATCAATGAATTGCTGAAGACAGGTTCAGGATGGATCAGGGCCACCTCTTTCCAATTGAAATGAGAAGTTAGGTCAGGGACTAGAGTTATCTCAATCTTTTTCTTTTAGTCTCAGAGACACTGAACCATTCTCATGCCCTCAGTCTGTCATAGCTCTGGTAGTTCTTAAGATGGTTTTGAAGGGATGTTTTCAACACTAAGAAGGACAATATTATTTGGCTCGATCTACTGCGTTCTGGATACATTTTTGAAGCTGCAAAACAACGAGAAAGAATGGAAATGGAGCTCACTGCCATTGAGAGAGAAGATGAAGTTGTCGTTAAAAGAAGACGTTGCTGACTGCCATTGATGTTTGAAGATTAAGAAGAGTCTGGGAGTCCTGGTACGTTTAGGAGAGTTGGGTTTTATTCAGATTTGAAAAGGCAGAGAGCAACAAAAACAAGGCTAGAAATACAAGGAAGATGAAGACGTTGCCTGACATGGATGAACAGGAAAGAATGAATGAAATTAATGTGCGTTTATGAGTCTCTATCACATTGAGAATATGGGTTTGTGTTAAATTGATGTCCAGTGCAGGGAAGGAAGATTTGCGGCTTTTAATATGTGCAGTCAGTGCACGACCATCATCAGTCTGCACAACACACAGAAGATGTTTGAGAAAATGCCTGAAAGATCGTTTATTCACAACTCAGAGATTCAGCCGGTACTAGTTTACTGCTCCAAGTCTTCCATGGAGTGGTGAGTTTTTGCACAAGTTTAGGAGAGGATTAAGAAGCCAACAGGGAGAAGGTATACTTGGCTCTGACCAGGATTCATATTGCAAGCAGAGTGGCTTGAGTGTATGGTTTGTGATCGAGATTACAAGGGTCATGGGTGTGGTTCTACTTCTGGCAGCGAGAAAGCAGTGAAGAAAAACTCAAGGAAGAAACTTACTTGGTGTTGCTGGTCACAATGGTTCGCCCTGATGGTTAGCCGTGGTTGCCGAAGGTCAGTACAATTTAGATGCCAAGTGGAGAAGAGGATTGTATTCGAACTGCTTTAGAGTTTTGGGTTAAGATCTGGGAAGTTCAGTTGGGATATGATAGCAATTCCAAGCCGACAAGTCGGGGAAGAAGTAGTTTCTCATGGCAGAGTTTTGCACTGGGAATCAATATGGAAAGAGTTTTAAGCGAGAAGACAGGGTGATAGTTGTTGCTGCTGCCGTTTCATTGAAGTGATGAATGGTGAAGATTTAGGTGTGTATTTAAAAGTCGAGAAGAAACGGGAGTTAGGTTTCAATCCGATTCGCAATTGCAGAGGACTGAGAGAGTTATAAAAGGCTTACAAAGCCAATAGAAGACATCATTGCATACCCCTCTACAACAGCTGCTGCAACCCTAGTTTTAGCGAGCTTTTGCTCGCTGAACAACCATCACCATCTGCATAATCATCTTCATCCCCACCTGCATAACCTTCACCACCATCATATCACCAAGACTCATACATCACTTGCATATCACCTGCATCCACTGCATACCATTCCATACCACCTGCATCTCCCATCTCACCTGCATATACTCACCACAGTAGCAGTTGGAGTCAGTCACCTGTTAGCAGCAATCCAACAGCACCAGTTCCATATCAAGTTACAGCAGCACCTTGAGGATCCTGTACATCCACACCAGCAGTAGCACAACACCACCCTCCATCTCTGCAGTAACCAATAGTCGCATTACCAACACCATCAGTCCATACACTCCACTAGTCATAGCTATTTGGTTTTCTTGTTTCAGTTTCATATATTTTCTTCTTTGGTTGCTATGAACTCCAGTAGCTAATTGCATCTTGATTAGGAACGATTTTGACGTCCGAACATGAATCCAAATTGATATTTAAATGGCCTGTTTCTTGCAAACTGTTTTGTTATTTCTTTTTCTCTACCGTGCCAAAAGTGTTTATGAATTATTTTCCAATCATTTAAGTTGCAAATTGAATGGTTGTTTGATATTTCTATTGCTAGTTAAGACCTCTTCGACCTGTAATTATCTAGAGATTCTTAATACAAGTAGCGATATATGGATATTGACGATGGGATTTTGTTAAATATTTGTATGTATTGAATGACACTAGTAGATGAATCGAGCTTTTGTGTTTGTCACTAGGAATAGCCTATCTCACATAACTTAATGCATTTGTTTAAGTCACACCTAGAGAGCGTACTTCTAGGAAACTTGATGAGTAGAATCCGGTAGTCGAGCGCTTCCGTGTCCGGTGAATTCATGAGATTGCGGAATATTTGAGCGTACTAAATATTCTAGGGTTATTAGTAACAAGGTACTTTGCAGAAACATAGCTATATTGATAAGATTCACGATTCGTGGCTTAGAAAGAGTCCTTGATCATTCTCATCCTCATATTTGTAATAATATTCAGAAATTGAATCGACAACTTTAGCTCAACTCTCCCTTAGGAACGAACTTGCTTGTCATTGTACTACTAGTTAGTGTAAGAGAAGTAAGGAATTTATTTTTTGCGAGTTCGACACCTCGTCACTAATGAACATAAGTTGAAATTTGGTATCACTATCAGCATTAAGTTTCATGAGTTTTATTACAGCGGAAGGACATTCTGACAACTCTGCGTATACTAACTATGCATTCATTGTTATGTATTATGCAGGACTCTGTGTGGGAGTAACAAGGATGATCAAAGAATACATCCCCGGAGATAACCGACTTAGAAGAGGAGTAGAACTAGTAGTAATATGGTCCAAAGAGTTGCAAAGAACAAACATTGACTTCCAAGCAGAAGATGATGCAACTCTGAAGGAGATAAAGGAGGAATACAAACTAAAGTTTAAGGGAGATTCAACCTGGGCCACCATCAGATGACAGATGGAAATTTTGGAGTAGTTTCTTTTGTTCTCGGAAAGCTGATCAAAATCACTAAGGATCAAAACTCTACGACAATTAGATTAGCTACTTTAAACCCCAATTCCATTAACTTAGATAACTTTAATTGGAGAGGTCCAAACTTAAATATTTTATTTAACTATCTTTATTCTGTAAGTGGGAATATAAACGACAATGGTACCAACGAAAATAGTGATTTAAGGCTTCTGCATGAGACTAGTGGATGCTCCGCAGACCTTAACTGTACTCTTGAGTTTCTGCCTCCTGGCAGATAACACGTTACCTTAAAAAAAAAAGAAAAAAAAAAAAAAAAAAAAAAACTTCTTTCATTTCAAGTACAAAGGGTGAAGTGAGACCATTCCCAGATATATCTAGTTTTTTGCTTTGTTTTGTTTTGTTTTTTTTATGATAGTCCTCGATATATATAGACCCCATGTAGTTCACTCCATAAATACAACAATCCAACTCAGTAACTTGGTATATTGATGCCAAGGACAAGCCCTTAAACAGCGATGGGACCAGAAATCTATGCGCGTGGGTGGGCAAACTTTTTTTTCAGCGAGTGATCAATTTTACTAGTCTCGATAGCAATAACGATAAGTGCAATGAAAGTGTAAAGGCACTTGAAATTAGGAACATAGAAAAATATTGATCTTGGTTGGGGCAATTTTCAATGGAAAATAATATTATTTTTAGGCGGCCGCAAGCTGCTACAAATTTTTTGTGATTTTGGCCTATTTTTTTAGAGTCAAATAACACAATAGTATTTGAAGATATAGTACTTCTTTCTATTCGGAGTTAAATGAGCTAATATATCTAATATAATTCTCGTAAAATAGTTAATTAACTAATATATCTAGTCTGACTTCAATAATTTTCAAAATGATAAAAGGATAATTTTAAAGAAAAATTATAATTTCCTAAAGCTAAATTTGTCATTTCAAGATCATTTAGTGGGCTAAAATTAATTTCGATCAGTTTTGAGGTGGGCTAAAAAAAAATATAGACATTTGTTGATGGTGGTTTTTAGTTCAGGGTCAAAGTCGTAAAACCCTATTTTTAGTGTTGTAATCCTGCAAAGGAATAAAGGTCGTTCGAAAGTAACGAGAGCTCAAACCTCTTTACTTATACATGTATTGAACAACTCAGTATACATATGAAATTCATTCAATATGGTGCGCATAGTAGCAATCCCAAATATTCCGTGAATTCTATTTTATGCCAGCATTATTAACTAATGCATGATTCGCCTGGTATTGTTCCATGCTATGTTCCCAGCCAAACTCTCAATACTGACATGACATGACGATCAATGTTCACTCTCAGCAGAGTAGCATGAATCTCCCGAAGTGCTAGTATTGGGATCTGCACAGAAATACTCATACAGACTACATTTCTCTCTCTCACAAAGAGATCAACGCGTTCAGACACTTTTTAATTAAAGTTAGCGTGATCGAACACATATTTATTTCTTAAATAAAATCTAGACTGTCAATATCAGTCTCAAAATAATCACGGCTGCACGATCTGGCCGCGCAATTTAACAAGCTTAGGCTACTCCTAGCAGAACTAGGTAATCACCATAGTGATCACCGGCGGGCCCACTAGTGCCCTAGTCGATCGACTCCCATTCCCTCAGCCACAAGTGCTTCAAACGCCGAACCCAAACATGAGTGATCGCGATGTATAAAATAGCTTGAACGAGCCGAGACCATTTAAAAGAGTCTCAAAATGCATCACGACCGTCCAACTTTGCTAGCCTGGTTGGACGACTTAGATCTTCCTACAAACGATTAAGGAAGTGCCGGCATGTTCATCGGCGGCCCAATTTTCCCCTTTGACAATCGACTTGTTTGCGGCAAGCCTATAGGGTGCTCAACCGCTTACCCAAACTCGAGAAGGCACGTTGTATTCAAAACCCTAAATTTGGGTTGTGGCGCTTTACAACCTGTCGCAAATCGATCGTGTTCGCCTAACTTAGCTAGCCTAATTAGACGGCTTAAATCGCGTTTCAGATAGTCGAGGGGGTGCACATGGGTCCACCACTGGCCCAACTTTATCCTCACTTGATCGACTTGCTCGAGGAAAGTCAATAACACGCCAAATCGTTTGATCGAACTATGGTGGATGTGGCTGTTTTAAAACCCTAATTGAGGTTTACGCAACACACTTCTGCCGCAAAGTGATCACAACCACCCATCTTCGCCAGCCTAAACGAGCGGTATAGATCTAGATTCAGGCGGTCTCGAAGATGTTAATGTGATCACCATCGACTCACCTTTTCACATGACCGACCGGCCTATTCAAACTAGGGCTCAATTCCTCGAAACGCTCTCCAAAAGAGGGGTGGGCCACACGTTTTTTAAACCCTAAGTTGTATCAACGGCAGTATGCAACTGCCGTAAAACATCTCATTCAACCAACTTTACCAGCCCGGTTGGACGACGTAGATTTATTTTCAGCAAACCAACAAACTAGCATGGCAATCACCGCCATCCCTCCTCCACGAGCAATGATCGACCAAGTGATGGTGTGTCCCTAGAGCCACAAAATGATCACCCAAAGGTGGTCGATCATGCTACCTTCTTTAAGATGCTTATCCGCGAATAATTCAATCAAGCTCTAAAACAACGATGCCTCATACACATCGATTAGTTTGAGCTGCTTAAAAGTGATGCTTCACATGCATCAAATACATACGATATTTTATGTCGGCCTCATAAAAGACTTAGTTGTTTTACCTAATAGCACCATATGCTATTCTCCGCGGCAAGTCCCACGACTTGACCCATTCACTCGAGACATCAAACATGTCACAAACTGGGGGATGCTTACTAGGGTATTGGTATGGCGGTTTACGGCGTGCGGCGTGCAATGCGTCCATTATGAGAACGTGTCAGAAAAGGATGACGGTTAACAACGATGAGAGTAGTGGATGAAGATGTGACCACGTGATGATCACCAATACTTACACGGCCCCACTACTCCACAACTTAACTTCCTACACTTCCTACGAGATCAGCGTTGCGCTCAAATGACTTGTATAAATAGGTTTTCAACCATTTCGACAACGGGAACACAAGTGTTATCAACACAAGTAGCCAAAAACCATTTTCTGATACGCAAGTCATAAACAACTACACCTTCAACACTCTGATCTCAAAAACCTTCTCCGCTTCCCTCCCTAAGATCAACCCTTCTCTTTCACCTTGTGACCGAATTGAATTTGGAACGGCCATTTCTTGGTTTAGGATAGAGTCTTACAGATTGATCTCATGAACCTAAAAGCATTCCCGTGCAGTGCATTTGTTTAGGGTTTGAATTCATTTCTCATCAACACACCCAAATTACTAAAAACAGCATAATCAATTTTTAACCCAAAACAACATTATTTATGGGCTAAAAGCACTTTTGACAAGTTTTGGTGTGGGATACAGCACACCCCAGCTCCCTTGTCTCCATCGCTACCCTGAAAGAAATTACCATTGAATTGACGATGGGATGGATCGAACCCCTAACCTCCAGTAATATCAAGATTCAAATTTTGTTTATTTTTATGCTAAGTTAGAAATTTATTAAAACAAAAAAAAAAATACTTTCAAAGTTTACATGATAAACCAAAGTAAAAGAGCGACAAAAAGACCCCCAAAAACTTATATCCGAGATATTTAAAAGAATAGTAAGATTTTTTCGGACATTAAACAACTTGAATGAAGTCCGAACGGCCTGCATAACTTTCACTGTATCCCTCGGAAAACGAACATGCTCATCCATCTAAGGTGTATGCATAAAAATTGGTTTCTCTATATACATGCTCAAATGCAATCACCATATATATATATAGCACAGACTAGAGCCCAACGATGTCTAGCTATCCACCGCAAATTTCTGGAAATAATATCTTGAACTACTATCGTAAAATCTGAAGGGACTCCAATTCTTGAATAACTTCATCTCACAGCCCATTCAGAATCGCATATATCTCGACCAAGTAATTCGTTTGGATACCCAGATCGACACTAATTGCACCCGAAACCAAACTATTTCGTCACTCGCTATGACTTCGGCACATGATAGACCGGGGTTATCACGAGCATCACCATCACGAAAGGAACATGTCATTCAAATCAGAAGTTATCCATATTACTTCCACGTGATTAGAGAATTTAGTTCTTCTGTGGGCAGCTCAAAAATACCTTACGAAGGTTATACATAGTACCATGCGTATGCACGTGTATTTGTATTGAATAATCATGCACAAGTTGGTAGATACGATCTTAGAATTCCCTCAGTTCAAAATGTAGCCTTCAAAGCAAATCATGTTCCTTGCCTTCTATAGTTCAGACCTTATGGCTAAGTTTGACACAAACCAAAGGTCTTTGATAATGCGACAATTACCTTTTGTATCCTTATAAGAAGTCACCAGGTCAATGTCCAGCTCAATATCAAAGGTACGAGAAATCCAAGCTAAATATCTTCTTGGAAAACTGCGCTGCCAAATTGTTAGAGCATAGCTCGGTTGAACCCACCAAGCGTTGGTATGTCAAGTTTGGTTGTCATATTTTAGAGAACCAAAACTCATTTAAAGAGTCGCTTGATTATGTACTAGAGTCAACTTCGTATAGGTTAGCTTGAAAGTATTAGGATATGAGACATTACAAGTATTACGTGAAGACTTGAAGAATGTGAAGAAGTAAGGAGCTACTGGCGACGACATCATCCTTCCACTTGAGGTTAGTAATATTTGACTTGAACGGTTTCATTCCCTAACATATCTTTCAAGTCATGCATATTGAAAACATAACTGTGAAGCTATGAATGATTATACTCTAGTTAGACGTAGTATTAAGGAATACAATACGAAGTATAAACGCTTATCTTTTGAACTTCGTATATAAGACATCGACATAATCGTTTGAATGCTATTGTGATTATGTATGGGTATGAAGTGAAGATTTCATCCTAGGAAACAATGTTTTACATTCGTTTAAAGGAAGTAAATTCATAAACTTGTTTTGTGAATCGAAATGGAAATCGCTAGGCTTATTGGTATTGTTATTCATTGCATATCTTTTGAACTACCAATATGTGTGTTTAGTATAACCGCTCATAACTTGTTTATGTATCTTGGTAAAACTATTCACAAGGCCTGACTTTTGTATTGGTATGACTTTTATTAGTGAAACCAATCTTAAGTAATCACCTGAGATGGTATGATCGATTTGTTGTAATTGGTATGACCAACTCTAGTCATTGGGGAACCGATCCTAGTAAGAGGTGGAACAGATCACAAAAGGGGAATCGATCCTTGTAAGAGGTGCAACAAGTTTCTAGTTATTGGGAACCGATCCTATGAACACGTGCAACACGTTTTTAGGAACCGATCCTATGGACATGTGCACCAAATACAAGTTAGATACCATATATATGTGGGAACCGATCCTAGTACCTAGTCAACCAAGTTTTGGTAACTAGAGTGACTAACTCTAGTACCCATATGGAGGTAGAACCGAAACTTGTTTTGGTATAACCGTGAAACACATGTTTTATGATTTGATAGGATAATCAATCACATAGTTCTTGGAAGTCAAATGAACCAATTCTAATCTCGTTTGGAAGTGTGGCAAATCGGTTCCAAGATTGTAAGTATGAACAAGGACTTAAAAAGTAAAGATGTCGACATAATTTGAACATTTGCAGTAACGCTTATATTTTATTGTTCAAAGTTATTCCTTAATAGCTAAAGGAGAATCCCAGATCGAAATAAATTGAGAATCTTTTAATTAAGGTTTTTAGTTTTATATGCTTTTAATTTCCAAAGAATTAAAATGCATATCTTTAGAAAATAAAAATTGGTAATGTGCATTTACTAATTGGAGATTTTTTTTTTCTGAGATTTCGGTCAATATTTGGACAAAGCATTTCCAGGAATTATGGAAACCGAATTTGGGAATATATTGCATATCTTGAGAATATTTTCGGTTTTGGAAATTCTTTGGTGTCCAAACTTCCTTGGTCTATAAATATTAGAGTTTGCATTTCAAGCAAACTAATCCTCAGAGCCATCAAAACTACCTAGTTGTGTTGTTACTGGTGGAGCCGCCTATTCGGAGAGGAAAGTAACCTAATTAGGCGAAATCTCTTACAGCCGCTCAGTTTAAAGACTTCTTTGGGATTGAGAAGCACTATTAGTACCGTTGGTGGGAAACTAGATAATTACAGTTTATTATTAGTTTTCGATTGATTTAATTGACTAACGGTTGTTGAAATTTGATTGCACCTAGTTTGTTTATGCTTGAGAATCTTCTCTTATGATATAAGATTCACTCAAACTAGATCGAAGTTTCGACGGGGATCTTTAGACTGTTTGTAGATCTAAAGACGTCTTGTGATAATCCATTGTTAACAGACTTCGTTATGTGTGTGATTGATCATAAGGGATTCAAGTTGATTGTGTGCAGGTGTTTATTGAAGATCTAAAAAGATTTGAAGACAGAGAAGATTTATGATTTGGGTTCATAATCTTTGGTGTGCACAATACTTGTTTCGGCTGGAAAAGGATCCAACTATAATCGGTTTATCTTTGTGATAGATTTGATTGATTAGTTGAGTAGATCGGCATCAATACGTTTCTTTGTGATTAAAAGTATTAATTGAAAAATCTTAACAATTACTTTGGTAATTATTGATAAGATAGATCTAAGGACCTGACAAAGGACTTTATTGGGATAAACGGAAGAGCCTTTTGTCGGACTCATATCACTTGATTGAAAAGAGTTGTTACCGAACAGATTTGTTGTTCCTTTACTATTTGGAATATGAACCAAAGGAATTGTTCCAAGTGCGTGACTTACTGCAAGTTGGAGGCGCAGGGATACAGACGGAACTAGGTGAACTATAGGTTTAATTGCTTGGTCTCAACTATACGAAGTTGGTTTAGATTTTGTATAGCGGCTTAATCCTGAGAGTATTCAATTCTAGACAAGGTCCCGGGGTTTTTCTGCATTTGCGGTTTCCTCTTTAACAAAATCTTGATGTGTCTTTTACTTTTCTATTTCCGCAATTATAATTTTTTTACTATAATTAGAAGTAAAATACACAAACGTTCATATTAGAGCATTGCTCGGTCGAACTCGCATGCGTTACTATATCAAGCATGTTTGTCAATATTAGTGATCAAAACTATATGTCTTGATTTCTAGTTTACTTATGACTAGTCTCGGTCTAGGATAGTTAAGTGTAGTTGAGCTCCAGACTCCATGGAGATCATCTTACGAAGACGAAGAACTACTCGAGGAACAAGTAGAACTTCATCCGACAAAAAGGTATGTGGAGACTTGAACTCTGTAGGAGCAGAATATTGCGACATCAATATATTAAGAGAGTAATAAACAACTATGTTGCGAAGGCGTCGCAAGGTAGTGATCTCAATGACGCATTAGATGACGAAAGCCAGAACGTGAGAAAAATGTGAAGACTTGGCGAGATTTAGGAGTGCGCAAGGAAAAACATTTATAACACTCGCGACGCTTCGCGAGTTATTCCCGAAAATAATGGACAGTTTAGATGTCGTCCACTGTGTATTACCCTATATAAAGGGTCGAGTAAGTCTGTTATAAGGGGGTTCTTTTTGAATTGTTAAGCAAGTCATTAGGAGAGAGAAAATTAAGAGTGATTGTAATTTCTTTAGCTCTGTTCTATATTTCTTTGTAAACCTTTCAAGAAAACAATTAATAAAATATATTGTTACTCATCTTCAAATGGATTAATGAAACAAATTCGAGTGAGGGGTGTAGTGTGGGATTTCCTGCAACTACATATGCGCTAGAAACAGGGATGAGTAGAAGATCAACCTTGTGAATTGGAAGAATCAGGTGTAACAAGAAAGAAATCTCGAATAATTTTTAACAAGTTACTAAAATTGAGAAATGGCTAGAAGAAAGAATGCATCAGAACAACCAATGATCGTAAGGAGAAGTGGAAAATTAGTTGGAGAAAGGAGAAATGAAGTAGGTGAACCATCAAGGATAAATACAAGAAATGGAGAAGAAGATCGAATTCAACCACCAATTCAACCACCAATTCAACCATCAATTCAACCACCAATTCAACCAGCGCTAAACAGAGTAACCGATTATGATAGAGTGAGCGTGCATACATGGAGATCAGATTCTATGGAAGAAAGAGAAGAAGTGCAACAATTGATGAATAGTGGACAAGAAGAGAGAAATCGAGAAGAGATGGGAGAAACAATTCGTGGAAATGAAGAAATTGCAAACGTTAGAAGCGTTGAGACAGACAATACATGAAGAAAGGCGGTTAGAAGCGAAGAAGAACGCGCAAATTTAACAAGGCAAAACCACGAATTAAGGATGGAAAATAGGAGGTTGCAAAATAGAAGATCAAGAAGTAATAACAGATCGAGATCAGGATCGATTAGAGAAAACGTGAGAAGAACATTACCTGCAGAAAACGTTAATGAAGAAAATTTGTAAAGAGAGTTAAATTTTGGTGAAGGAGGTCACAAGAGAGAGAATTAGTAGAGAATCGTTATATTTTGGTGAATGATCAAAATGATGGAAATCAAGAAGATAGGCAGCCTCAAGGACAGAATAACCCAGTTAATGAAGAAAATCAGGAAGAAGGAAGGAGAATACTACGTGGGAAAAGGAAATTGAAGATGACATTGAAAAGCATTATATCAATAAGCGCGTCTAGCTCGCGAGAGAGAAAGATTGAGAGCGAAAATGGAAAATCGGGAATTGAAAGAGGCGATTCGCGTAATAATCATGACAATCGAGAAAGAAGGCGCGAGCGAAATCGCAACAATGGAGATATCAACGAAGAATATGAAAGAATACAAAAAAGAATTGATAGACAGCCAAGAAGAGAAAATGACAGATATAATGGTGTGAGAATTTGTGAAGGAGATGAGGGAGAGACTCGCAGAGAAAGAGGAGAAGAGAGCAATGAACCTGAAAATATAAGTAGACACGAACGAAGGAGGAGGGAAGCAGAATTAAAGAGACCGATAAATTCAAATTCGAGGCAAATGAACAAATTCTCGCGAGAATTGGCGAGAGATGAGAGGAATATTGAACAGCGAAGAGAAGGAGGGAGAAGACAAATAGATGAAGCTATCGCAGAGGCTGCGAAAAATCCTTTTACATTAGAAGTGCAGCTAGGAGGAATACCCCAAAGTGCAACTTACCGGATTAACTAGCATTTTTGATGGGTCAACTTGTGCAAGACAACACATCAAGGCTTACGTGAGATGTATGCTACGGTGGGAAAACCATGATGCTATATTGTGCAAATACTTTGCGTCGAGTTTAACGGGAGAAGCGTTGAAATGGTTTGAGGGTCTACCAAGGAATACAATCACGTCATTCAATCATTTACAAGTTATATTTTTAGGGGCGTATATAAGTAACACCTCTTCGCGACCGGCATCAAGATGTATTTGGGCTAAAACAAAGAGTTGGCGAGAGCTTGAGACATCTGACCGTAAGATGGAAGACAATGTGTAGCGAAATGGCTGGACGGGTGGATGAAAGATACCTCATACTATCATTCATAAATGCTATGTTCGCAACCAACTTATTATATGTTCAAGTTTTCGTAGTCAAGAATACAATCACGATGACCGAATTGAGAGAATTGCAAGAGGAATATATTGCTTTGGAGGAAAGACAAAATGAAGTAGAATCGTACCTAGATCGCGAATACAAATTCAAGTGTCATAATGCAAGTTTGTTGCCCAGTTAATACAAACAGATGGCAGTACCTCGCAAGGACAACAAGAAAAAGTGGTAGATGATGGACAGCCAAAATTAGTAGCGATGGGAAGCCGAGATCAGGAAGAATTTGAAAGAGAAAGAAACTACTACAATCGTAGTGGCCCGAACAAAATTCAGAGACTTAATCACCCGCAAGAAACCTATGGAAGTCAAAAACAGAATTATCATGGAGGGCAACGACGTCATAGAGTAGTATGGGAAGAAATCAAGATGCCACCACTAAATACTAGTGTGGAGAAGATATGGGAAGCTATACTCTTGATGGAGAATATACCTGCACCATGGAACATGGGAAGTGAACCGCCACCAGGTGATAGAAGTCACGAATTCTGTTCTTACCATCGTTTTCATGGACATCGACAAATGCCTCGCCGAAACATCAAAAGAATTATCCTTAGAATGATTGATCGGGGAAGTCGAATCACTTTTTAAAAAGCGAAGAGAAAGTTCAACATTTACCACCGCCACCATCAAAGGGAAAAGAAACGTTCGTGATAGAAGTTGGGGCGAAAGCTAAAAATTTGTTTTGCAACTCCATTGTTCATTCATATCGCACCATTGAAGATTTTCATGATAACGTACTCAGTAGGGTTTTTTGCGAGGGATGTTAATAATCGGAGGTAATGAACATCGCGAGGAAATCGCAGTTAAAAGAGTGGCAGTTGCAGATTATCTCTTTCTCGGCAGAAGAAATACCCAAAGGTAGAGAAATACATGATAACCCGTTGGTGGTAAAACTGGATATTAATCCAAAACCTGTTGATGGGCAAGATGATGAAGCAGAAACTTGCTGGGCGATAAATAGAATATTAATCGATAATGGGAGCTCAGTCAACATTCTTTTTTACCATACTTACAAGACTATGGGAGGAAAGGATGAAGATTTAATCCCTTCAACATACAAAATATATGGTTTCAATGGTACCGCGAACAAGCCCAAAGGAGAAGTACACATGAGAATACCTTTGCAAGGATTGTCAACTGAAATCTTGTTTTGTGTGGTCGATGTGGAGTCCCCTTATAATGCATTGATTGGAAGGCCATGGTTGCATGAAATTCTGGGTGTGGCGTCAACGTATCATCAGTGTATAAAGTTTCCCCATCCTAGTGGTGTTGGGATTATAAAGGGAGATTGGATAGAAGGGGAAAAATGTTATGAGATCGATGTGGAGAGTTGTAAAGAGAGAGCCGCAAAAAAGAAGGGATGGAAGAAGAATATAAAAGAGGAACAAAGAAAAGAAAGATTGATGGTAGATAGCATAAATATAAGAAGAGAAGACACATTGCGAGGTGAAGATATGAAGGCAGTTGAAAGTCATGCTGGAAAAGAGTTATTCAGAGGTTTTAATGATACAGAGGCAGAGGGAAGCAGGAGTAAAAGGTGTAAGAAGTGAATAATTGCGAGAAGTGACAAAGATTAAGTGGCGAAGGCACGTCAAGAACAAGAAGAATAAAAGGTAGTTGAAGACGCTTTGCGAAGTGAATGCATGAAGGCAATTGAAAAATTGTGATGGAAAGGAAACATTAAGAGATTTGAATGGTGCAGAGACAGAAAATAGTAGGATCAAAAGGTATAAGAAGTGAATAGTTGTTGTTATCAAAATTAAGTGACAGATGCATATCAAAAGTAGGAGGAAGAAATAATAATTGAAGAAGAAATGTACGAGAATCTCGCGATCAAGAATGTATGAAAATCCGATTGGAGAGTTGAAAAGAGAATGTTGCAAACAAAGCAAAATTATGCGATAGCATCGCAAGCAAAATAACATGAAATTATCAAAAATGAATGATTAATTGAATTAACAAAAATGAATGAGTGAGTGAATGGGACGAACCTTTATGGCGTACACCCTAGTTCGCGAATGATACTTCGCAAGAGGCAAATGTAAGACCTAAAGTACGTCATATAAGGGGGTATCTCTTGACATGACTCAGGGGGAAGGTTACACCGCTCCTGAAGCCTGAGTCATGGGAATTTGGGGCCCATAAAAGCCTATCCGGGGGAGATACCTTGGATTTCCAACTATATATATATGGTTATACCCTGGTTGGACGCCCGAGGGTCTATTCCAAGGAGTCAGTGTATGCTCAAGGCGTCGGGGTACACGGTTGAGCCAAGAGTGCCCGGGCATTTGAAGTGTCTCGGCCATTCTTGGCAAGTCTTGGTATATGCTTTTCGGCCAAGAAAACTCCACTTAGGGTGCGGTCTCGTAACCATAAACCATATAGGTATAAGGGATAAGAGGTCGCGAAAACAACCGGTTGTTGTTAAGACCGGATGGGAGGAGCTAGTCTTGTATGGCCGATGTACGCCTCCTTGAAGGGGCAACCAGGAGAAGATAAGGGCGGCACCCTCCATTAGGGAGCCGATAAGTGTCAAAAGACGCAAATGTCATGAGACTTTATTTTCGCAAGGAAATATAGGCTTGTCATATTTGTGCATTGATCCTGTAGAGGCAATAATACCGACGCAAGGATAAGGCGAGATCAATGGGTTATTGCATGAAAATGCAAAACGTCCTGCGATTTCGTCGCCGCAGACGATAATGTCATGGGATTTTACACTCGCAAGAGTATTTAAACTGTCATATTGTCGCGGATAAAATATCCTCGCAGAGGCAAAAATACTTAGCAAATGATAAGACAAGGTCAATGGGTCATTACATGAAAATGTAAAGACGTCCCATCGATCTTGTCGCAACGAGGTGGCGAAATAAGACCTTTAATTAGGAAGGCAAAATAAGACCACACAAAAAAGATAAGGCAAGATTAATGGAGTTCTTCATTTATGGAGACATTCTGCGATCTTGTCGCAATAACGAGCTTCAATATGCTTACGAAAACAGATAACAAAGGTAAATCTCTCATTTGAAAATGAATAACAGAGGCAAGTATGGGAATGAATAGGATAAAGTTTTGTTATTCATTTCCATATGAAGAATTTATGCATTCATAATACTAGTTAGTCGAATTATAAAAGAGAATTGCTTGATTAATATGTGCAAGTAAAGAAAACAAAGATTGAATTCACATTTGACAATCCAAGAAGATTGAAATAGTATATATATTACAAGTAGCGAAAGAAGAAAAAGAAGTTATTTCTTTGAAGAATCTTCTTCTTGGTCAGATTCTTCAGTTTCATCATTCTCTTCGCCAGATTCTTCTGATTCGCTAGCATCACTATCAGAGACATCTAAGAAAGGCGTATCTTCAGGAATATCACTGCGAAGACAAGGATATGAACTAAGAGGAATGCGGTGATCATTGCAAACCATTTCAATAGTTTGATTGCGAAACGAACAAGAAAGATTGTTGAAATTCGCCACCGTAGCTTGCGCTTGTTTCTTCAACTTAGAATACTTATTATTGCGAAGAGAAAGGTCTTCTGCAGGTTCCCCTTTTCTCGCTCAAGTTCTTCAATCCTTATTTGAAATCTTTTCTTGGATTCTCGCAAAACATATGATAATAAATTAACAATACAATAACAAAGACTACGAGAGATAAAGGACAACAAAGTATAATAAACAACCTTCTCTCACGTCGGATATCATGTCTTTAACCAAGGCAAAGATGCTCGGCATGAAGGCTAACATCAACACCTAAGTTATTCCCTGGCATTATCTAGAACCTTCGCAGCCCAAGCAAATTCATCATCATTATTTATAACAAGAAGTGAACGAACTTGTTCTTCTCGCTCGATAAGTATGGCATTCGCGAAGGGATTCATCTTGTTCAATTTGTACTTCGAGAAGAGACTTTTGAAATGTTGCTAATGCCTCAGTGCACCCCTATTAGCAAGACGGTCTTTTTTCATCAATAAGGCCACTAATTTTCTTCCTTTGAAGCTCGATTTTTCTATGGGAATCAAGATACATTTGTTTAAATCGATTGGCTAAACCTAAACTAGCTCTATGCTCAATCTCTAAGAGGCGACATTTGGTTCAAGTTCATTCAATGAAAGGGAATCAATTTTGTTTGATGAGTTACTTAAAGACTCGTTGAGATGGGTGAGAAGAACATCATTATCCATGGGCTCGGGAAATGAATGGAGAAGAATGGCTTCATCGTAGAGATTATATATGTCTCATGAAAATAATAAATCAGGGAAAGAATAATAGCCAAAAAGTAAAGATGACTTGAAGAATAAAAATTTTATACCATAAAGTTGCTGGTTTGCGCTTTGAAGAGTAGACATCTTAGTCTTCTGAGAAGCCGATTCAGTTTCCAACTGTTGAATTCTTTCATCTTTCTTGCGAGACATCGCAACCCCGCTTTCTAATTCTCGGATCTTTTCTTTAAGTTGGAGATTTTTTTCTCGCGAAAGTTGTCGCATCTTCTCTCGAGATCTGAGGCAACAACAAAGGAAGCTCTCCCAGACTATAAAGAAAAAAAAAGAAATTGTTAAGATAAAGCTTGTAATCGAAATTACAGAGAAACAAAGGAATATGAACATACCAAAGCAGTGAGAGCATTTAAGTGACTGGAGGTCAACGTTCGGGAGACTCCGCGAAAGGATTCATTATCCTCTAATAGCGGGCATCGCAAATTTTAGCAAGAGCTCCGCAAGTAGCAGTTAGATGATCATCTCCTAATCCTTGCATAGAATCGGATAAGACACTGGACAATTGCGCCATAACAGAAGTAGTCAAGTGACTCTCTTTCGCGGAGGAAGTACCAACCTCATTTTCACCCTTATCGAATTTTCATTGGTTTGAGAAGAGAGCCGGGTTTTCCGTTTTTTAGAAAGCGGAGCGAAGACTTGTCCTTGCGAAAAGTAGTTTTATCCATGCCTTTAGCCTTCGCAGCCTTCAGCCTCTTCAACTTCAACCTTCACATACGCATGGAGATAAGAAACAGAGGCAACAATATTGTTTAAAATAACAAAAGAAAATGTTTCTTACTTCATCCATGAGCGATCGAAGTATCGCCAGGGTACTTGGCTTTGGATTTTCTCTATATTTCTTTCTCATTCTGGTGATCTAAAATTTTTGAAAGTTAATAAATAAAAGAGGAAGAAGATGTCGCAAAGCGAAATTGAAGAAAGGAAATATACCTCTTTTGTCTCCTCGTGCCACTTAAACTCCCAAGGATGATAATTCGCGAGGTGTGCAGGGAGAACATGTGAACCTGCGATGTAAGGTCCACTCAAAAATAAAGGAACAACCCACCATTTCTCATCTTTGGAATGACGGGGAGTATTATTGTTGCCCGAATGCCAATCAATATCTTGCATAAGCAGTTTGTCGCATCAACGTTATCATTCTTTTTCACGAGCACCCAAATGAGATTTATCATTTTTCATATTTATAATCGAGTAATTCGCAAAGAAATTGTCCACGGTATACTTCTCAGTAACTATTTATAAATTTACAAACTCAGGATCCCTAACATTATCAGGATATAAAGATCCTTTACCAGCGCCACGATTGGCGAATTCAAGCATTAAACGGATGCGATCGCCACTCAATTGATAGACAGCTCGCGAGAATTTCTCATGAGCAAGAATTTCATAGAATAATGGCAACTCGGATTGTACAGAGGAATGGGAGTCCCGCAAGGAGTTGACCAAATGAGACTATGATTTTATGATCATCACATTGATGATCGAAAAACAATTTTTGCAGAAAGAATAGATGAAGATCCTTGATTGGGAATGGTTGATAAAGTGAAACCCTTTTCCCCGTAATTTCTTTTGAACATCGGTAAAAACAGGAGTGTATGTACGACCAAGTGAATCCATTGTTAGAAGTATGGGAATGGATAGAGAATTGAAGATCAAAGGAATGAGAAAAGTGTAGGACTCATGGTAGCGGGAGAGCGCAAATTGCGGAAGGAGAGAGAGAGTTAAAGAAAATTTGCGAAGGAAAATAAAAGAGAAAAAAAGAAGGGTAAGAAAGCTATATATAGAGAAGAGAATCCTCGAGAAAACAAATGCATTTAATGCGAGATGGGACGTGAATGGTCAAGAATAAACGGTTGAAAGAGACGTGTCAAGAAAATAGTGGAAGAAGAAACACCTGTAATAAATTCCGTACATAAATAAAACAAGTAAAAATGAAAAATCGCGAGATAAAGATGAGCAAATATTGCGGCACTTTAAAATATTGGTTCTCATGACATTCTCTTCTTCGCAGAGAATACATGAGAAGAGGCAAGATGTAGGAGCATAATATCGCGACATCAATATCTTAAGAGAGTAATAAACAACTATGTTGCGAAGGCGTCGCAAGGTAGTGATCTCAATGACGCATTAGATGACGAAAGCCAGAACGTGAGAAAAGCGTGAAGACTTGGCGAGATTTAGGAGTGTCGCAAGGAAAACATTTATAACACTCGCGACGCTTCGCGAGTTATTCCCGAAAATAGTGGACAGACTTAGTCAGTCCACACTCGTGTATTACCCTATATAAAGGGTCGAGTAAGTCTCATTATAAGGGGGTTCTTTTTGAATTGTTAAGCAAGTCATTAGAGAGAGAAAATTAAGAGTGATTGTAATTTCTTTAGCTCGTTCTACATTTCTTTGTAAACCTTTCAAGAAAACAATTAATAAAATATATTGTTACTCATCTTCAAATGGATTAATTAAACAAATTCGAGTGAGGGGTGTAGTGTGGGATTTCCTGCAACTACAAACTCATGTATCACTTAAAAGTATACTCTATCTCCTACTCTTGATACAATAGTCGTATAAGTATGATAGTTTTCATACATACACATTTGCTATTTCGAGCCGAGTTTACTCGCCTATCTTTTTCTCGAAATATGTGTAAATGAGCTTTCGCTTTAACCATTTTCATCTTTACCCGTGTCGAAAGTCATGATGACGTTTCAATCTTGAAAATAGCTTTGATGACAACGATTGTTACAACATTATAGAAGAATGTTTCAATGATTGAAATGTAGAGTTAAGATTACCAACTATGGATATAAGCATGAATAGTGTGTTTGCACATTAGCGTATAAATCCATTTGCCGGAAACCAAGTGCGTGCATATGTGTGCATGCGGTATTGGTGAAGGAGAGAGGTTGAGTACGCGTACCCACGGAAGTTTTCATACCGAAAATTTATGCTGAGTTTGTAAGTTTGCAAACTAGTAAACCAGTCACCTTAGGTACGAATACCCGTACGCGTACCCACATAAGTTTTCGAACCGAAAATTTCTGCTGAGTTTGTAAACTCAAATCATGTAGCTAAGGTACGCATACCCGTACGCGTACTCAAGCTGGTTATTTCTCAAATCGGTAGTTCATGAACTTAAAACAAAAAATTATAAGGAATGCAATCTTTACAAACCGTGGCTATATTGTTCATGAATTGATTCAAGTGGATCAAACCGATTTTTCTTAAATTGTGTCTATGAATAAAGACCTAAGCAATTGAACAACTCTTGAACTAGTTCTTATGAGTCATTTGAACTAGTTATGAGAAAGATGAATACGGTTAATATGAAAGTGCTCATATGGCTAACCATTGGTTAAATATTTGTGAACCAACTAAGTGTACACGTTTAGGTACTACATTACTCAAACCTAAATGAATACATTTCATTTGTGTGTGACAAGCTAAGTTTCGATCTAACGGTTGAAAGATATTAGCTTGGTTGAATCAGGTTTTCATCTAACGGTGAATATTGAATGCTTTGTGACTAAGGTAACTTAGATTCCAAGCCCTGATTTAAAAACTATATAAGGGGAACTCTAGCAACTGGAAAAACTAATCCCCATACCTCATGTGTAATACTAGTTGGTTTTTATAGAGTCGATTCTCATTTAACCTTAGGTTTCTTCTCGAGACCCTGTAGGTTAACGACTGAAAGACTTCATTGGGATTGTGAAGCCAGACGAAACTACTTCTCTTGTAGTTGAGCGTTCTGATCTTGCCATTTTCTATCGTACGAGTTCAATTGAATAATTGACTTGAGATTATATCTCTGATAGGGCAAGATAAAAAGAAATCACAAACATCTTCGTCTCATCGTTTGTGATTCCACAATATCTAGTTTCGTTACCATACGATTTAGATTATTGTGAGGTGATTACTAATACTAGGCTGTTCTTCGGGAATATAAGTTCGGGTTATCAATTAGTTCATGTTCACCTTGACTTATCAAAAGACGGAACAAAAACTCATAGGTTTATCTGTGGGAGACAGATTTATCTATCATCGTAGACTTTTCTGTGTGATACAGATTTGTTTATTGAAGTCTTCGACTTTGGGTCGTGGCAACTCTTAGTTGTGGGTGAGATCAGCTAAGGGAATCAAGTGCGTAGTATTCTGCTGGGATAAGATACGTAAGGAGCGCAACTGTTCCTTGAATCAGTGTGAGATTGATTGGGGTTCAACTACAGTCCAGACCGACGTTAGTTTGTAGTAGGCTAGTGTATGTAGCGGCTTAATACAGTGTGGTGTTCAATCTGGACTAGGTCCCGGGGTTTTTCAGCATTTGCGGTTTCCTCGTTAACAAAACTTCTGGTGTCTGTGTTATTTCTATTCCGCATTATATTTCGTTATATAATTGAAATATTACAGGTTGTGCGTTAAGATCAATCAATTAGAATATCCAACCTTTGGTTATTGATTTACATTGATTTACACTTGGATATTGGTCTTTGGTACCATCCAAGTTTATCTCTCTAGTATTTGATAAAGACTCGCATATTTCCATTTGCTTGAGTAAAGATCAAATCGAGAGATAGAGATATTAACTCCTTGATATAATTTTTTTAAAGATTGAGTTTGACTGTCTAGTTGATTCTCTTAAAAGTATATTAGAGTTAGTCTATACAGATTGCTAATCGAAATATTGGGTGAGGTTGTTGTACCCCCTGCTCTTTCAATTGGTATCAGAGCAGGCAAACACGTTTAAAGACCTTACAAGTATGTGGTTGTAGTGATATGACTCTATGGACAGAGTTGTTATCTTTATTAATGTACCACCAGTCTTCGATGGCTCAAATTACTTATGGTGGAAAATTGTTATGCGAGCTTTTCTTCAAGCGCGTGATTTTCAATCATGGGTATATGTTGTTAATGGCTATGATGCTCCCGTTGTGGCAGTAGGGAATGTAAACGTTCCTAAGAATATTGGCGAATACGATGCTACTGAGATACTTACTGCAAAGCAAAACTCCGACGGTTTTAATGCCATCATACACGCCATTACCCGAAGTCGTCAGCACCATGTGTCAAATTGCACTGGGTGTAAAGATGCGTGGGATATCTTAGAAACCGTATTCGAAGGTAATACCAGTGAAAAGAAAGCTAGGCTTCAAAACCTTAATTCCGATTGGGAAAACCTTCGTATGGCAGATGAAGATTCATTTGATGAGTTTAATCACAAAGTGTCTGAAATTATTAATGCATCTTTTGCATTGGGTAAGACTATTCCTGAAAAGGATATTGTGCTGAAAATTCTCAGATCGCTGCCATCTAGATACGATTCTAAGAAGCATGCCATCGTTGAGGGAAATAACCTTGATAATCTTTCCAGAAACACGCTGGTTTGGAAGCTTAAGATCTTTGATCACAAGCATTCATCCAAATCTAAGGATGTTGCTTTCAAAGCACTAAAAGACACAAAATTACTTGATAAAAGTAAAAATGTGTATATCTCTGAAGACGATCACTCTGAAACTGATTCATCAGATGAAGATATTGACAAATAGGTCTCGATGATCACAAGACAGTTTAGAGATCTTCTGTTGAAGAGAAGTAAACAGTTCTCTAGAGATAAGCTAAAGCATCAGTCAAACCTCATAATCGTATTCCTCTTAAAAACAGGGACACGGATGAAACTGATGACGAGGATATGCCTCGGTGCTATAAGTGTAAGGGATTTGGTCATTTTGCAAACGAGTGCCCAAATCGTAGAAAATACACTTGGAACAAAGGTCTTGCTGCGACACTTGATGAGATGTCTGACAATTATGATTCTGATGAAGACAAAAAATCAAGTGTTGCTCTTCTATGTGAAAATATTGATTTTGATAATTGTAGCAATACATACATCAATCTTGATAATCTTTTAGAAGAGAGCCCAATCAAGATGGAAGAATCAATTGACCCTTCTGTTGGAAACTCTATGTTTAATATTTCAGGATCAACTATGTGCCTAGCAGCTTGCTCATCTCAGGCACCTGAACCATCTTATACGTTGACATACTCCTATTGTTCTCTCAAAGGTCATGAGTTTTCAAAGTGTTTCAAATACAAACACAAGATGAGATATGTCAACAAACTTCAAAGAAGAGCAGATCGTCTAGCTACCAAGCTTAAACTAGCGGAGAAAACAACTAAGGTATGTAAGATCTTATCTTCCTCGAAGAGATTAGTTTCCAAAGATAAATATAGGCCATTAAAGAAGAAAACATGGTCTAAACATACGGAAAGGCAGGGTTCCATAGATTCCGTCCAAAAGGGTCATGGTGGACAGATTGTTGTTCACCACAGTACAATTTAATTGTGTTATTTTTGTGCATCTTGTCTCATGTGCTTGTTCAAAAGAGACAAGATCTTGCACACCTCAGGTTTTAAAAAAAAAAAAAAATTCTAGCTTTGTGTTGTTTGGTTTTTGGATTTCCTTCTTATCACTGTTGATATTGGAAAGGACTTCTTTGCCAAAAGAAGAGGGTTATTTGCGACAATTTCACTCTTTATAGGGTTGTGAGTTGTGCGTACACAAACCTGATTAAAGGTTTCGAAACCCCACATTCCTTTTTCCTTCTCTGATACTCTTTATATCTTAAGACTGCTTGTTGAGGTTTGATTGTGAACTCCTCTCACAAAACCGTGCTTTCATGGATACTCCAAGCATCATGTCTTCTGATGGGAAAGATATCAACATGATTATTAAGCCATCAATCACTAAGGAAAAAGAGATATCTCAATTGCCTCCAACTTTAAAAAGAAAAAAAAAGGAATGTGAGGAAGCCAAGAGCTGTTTCTTCAAACTCTCAGAAGTTTTATGATGTTCTTGAAGAGTTGAAGCTGGCAAGAAAAGAGATTCAACTAATAAATGCTTGCGTTTTAAGATCATTGGAAATTCAAAAGGCCTTGGTTCGACATCATCAACCAAGAAGGTTTATTGGTATTGACTCCTTCCTCCATGAACCATATTTTCCAATGGTTGTTGACGACAAGGAGTTCGGGGACAACAAGGAATTTTTCAAAGATCCTAATATCTAGGAAACTTCTTAAAAGAATTTTATTCTTGTTTTGTTTAAGAAGTATAACTAGGGTTTGGAATAGCCATTATTGTGAGTACACATAGCTATGTCCAACGTTTTCATCTTCATGTTTTTAGATTTATTTATTTAAATTCTAAAGTTTGGTTTGGAAGATGATTTTTGCAGTATTAATCTTTATGGTTTTATATATTGCAATGTGTTATGGGATATGTGTGTTTGCGTCCGTGAACTATTATTGTCCCATACAATGTCAAAAGTTATCTCGTTTATATGTCGATATGCATGTATTGATACAAGATCGATGAACTTTTGACAAACAAAAGTTAAGCCTATTATGTCAATTTATTAATGGAAGATAGGTTAAAATCTTTTGTTTACAAGGATTATGTCTATTATATGTCATCGTGCAAATAGTGATGGAAAATAGAATGAATCCTTGTATATTCCGCAGTATTGATCTTCCCTGATCCATATTTTATGTATATACTGTACGGCTCCATAAGTATTCTTGTGTGAGCATTTCCAACTAGACTAATCATAGATTCGTTTTTGGTTATTTTGGTTGTGTATTCCGATTAAATTAATCATGGGTTCTCTTGTGGTTAGTTTAATTGAGAAATTTTGATACAAAATCATTTTGTGGTTTTTTGGTGTTCAAAGAAATCCTTCTTTTCTCGTAAAAGTAAGGTCGCTCTTGTTGTTCTTTCGGGAATGACATCAAATGGGGGAGAGTTCTTTTGAACTTGTGCTTAATTGCCATATCTTTGTGGGGAGTGCGGTGTGGAGTATTTGAGGAGTTATCTTGTATCTTTATAAACTCCATGATGAATGCATTTAGCTTCGGCTTTATGATTGCATCTAAACAAAGTTGATATGTACTTTTCTTTGGTCTTGAAGTGTCTCCATAATTTCATTAGAATCCCGTTTTCGTACCTTTGCCAATATTATTGACAAAAAGGTGGAGAATTAATATGTAGTTCACACTACAAATACATATGGCTTTCGGATCATTATGTAAGGGGAAGTGGTTTTCGTGTTGAGACGAAGTATTGACTAATGGGGGGTGATACACATCACCATAGTATTGTTTTCGAAGTTGTGATATGAGAACTTTGATGTTGTGTAATAATACTATGACACTGTATAACAATGATCGAGAGCTTTTGTTTTCTCATTGTTATGGCTACGGAACTTCAACAACTATGATGCTCAATTGAACATCTATGGAATAATAGGAGTACTTGGAAAAGACAAAGTTTTCGAGTAACGTTGAAGCACCAAGGAGATCAAGCATGTGGACGAGAAGCTACAAAGTTTTATCTATTTTGTAATTCATATGTATTGATAGTTTTGTCACTAAAATTGACAAAGGGGGAGATTGTTAGAGCATTGCTCGGTCGAACTCGCATGCGTTGCTATATCAAGCATGTTTGTCAATATTATTGATCAAAACTATATGTCTTGATTTCTAGTTTACTTATGACTAAGTCTCGGTCTAGGATAGTTAAGTGTAGTTGAGCTCCAGAGTCCATGGCGATCATCTTACGAAGACGAAGAACTACTTGAGGAATAAGTGGAACTTCATCCGAAAAAAAGGTATGTGGAGACTTGAACTCATCTGTCACTCAAAAGTCTACTCTATCTCCTACTCTTGTGACAATAGTCGTATAAGTATGATAGTTTTCATACATACACATTTGCTACTTCGAGCCAAGTTTACTCGCCTATCTTTTTCTCGAAATATGTATTGGTGAGCTTTATCTTTAACCATTTTCATCTTTACCCGTGAAGAAAGTCATGATGACGTTTCAATCTTGAAAATAGCTTTGATGACGATAGTCATGAATAACGATTGTTATAACATTATAGAAGAATGTTTCAATGATTGAAATGTATAGTTGAGATTACCAACTATGGATATAATCATATATAGTGTGTTCGCACATTAGTGTATAAATCCATGTGCCGGAAACCAAGTGCGTGCATATGTGTGCATGCGGTATTGGTGAAGGAGACGGGTTGAGTACGCGTACCCACGGAAGTTTTCATACCGAAAATTTCTACTGAGTTTGTAAGTTTGCAAACTAGTAAACCAGTCACCTTATGTACGCATACCCATACGCGTACTCGCGAAAGTTTTCGAACCGAAAATTTCTGCTGAGTTTGTAAACTCAAATCTGGTAGCTAAGGTACGCATACCCGTACGCGTACCCAAGCTGGTTATTTCTCAAATCGGTAGTTCATAAACTTAAAACAATAAATTATAAGGAATGCAATCTTTGCAAACCGTGGCTATATTGTTCATGAATTGATTCAAGTGGATCAAACCGATTTAACTTCAATTGTGTCTATGAATAAAGACCTAAGCAATTGAACAACTCTTGAACTAGTTCTTATGAGTCATTTGAACTAGTTATGAGAAAGATGAATACGGTTAATATGAAAGTGCTCATATGGCTAACCATTGGTTAACTATTTGTGAACCAACTAAGTGTACACGTTTAGGTACGGTTACTCAAATATAAATGAATACATTTCATTTGTGTGTGACAAGCTAAGTTTCGATCTAACGGTTGAAAGATATTAGCTTGGTTGAATCAGGTTTTTCATCTAACGGTGAATATTGAATGCTTTGTTACCAAGGTAACTTAGATTGCAAACCCTGATTTGAAAACTATATAAGGGGAACTCTAGCAACTGGAAAAACTAATCCCCACACCTCCTATGTGATACTAGTTGGTTTTTCTAGAGTTGATTCTCCTTTAACCTTAGGTTTCTTCTCGAGACCCTGTAGGTTAACGACTGAAAGACTTCATTGGGATTGTGAAGCCAGACGAAACTACTTCTCTTGTAGTTGAGCGTTCTGATCTTGCCATTTTCTATCGTACGAGTTCAATTGAATAATTGACTTGAGATTATATCTCCGATAGGGCAAGATAAAAGGAAATCACAAACATCTTCGTCTCATCGTTTGTGATTCCACAATATCTAGTTTCGCTACCATACGATTTAGATTATTGTGAGGTGATTGATAATACTAGGTCTTCTTCTTCGGAATATAAGTCTGGGTTATCAATTAGTTCATGTTCACCTTGATTTATCAAAAGACGGAACAAAAACTCATAGGTTTATCTGTGGGAGACAGATTTATCTATCATCGTAGACTTTTCTATGTGATACAGATTTGTTTATTGAAGTCTTCGACTTTGGGTCGTAACAACTCTTAGTTGTAGGTGAGATCAACTAAGGGAATCAAGCGCGTAGTATCCTGCTGGGATCAGAGACGTAAGGAGCGCAACTGTACCTTGAATCAGTGTGAGATTGATTAGGGTTCAACTATAGTCCAGATCGAAGTTAGTTTGTAGTAGCCTAGTATCTGTAGCGGCTTAATACAATGTGGTGTTCAATCTGGACTAGGTCCCAGGGTTTTTCTGCATTTGCGGTTTCCTCGTTAACAAAACTTCTGGTGTCCGTGTTATTTTTATTCCGCATTATATTTCGTTATATAATTGAAATATCACAGGTTGTGCGTTAAGATCAATCAATTAGAATATCCAACCTTTGGTTGTTGATTTATATGGATTGACACTTGGATATTGGTCTTTGGTACCATCCAAGTTTATCTCTCTAATATTTGAAAAAGACACGCAGATTTCCATTTGCTTGAGTAAAGATCAAATCGAGAGATGGAGATATTAACTCCTTGATATACTTTTTATTAAGATTGAGTCTGACTATCTAGTTGATTCTCTTAAAAGTATATTAGAGTTAGTCCATACAGATTGTTAATAGAAATATTGGATGAGGTTGTTGTACCCCCGTTTTTTCAGTTAATTCCTATTTACTTGATAACACTCCTATTGTGTTTGGTTAAGTCCAAACCTTTTATCAAGTAAACATACTTCGTTGTTGTATTGTCTCGATCTTGAATCCATAGTCAATCACACAAGTTATCTTGTTATCGTATTGTCTCGATCTCGTATCCATAGACGATCACACGAAGTGTGAACCGATTAGTTGTATTGTCTCGACTCAGTCCATAGACAATCACTTTCGGAGAAAGGACTTATAGGTGGAAAAGTTTTAGATTGAGGTATATTTGGGTACCCTCGTATTTTCAATTGGTATCAGAGCAGGCAAACACGAAAATATCTAACAATATGTGTTTGGTGCGATCCAACCTATAAGATATGAGTCAAAATAAGAAAAGAAAAGCTAAACTTATGAAGAAATCAGTTAACGTATGTCAAGATAATGAGAATAAGATCTCAGAGAAGGTCAATGGTAATTGGTCTCGTAAGTCATTTCGAAAATCAAAGAAAAAGTCTATGACTAATAACTTGATTGCGAATCAGGTTCCTGATCAGAAAAGAATGAATCCAAAACTCAAGAAACATGTTTTGGATCCGAGTCCAATCTTTAGTGAAAAATCTTCTATTTCTAACTGTGAAAAGAGATTAAATTCACTAGTCTGCCCAAGTTCTGAATTTCGAAAATTATTGGAAAGATTTTTCAAGCATGTTGAAAACTATTCAGAAAAGGGAAAAACCATTGACAGACTAGATGATGTCCTAGAACTTATTATTCAAATGAATGTAAGAATTTGTGAAGGAAAGCGAGAAATACTCAGTCTTCAAAATAATCTGATAGATTATGAGGAACAAAAAATGGCTCTATGCAATGAAGTTCATCAACAGACTACAGAGTGTGAAATTCTTACTCAATCGCTGGAACATTCACAAATAAGGAATAAGATCCTTATTGATGATCTTCTTACAGAGACATGTCGAAAGGTATATCTAGACAAGTGTTTAGAAAAACAATTCCAACAATGAATGGATACCTTAAGAGGACATATAGATTGTCTTGACCTAAATACATCATCAATTTGTCGAATGGCAGATCTAGATCACACGGGTTCAAGTTAAAGGAACATATCATCCTGTGCACAAGATGTAATCAAGGATATAACATCTCGCAATATTTCTAATGAAGAGGATGGATTTAAAAACCACTCAACATAATAATGTCCCTAAAAGAAAGAAGGAAGAAATTCCTCAAAAGGTATTTGGTGAGGAAGATCCTCACCCCAACGCTTAATCGCGTTGGAATGTGCATCCTTACAATGCCCAATCTACTGATGTAAGGAAGCACACATATCCGGGCAATCGGTATCCTGTCAATAATCTCTTATTCAACATAGAGAGTTTACACAATCTACCTGAAGATGCATATTTTGTCTCCATGTGTAGAAAAGTTGTCTTGCAAACAACTTGTGTAAAAACAGGATAAGTTTCCTATCTAAAAGTATCTCTTGATACTGATCTAGAAGATAATTTCTTTTCGAAGAAAGTTGTGAATCAGTAACACATAAGATGCGAAAATCCTTTCAAATATTGTCAGAAATATTTATTTAAGGCTGACATCTATGTTTGGTATGTGTTAAAGGTATTTCAAGTATATGTACTCAACATGTCTGTGAACTTATGCTAAAGGATGTATTCTCAAACTAGATCTCAAGCAAAACTTCTGAAAGCCTTGAGTGGAATGACTTCTAAGGAAACTGTTCATCTTGATGATACCTTCAAGAAATCTGGTTGTGAATATATAGAAAATGAAAAGGAAGATGTGACTCATCTCCTTGTCCAAAAAAGTTTGGATGCTAAGATTGATATTATCAATCTACGACAAGTCCTCCTCGAAGACTATTGAAACTCATCATAGACAGCAAAGACTACTAAGAACCGTTATCCGTAACCAAAGAAAGATGATTAAACTTGGAATCGGTAACAGGGAGTATGCTCGGAATATTAATCGAAAGGTTAATGCTTTAGCCTGTGAACATAATCAAGGTACTGTGTGCAGAATCCGAGATATCAGTAGAGATGTTGTTTATGAAGATCCGAAAAATTTGAGGAAATTGAAGATGATCTTTGAAAAATCTGTTAAAAATAGACATTAGTTTTTGATTATTTCAATAAAGTCTATTATGAATAAAACTATTATTTATGAATAAAATTATTGGATTATAATTTTTCGTGTGATAGTTTTTAATTACATAGCATGTGCTTGAATGCTTTATCTTATTGCTATGTATGTTTATGGGATGTTTGATTTCGGTTTTCTTGACCTTAATATTCGATCTCATATGATGTGAACCCTTATGGTTTGGGTGACTTTTTGATTTAGCAGGATTGAGTTCTAGCCCATGTTGGTTGGCTTTATCAAAGGATCATGAGGGGTTCTGATTGAAACAATATGTGAAAAAGTCACAATATGTTGAATCGTTTGGTTTAGCATAAAAGCATATGTGTTTCGGGGTTTTCAACCTTTCTCTGGTAAAGGTTGGTTGTTGTTGTTCTTTTGTCTTGCAAGAGAATGACAACACAGTGATATTTAGGTATCAATTCTCCCTGGGAAGATGCAAACATTAATTAAGAAGAGGATGCACAACTTGAGGTAACGACTTTGTTAGTTAATCGTTTTCATGTTTAAGAAAAGCCTGATTTTATTGCATATATTTATTGCTTTTGCTTAAAAAAATTTCGGTACAATTGATATTTATTCCATTGTTTGTGTGTGGATGTGTGTGTGATTCAATTGTTTCCGGTTAAGAAAAACTATTGTTATCTTGCTTTATTGTTTGGTATCAATCATTTAGGCTTACAAAATTTACGGTGCAATTGCGGTGCTTTAATGTCTATGTTGTTTCAATTGCTTCCGGCTGAGGTAAATAATTATGCAAGTTGATTTATTTGGTTTGTATGAATTGTTTATGGCTTAACAAAAGAAAAGGTTTTCGGGATGAATTGTTTAGTCCAATTCAATTCCGGATAAGAGAAACTAAGTTAATTCTGATCTTAGTTAGACTTATCAAAGTGGAGGTTTCGGTTATTCAAGTCTAATCAAATGCCTTAACAAGAAATGCTAGTTAACTAACCTAGTACTTGTCTTGTTTAAAAGTGAAAGGTCTAAGTTATTATTTGAATAATTAGAACCTGATGAGAAAAATATAGTTAATTCTGATCTTTATTTTGGTCTTATCGAACAAGTGATTGTATTTGTGCAATCGGGTTTAGCAAAAGAACTAAAGTGCTTAGTCAATTTTTGATTTTCTAAACTATTTGGGAAAATTGCTTCGGGCAATTGGTTCCTTGGAAACATATCAAAACAAAATTACTTGATAGTTTCGGTTTTGATATTGGTTATCAAAAATGGTGTGTGGAACCCTCTTTCTTAACTCTTATAGGTTGTAAGTCTTTTGAGATTTGTAAGATCCTTTCGGTTTGTCCTTTATTTGCTCGTACCTTTGTCATTTTGTGACAAAAAGGGGGATAAATATGTGGAGTAAACAAGTGATATTGATATTAATTGGTATTGATTTGGTATCACTAAGGGAAATGACAATGGTGCTTAAACGTTATATCTAACGAAAGAGTAAAGCATAGACTAAGGGGGGGTAGCATATCATATTGATAAAGGAATAACAAAGACGTGTGGATTGAAAATATACTTATCTTACCTTTAGGGGGAGTATTAGCTTTGTTATTATAATGTCAACAACGACATTTATGGATTGAATGTATACAGGTTATTGTGATGTTGAATTTGGGAATCAAGCGTATGTATAATGAATTCTTGTAATTTGTTTATCCATATGATGTAAGAGTTTTGTCACTAAAATTGACAAATGGGGAGATTGTTAGAGCATAGCTCGGTTAAACCCACCAAGCGTTGGTATGTCAAGTTTGGTTGCCATATTTTAGTGAACCAAAACTCATTTAAAGAGTCACTTGATTATGTACTAGAGTCAACTTCGTATAGGTTAGCTTGAAAGTATTAGGATATGAGACATTACAAGTATTACGTGAAGACTTGAAGAATGTGAAAAAGTAAGGAGCTACAACGACGACATAATCCTTCCACTTGAGGTTAGTAATATTTGACTTGAACTATTTCATTCCCTAACGTATCTTTCAAGTCGTGCATATTGAAAATATAACTGTGAAGCTATGAATGATTATACTCTAGTTAGACGTAGTATTAAGGAATACAATACGAATTATAAACGCTTATCTTTTGAACTTCGTATATACTATTCTTCTCTTCTCCAACCCCTTGATTCCCTGTAAAAATAGTGTTTACTGCATTATCATCAAGAATAGTGCCCTTGGATTGTTGTTTCTTATTGCTTATATTGTTAAGTTTTGCACCTTGATAAGTGCATAATTCATATGATTTTAGTGTCCATTCCACACTTGTTTTAGCTATTATTCTTGCATATTTTCGTATTATTGCTCTTGTTTTATTTTAATTGTTTCTATTAGGTGAATCATCTAAAAAGGAGCTACAAAGGTACTAAAATATCTAATAAGAGAAGCACTCCAAGTGCACAAGTCCAAGAAAAGTGGAAGAAGTGCGACGAAATGGAGCAAAGATGCTCAAAATCAAGAGACGGGACAAAGACCGAGATTAGATCATTCAAACTCAAGATTTTTCATCACCATAGTGAAGATAATTCAATTACAAAAAGAATGCAAAAAGAATGAGATCATTCCGAGTTCGGGCGAAGAAGTTATGGGTAAAACGAGTTTATCAAATACCGAAGAAAGCCAGTTCGCAAACTGAGTTCGCAAAAGGGCGTAACTGGAAATTTCGTTCGAAAACGGAAGTCCCTGGATTTTATTTAAAGTATGGTTCGAAAACGGGTTCGCAAACCATGAAGGCCAAAATTCATGAACTATTTTTAGGGTCTTTCTTTCGTAACTTAGGGTCGGGTTCCTTTACCGACTTAGATACTTGAAGGCCAAGAAATTTAAACCTATATAAATGGGTATTAGGCCATAGAGAAGGGGATCAAGAAATTGTAAGTCTTGGAGAGGAGAAACAACAAACGGAGCGAAAGCTAGGGTTTCAGAGCGGTTCTTCAATCGTAACGATATCTCTTAAACTTCTCTTATATGTATATCATGGATGCTTCTAGATCCATGAGTATATAAACACCTATTGATTGAGGATGAATTCTAAGTTGTAAACAATATTTGGGTTATTATATTAATCTACTTTGAAGTTTTTTATATGATTATCGCTTGTTTATACTATAGCGAATATTTATGATTGATTGATAGATTGTTTAGGTAGCCAACTGAATTGATTTAATCTATTGCTAGTATTGAGTTAGGAGATAAGTAATCGTCAAATAACATGTACACAAGTAGAGAACACGAGACCTTGCATAGGGATTCTGTGGAGCGAGTGTGTGTATAAACAACACTAAAAAGTAGACCTTGATCTAAGAGTCTAACTAGTAGGATCAACCTATAAATTCACAAAAGATAAAGCATTCGACCAAATTACACCTTGAGTGATCTCCTACTAGGTGGTTTAGACAAATAGAATATGGTAGTCGAGAACTTATGTATCCAATGATATAAGGAATTTAGGGGATAACACTGATCTAGCTGTTATTCCACGGTTGGTGATAATCTATGATTGACGACAAGTAGAAAAGCATAATAACTCATAGACGGTTTATTAAAGAAGTTGGATTCCTCGATCATCTTTCTCTTTATTGCTTACAACTTAATCTTTTCAATCATTTTATTTACTATGTTTAAAATCTAAAACAAAACCCCTCCTTTGTGACACTTTAACAACTAAAACTCACTTCTCTTCATGGGAACGATCCTTGCTTCCATTATATTACCAGTTAATTGTATGTAAATAAGTGATTTAATTTGATTGCACTTACGACAACCATCACACCTTTACCTTGGTTAACGACAATACTAGCTTCAGGCTTGTTAGTGGAACTCGAAACCAAAATCAAATCCTTACGAGCGTTACCAGTTTTGTTTGTTTCAACAACATTATCATTAGGAACATCAACATGTTCTTGATTATGAACATTAGACGTTTCAGGTTTGTCACCGAGATTCAATTTAGAGATCACATCACTGCCAGCGACATGAAGGTCAGGGTGTCTTGATCCTTGATCCATCATCGTGAATCAATAATTATTTTCGAAAATATAAAAAACTCCTAAGATAAAAATCTTATTTGTTTTTTTTTTTTAATTTAAATTTAGCTTTTATTCATAGTTGCTAATGGGGTACCCGTATACAGGGAGGATACTAAAATTCATATTAAACAAATCCAGTAAACTGATACCCATTCGCGGTATTACCTTCATTAAAAGGGTTAAGTGGAGTCCGTGACCACTTGATTTTGTGTCAATAAGTTATAAGGCCTCATCCGAGCTTGAATTTTTTCCTTCGGGTCCGTCACTGTGTCCAGGTGCTCGGTTCATTTTGATTTACTAGAAACCAGAACCGGTAGTTTGATTATGTTCTAGATCCTAATATTTTTTTGGTTTAGGTTTCGAAATCAATGGAATTGCATCCGAAAAGATATTCACATACCGTTATTTCTTTACAAAACAATTTCTGAAAATATCTTAATGAAACTAGTTTTGTTTATGTCTAATTGTTTAAGAAACCTATTATAGGGGCTCCAAGGATTTGGTTTTGAGGGCTCCTATGGATTCAACTATCCCAAATGTGGATGTGGGGAGACCTATTTTGTTATCAAAAATACAAAATATCCTTTGAAAACCTAAATAATTATCAAACATAAATCTAATTAAATTAAAAACAAAACCTAAACTAAACCCGATCGAGAAAAAAAAAATTAAACCTAAACCCACCCGTCTCTTCTTCTCCTCCATCGCATTATTTTTTTTACTTCAACAACGATTAATCATCGATTCTCAGCCAGTAATAGTTTTAATTGGGTAAGAATCGAAAACCCAATCCTTTTTTAATGCTTTTGATCCGATGAATAGGTAAGATTTGATCAAATTAGAGATTGAAAAATTAGTTTCAGAACTGAATACGGTTGGGAATTTTCTCATCGTATAAATTTCTAAGGTTGGGAAAATATGAACTCCCAACCGTAAAAGCTTTACTAATTTTTGTATACGGTGTGAAAACCCAACCGTAAGTTGTCCTGGTTTTGTATACGGTTGGAAAAATATGAACTCCCAACCGTAAGTGCTTAACTAACTTTAAGTTACCCTGGTTTTGTATACGGTTGGAAAACCCAATCGTAACTCCAGTTTTCAAAAAAAAAAAAATAGATTCTCGTGATTTTGATTTCAAATATAAACTATCAATCAAATGATTAGTCTAATCTTATCACTAATCTTACTTAATTTAGTTAACCTAATCATTAACATTAATTAATTATTGGGATAAGGGGTTTTGGATTTACTATTTCATGACCCGTTTTTTTGTCATTTTGTGAGCCGTCGAAACCAGAATCTTGGAGCCCTATAATAGGTTTCTTGTTTAATCTTGATGTTAACGTTTCAATTCATAACAAATTCCAAGTCAAGTCAGATATATTTGGACTACTTATACCCAAAGACATATATCTGGGTACCTACCAGGTAGAACCAGGTTAGAGCCGAGTACCGACAGTTCCTAAAAGGCTATATTCTTTGGGTATCAAAATGGCTAATAGATATGATATCAGGAACTGGAGTCGGATTAAGTGGTTCGAGGATAATCAGTTACCCATAAAACCCTACATTTTTTTCCAAACAAGATACAATTTTTTTTTTTTTTTGAAGTATGGATTTTATTATTAATAAATTAAAGGGTTATTTTGTTTTTGGTACTCAGGTTTTGTCCAAGTTTTGAGTTTGGTCTAACATTTGTCCAGCTTGGTGTTTGGTACTTGGAAAAAACGTTGACCGTCGTTGACTCAGTTAAGTTCTGATTTTTCATTAATAATTATTTTAAAAATAAATATAATCAAAATACTAAAACAAAATTATTATTGTACCCTTTATTTTATCACAATTTACAATAATACACTACTCTAATTCATGAACCATCTTCTCTATATTTTCCAAACCCATCACCACCATCGCACTGCCACCGGAATCACTTTCTCTGCCACCACCACCTCTCTACCAGTACAACCATCATCATTAACAACTTCTCACTTTGTATCCCTGCATCTGTTTTTTTTTTCTTTCTCGAAGCCCTTATTACATCAAACAGATCCATGTAATCCGTTACTCTCTTTCAAAAAAAAGAAGAATTGTAATCCATTACTTTTCAGTCTAGGGTTCCAATATAGGAAATCTGATGTGAACGATCCGAAAATCAAATCAATAACAAAATCAACAAAGAAAACATTCCACCAAACCCTAGTTTCACAGTTCATATCAAATGAAATCCAGAAAATATAGCGAGATCAAATCACAAACCATTGACATCATTAAGACATGCAGTGAACGAATTTGTACCAAAGATTTGTTTCTCGAAATCTGTTTCAAGGGAATCAATCCAACCATGTAAACTGTTCAATAGAGATTTAGTTCATTTATATTCCCGATGTTGTATGTACTACTGTTGTTTTTGAGGGCTTAGGAATTTTGGATAGAGATGGTGGTGGTGGAGAAGATTAATGAAGGATTTGAGGGACTTTGGATTGGATTGGATTAAAAATGGGTCTATTGAAGAGATGGAGAAGGGTGCTGTGAAGGTCGTGATGGGGGTGGTAGAGAAGATCGAAGGATTTGGGGAACAATCGATTGGTTTCCCCAAATCCTGATATGCTGAAGCGGAGGAAATATAAGAGCATAGGGAAGATCTCTCACCGTAGGCTACACATAGTTTTATTACAACCATCGGATCTAAGGCCCACTTCAGGGGTACAGATGTAAACTCAAAATTTTTATTACACAAAATTAATTAAAAAATTGGTCAAAACAGTCAACGACAGTCAACGTTTTTTTTCAAGTACCAAACACCAAGATGGACAAATGTTAGACCAAACTCTAAAATTGGACAAAACCTAAATACCAAAAACAAAATAACCCTAAATTAAACTGATATTACACGTGGGAATGTTATACCCACAAAATCTGCTATTACAATAGAACTTATAGGTGGGGGTATTACATTGTCCCACACTGTTGTCGCTAGCTTTCCCCTAGAGCAATCATCTGTCACCTGATTTGCAATACCATCCGTTGTTTGATTCCCTTCTCTATAGACGTGCCTAATAGTATATTGCTGAATTTGGGTAAATCTATACTTGATTTCGCAACGGTTAGAAATATACCATGGAGCGTCCGCGTCCGAGGTTAGAAATCTTGTTAAGTTCTCCGAGTCTGCTTTCAAATTAAACTTTTGCCATCCCCTGCCTTTGATGTTCTGAAGCGATGAGCATGGCCCAAGTTTCTCGCTGCAAGTGCAGTGGTGATACCCGGTGGTTGTGCTATTGCTAAGATTGTACCGGCCTCCTCGTTTCGGCATATAATACCTGCTCCAGCTATTCCATGATATCCTCTTGCTGCTCCGTCCGTGTTAATTTTGATCCAATCTAAGTGGGGTTTGAGCCATCCCACGAAGATGGTTGTTGTTGCAAGTGTTGTTTGCGCGGAGTTCGGAAAAGGTTGCATCCCAGGAATTGCTGGTGGTAGGTGGATTTGAGCCAAGGTATATTCTTGCTGGAGTTTAATGTCCATCTGCATTATATTCGTCGTATTTGGCAGTTGCTGCCGATAGACTGCGTCGTTCCTAGCTATCCATAAGGACCAAAAAAGGAAGCAAAAAACTGTGGTGACTGGGGCAAGAGCTTTTGTTTTAAGGAGTAGGGAGACTGTTGTCTGATGGAGCAATGAAGTGGGTATTCTATGAGTAGGGTTTTGGTTGTTTGTGAGATGAGCTAGTAGGAGGTTCCAGGAATCAATGGCTTTTTGACAATGAAGCAGAATGTGACTGGACGTTTCAGGATTAGAACTGCATTGAGGACATAGGTTAGAGTTGGTGAGTCGGATGCGGTTGAGAATGCTAAGGGTTGGTAGACCCTCATTAATTGCTTTCCACAAGAAAAGCTGTACTTTTGGGGGACACGGGAGTGTCCAAAAGAAGGTAGTTGGTGGGAGAGGGTTTTGATGGGTTTGTGCAGAGTCATTCATGATGCATTTTTATCCTAATGATGTCGTATATTTTCCGCTTTTGGTAAAAGGCAAAATGATCTTTTCTGGTTGGTTGTTCAGTGGGATGGGAATGCTGACGATTCGTTGAACTATCGCATGGGGAAATAGATTCAGCCTGTCATGATTCCAGTTCCTTGTTGACAGGTCGATGATGTCCGCAACCAATTGAATGGGATAACAGAGGGCTGGGTTAATGTTGTAATTGAATTGTGGAATCCAGTTTGATTGGATAGGGGTATTAAATCTGTTACCTATTTGATGGAAGAGATGATGTTTAAAGATTGGTATGAGCGATGCTAGTTGTCTCCATTGTGGGCTGGGAGATGACGGGAGGGGAAGGATGTTTTCGAAAATGGGTGTCTGTTTGAGGTATTTTACATTATATAATGTGGCTAGAATGGAGGTAGGTTTTTCGTGAATGTTCCAGATTCGTTTCATGAGAAGTGCTTTGTTGTGCTCCTTGCTGCTCCTGCGTGCCACAAGTGATGTTATTTTTTATTTTTTTTAAATCAAAAAAAAAAAAGTTGGTATTGACGTGAATGAAAAAAAAGTTGACGCTGCCAAGTTTTGGACTAAAGTCACTGGAATATCATTGTCGAGCGACTTTACCAACTATAACTGATTATTTTTTAACGCGATTGGGGGTATATAAACTAATTGGGGGATAGAGGAAAAGGACAAAAACGGGATATAAATAGTAAATCAGGGTCACCCCTTATCTATGTATTTTAAGTAATTCCTAATCTACCCCTCACTAATTAGGATTAGTGATTAATTATAATTAGAAAAAATCTTAAGTATTTGTTAAAAGATTCGTGTGTATTTTTATTTGTATTTGCGTGAGTGAGTTGAGAGTAGAAGGAGGGAAAAAATATTTGAGAGAGAATTTTTTTGGTGAAAATGAAAGATGATTGTGAAGAGAGAATTGCTGATAAGAGGTTAAAAATTTGATTATTTTTTTTTTGTTTGAATCCACCATTTTTGCAGCTGAAAAAGCTCGGTGCCGTCATAGAAGTGGTACGAATACAATACCGGAAGCAGCCATACCGGCATGGTATTCATACTACGTCCATGCCGGCCACTCGATATCCGGCATGGTGTTTAACCAAAAAACTATGCCAGTACAAAACTATCCGGCATGGTATTCAACCAAAAAACTATGCAAGTAAAAAACTATCCACTACCGGCATTGATAGGATGTTCTCGAGCATGCCGGCACCATTTTCCGGCATAGTATGTTGCTTATATTTCTTTTCCGGCACATGGATGTAAAGTATCCAGAAAATGAATTTTTTTTCTTTACTTGAGTACCGGCATCGATAGATTTCTATCGAGCATGCCAGCATTTAGTTACGGCATTGAATGTTAGTTACCAAGCATGCCGGCACCATTTTCCGGCATGGTCTTCATCACTTCCGGCGATGTAAAAAAAATCCGACATGGTCTTCATCTATACCGGCATGGTCTTCATCTATACCGGCATGGTCTTCATCACTTCCGGCATGTCTTCATCACTTCTGGCATGGTCTTCATCATTTCCGGCATGGTCTTTATCACTTCCGGTATGGTCTTCATCACTACCGGCATGGTCTTCATCACTTCCGAATGTAAAAAAAAAAAAAAAAATCGTTTTCAAAGTGAGGAGCTGGCAGAGAAGGAGAAGAGAATTTGAAAGGGAGTGGGGAAAATTTAGAATTTGAAAGGGAGTAGGGAATATGTAGGTTTCAAAGCCCTAACCCTAAAAGAGATTAATAAGAAGTGGAGATGGAAATGGGGATATGACTTTGTTTTTTGATTTTTGTTATAGGGCATATGGCCCATGATGTGCGGTCCATTAGATGACTAGGTTTTCCCTTTCCTATATATAAAGAACATTGTATGTATGTAATCTTTGATGTCTCTTTATCAATAAGAAGTTATTCTCCTTCTCTAATTGTTATTCCAAAAATTTTAAGTTTTTTGATTTTTATTTTGAGGGAAGGGTATTTTAGTATTTTTTTTCCCCAAAAAACACCCCTTAGCAGACACTATTGGTTGGGGGAAGTAATTTATATCCCCAATTAGTTTTTATATCCCTAGTCGCGTGTTCTTATTTTTCCTAGTTTATTTTTATATTTTATAGTGCTTATAATTTAGACATTCATATGATAGAGTCATTTGAATTTATGGATTTAGCATATATAATTTGTTAATTACTTATATATGAACACGCAATTGGGGATACTAAAACTAATTGGGGGATATAAATTACTTCCCCAACCAATAGTGTTTGTTAAGGGGTATTTTTTGGGGCGAAAATACGAAACTACCCTTTAAAACAATAAAAGCTAAATCAAACATAAATATACCCTACTCCCTTTTAAATTCGAAACATTCTCACTCCCTTTCAAATTCCCTTCTCCTTCTCTGCCGACTCCTCACTTTGATTTTTTTTTTTTTTTTACATTCGGTAGGGATGAAGACCATGCCGGTAGTGATGAAGACCATGCTTGCGAGTGCCTGCATGGTTATTTAGGATGAAGACCATGCCGATCTCGGGTTTTTTTGACTCTGGCATGGTTATTCGAGATGAAGACCATGCTTGGGTTTCTCGAATCTGGTTATTCGGATGAAGACCATTCCCGGCATGGTTATTCGGGATGAATACCATGCCGATACTTGCTATTTCGCACAAATTTTTCTCAGTATATTTTTGTCCTCAAACCGACATGGTTCATTTGGGAATCGACCATCTGGCACCACTCCCGAGCATGCTCGATAATACTTTTACCATGCCGGCACCGAGTTTTTCAAAGCGTAACAATGGCGGATTCAATGAAAAAAAAATCAAATTTCAATACATTAATACCTATATATGACTAATTGGAGCACTTGTATATTCAAATTTTGTTTACTTTCATGGTTGGTTCTTCCCATAAACTTTCATGATCATAAATATCTTGATTTAATGTTGTTGCGTCAACAAATTCAATGATAATGATTTATTCTAATGATTATCAAACTAAACTATTAACTTACCTAATTATATTTAACCACTAAACATGATTAGTGAGGGGTAGATTAGGTATTACGTAGAACACGGAGTGACCCTGAATTGATATTTGGATCCAAATTTTGTCCTTTTCCTCAATCCCCCAATTGTGGGTTCTTATCTATTCTTAAGTTTGTTAACATCAATGTTCTCAAGTTCATTCTTGTATAATCAAAATACTAATATTTATATATACCTTCCTTGCATTTTTGTTGCCAAAAAAAAATGCATTACCTATTATCCAGAGACTTGAGTAGTTGATGTTTGTTCATGAAGTTGAGCTGTTGAACTTCTAAACATCGAAACTAGAAAGCACTGAGTTTCCGCAAAGCTTCAAATGTAAATAGGATGCAGAAATGTACCTTAAAGAAACCACAAAAGGCCAAGTTTTGGGTAGACTTTTTGAGTGATCCCTATTATTGTTTGTACTTACCTGTACAAAGAAAGACGTGATTGTTTTGGGATGAAGAGACCTCAAACAAAGAAGCAATAATATGTGAGCGGTGCTGTCCCGTGCAGCTGCGCGGGACAGCTTAATAAGCAAACAGCAGCTTAGTCGTTGGATCATTTCACTCACTTAGTTTTTCACCTGTGATACAGCTGGCAAACACTTGTGTAATGAAAAGTAGGTCCCTCTTATATTTTTTCATTTCGTATTGTATCCTCTCTTTTTTTTATCACTTTTGTGGCTAACTGGTCAATGTGCTACTGGCTACTTGTTAGGCAAATCTTTCTATTCTTATGGCATACGGAAAATGGGTCATTTGGCCAAAAAAATTTAAAATACGATTCAAATGGACGAGTAAAAAATTTTATGGGTGAAATGGACAAAAAAAATAGAAGGATGAACCCCGGATTTCATCCCCGGCTTAAACTTAAAAATAGCAAGGATGAAAAACTGGATGCATCCTCGTAAAAAAAATAAAAATAAGAAAAAATATTTGAAAATGGACATGATGAAACCTGGTTACATCCTCACCTATTTTTAAAATTTTGTCCATTTCAACAGTATCTAAATCTGACTGTCCTTTTCACCCAGGAAATTTTGATTTTGGTCTTTTTAACCAATTTTGTGTATGGCATACCGATGTATGTCATACCAAGCTTATGACATGCAGAGAATGACATACAAAGAGGAGTTTTAACCGTTCAATATGCCTACATACGATTAGAAGGCTTAACAGGGATAGACAATGAGACTACCAGCTTTCCCTTGTGGCTATTTTATGATTTCAATGCAAGCCTGGATTGCGTTGAGGAACGTCCAATTTTTCTTTTGCTAAGTAAAGGCTTTTCTGTTATGTAATGTCAACTCTGGTTAATTTAATGATGTAATGAACTAACAGTCGATTGGATTCATTGGAACAACAACAGCATAATACTTCCATATAGAGAAGATGTGTCTACTCATCCCACTACATAATACTTCCATGTCCGCAACAGCAAGACCCCTTGACAGGCTTGCCTTTGCCTAGCTGCCTATGTTGCTGCAGGTTGCAGTGAAGTTTCCTTGTGGAATGCTGAAAATGGAAGTTACCACCAGGCACTTCTTCTCCATTTTAGGTAGATATTTTTGCTGATAAAAAAAGAAGAAAAAAAACAAGTCTTTTGCAGCAAAAAAAAATTACTTGAAGAGAGTTTAGGAATTTTCTCTTAAGTTCTCAAAGCTAAATGTGATTTAGACAAATTTGTCTTACGAAACCAACCAAAAATATGTGACTGCATAGCTTCTATGACTACAAAATCTAAAGAAAATATGGACTGCGTAACTTTCATGGCTACAAATATAACTTTCTCTTTAGTTCTTCTTGATAAAGAATCTGCCTTCCGTCCTCCGTAACAAACATGGGCTTGGATGGAAGCATATTAGTAACACCAGCATCGCCACTCCTCTCTCAAAGGAATCCTAGATACATTCAAATGGTTGAATCATGTAGCCCATAAAAATATATCGATTAATGATTACAGGCAGTAGTATAAATATACAGTCAAACTAAATAGGTATAAAATAGATAGCTAGTATAGTTAGCATAATCACCATGCGAACTTCGTTAGCTAGCTAGCGTAAAGATCCATAGACATAAGATATCAGAACTAAGGTGAGTTTTTAATCAAAGAAGAAGAAGGTGAGTTCTTTCCACTTAAGAACGTTTGAAATTCTTGATAATTAATAAAGTCTTTTTATGGTACTTACTATGAGAATCATATTTGTAGAGGATGTTTATAATTTTATTTAATAAGATAAGGGATCTATTTTTAATTACACAAGTTTGTTAGCTGTATTTTAAGTGGAAAATTGAATTGAATTGATTTTAATAAGATAAGGGATCTATTTTTAATTACACAAGTTTGTTAGCTGTATTTTAAGTGGAAAATTGAATTGATTTTAATCTAACGGGGTTGTGAAATGATCCGATGGCTGATAAGTTATTTGCTTATGAAGTTGTCCCGCGCAGCTGCGTGGGACAGCACTTTATCCGAAATTTTGATAGATCCTAAACGAAATCTTGATGTGGGTGTTTGTTTTATTTTAACAAGAACACACCGCACGTTTGCACGTGCTATAGTCTGTGTGAAATCCATCTTAGCCGTGGATCCTTTATATTTGATCCTGTCCATTCATTTACCCCCAAACCTAAAATGAAACCCAGATTTTTCTCCTTCTCACTCATCTTTCTCCTCTTCCCTTTCTTTCCTCTGCTACCGCCTCCACCGCCCTCTATTTTTTTTTCCTGCATCCATCTTCTTTAACGGTGACCTTTCTTCCTTTTTCTGTGCCCACCTCTCTGCTACACGGCTCCATTTCTTTCACTAAAATCTTAAACACCACCATCAAGTCGTAGTTCCATCTATCTAAACACCAAAAAGAAATTTATAGGAGGGTCTAGTAATTTGTTATTTTTACTTCAAATCAGGGATTTGTAATTTGTTATTTTTGTTGATAAAGACTTCTTTGATTTGTTTCTTCTTTTCATGTTAGATGTTCGCACTGTTGCTAGAATATGGCTACAGGAGATGAATTTAGAGATTCATTTCTAGGAACCTTAAAAGTACTTTAGTGCCCTTATTTTCTTGTACGAACGTACATTTAAATATTTTAGCAGGGGTAAATTCGTAATACTAATAATTTCTGGATTCATTTACCATTATGCCCTCGGATAATTGCCTAATGAAAATGTTTGATATATAAAAACAGGGGCAAAATAGTCCAAAAAATTTACAGCTTCAACTAAGAGTAGTTGGCTTTATATGATAGAATAGATAACATCAGAAGTCGTTAGAAGTCGTTACTTATACTTTTACCTTTGCAACGACTAAAATAAGAAAAATATCAAAAGCTACCAATTTCATCTTTAAAAGTGTTGCTTTTCTTTTGATGGCCAATATCATATTCAAAGCTACTAATTTTTCCTTTTAATGGCCGATATCATATTCAAAGTAATCTGGGAATATCACAATGGATTCTCATCCCTCTCGTACCCGGATCAAGTCCAGTTATAAACAAAAAATTAGATTAGTGCTAGTGGTATGCATCGGGTATTTTTTTCTTCTTTTAACCATATTTTTGATTTGGTGTGCGCGGTGCTTCGTCCCGCCCGCGACGATGCATTTTTTATTTAGTATCGCCTCGCTCCGTGTCAATGCATTAATAGGAAATATGCACACACATTATTTATTTTTTCTTTTTATTTTCGCAGAGAATATGTGCGAGATATGTGAGTTTTTTTCCCCCTTTATTGGAAATATTTAGTCAAAGCATATCAATCAGTATTGATACGCTTCCTTATTTTGCTTTTACGTTTTATTTTCCTTTCCTTCCTTTCTTGTCAATTAGTATAATTTGTAATTAAGAGTGATTGAGAGTGATTGATGTAATTACATATTTCTTTCCTAGATTGAAGTTATTCTTCATTGTAAATTTATTGTAATCTTCTCTATAAATAAGAAAGTCTTCATCACTGTTAATTATACAGTGAACAACAATTAGACTATGTCATTAGATTTAAAATGGTATCTTTCGTCTAGGTTGTCTAGGTTGATCATATCATATCATCTTTTCTTTTTAGTTTTTTTTTTTATCTTTGTTTCTTCATATCTTTTTTATTTTTGTGCTATGGATTGTGTGGATGGTTCAAAAGGAGATACAACGATACTACTTACCCGAGACCAGTTAATGGGTTTTATCGATGGAACTGCCGAGAAACCAACTGATCCGATCGATTTACGCAAATGGCAGAGTCATAATAACATGGTACGTAAATGGCTTTTAAATTCTACCAATCCTGATATTCGATCAAGCATAGAAAATGCTACACTACCCATAAGGGTTTTAATCTCACACAAGATGATCTATCTGTTTCCGAGTACTATGAAAAATTCAAATCTTCATGGGATCAGTTAGACTCGACTAACTCATTTCCTCCCATTGAATCTGTTATGCTCAATGTTCAAGAAAGGCAACATGCTCCAAGTGAGTTTTCAAATTATTCTACCAGTAACGTTAGATCACGCCATCCCAACAGAGGAAGACGTTCTCACTGTGACCACTGTGGTAAAATGGGTCACACTAAATCCGCTTGTTACAAGCTTCATGGGAGTCCCCCAACAGTTAAGGAAGGAACTGTGCTCATTTCTTGAGTCAGCTACAGCTGGTGATAATTCTTCGACAGATGCGCCAACAGTCCTATCTGCCAACTTAGTAGGTATGGTTCTACCATCTCAATCCCCTTGGATTATTGACACTGGTGCGTAGAAACATATATGTTCTTCGCTTTCATTATTTTCTACATATATAAAATCTCCTCTAGATATATATGTACAGCTGCCTAATGGTGAAAATCACCTTGTTTCTCATATCGGTACCGTGGTTTTCTCTCCCACTTTTCAAATTCGAGATGTTTTTTATGTACCGTCTTTTAAGTTTAACTTGCTGTCTATATCTCAATTAACAGCCTCGCTAAAATGTGATGTGATTTTTAATCAATCCCATTGTGTGTTTCAGGACCCTTCGACAAAATTGGAAATTGGTCGGGGTAAAGCCAAAGATGGCCTCTATTATCTATGCTCAACAACAAGTACTCCTGTTTCAGCTTTAGTATTGAATAATTTCGATCTATGGCATTGGCGCTTAGGCCACCCATCAGATCTTAGATTCAAATTTTTATGTAAGACTTATCCTTATATTAAGTCGTCTATGAACTGCTCTTGTGATGTATGCCCTCGAGCAAAGCAAACTTGTTTAAAATTTAATAAAATCAATAGTTCTACTACTCGCGTATTTCAACTTATACATTGCGATATTTGGGGACCATTTAAGGTCCCTTCCCAATCTGGTGCACGATATTTTCTAACAATCGTTGATGATTATACAAGGTGCACATGGATCTATTTAATGTCTGCTAAATCAGACACAAAGAAATACTTAGTGTATTTTTCAAATATTATAAAAACTCAATTTCAGTCAAAAATTGATACTCTACAGTCTGGTAATGGTGATATTTTTATACCACAAATTCAAATCATCCGTTCCGACAATGGCACCGATTTCCTCTCTAAGGACATTCAATCATGGTATTCCCAACATGGAATTCTTCATCAACGTAGTTGTGTTGACACACAGCAGAAAAATAGTGTCGTTGAACGAAAACACCGACATCTTCTCGACGTTGCTCATGCCCTTCGATTTCAGTCAGGGCTACCATTATCTTTTTGGGGAGAATGTATCCTCACCGCTGCCTATTTGATAAACAAAATGCCAACTCCTATATTAAACAATTTGTCTCCTCACCAAATGTTATTTGGCACTCCACCATCCTATTCAACACTTAAAGTTTTCGGGTGTCTTTGTTTTGCTCGAAATACTCACATTAAAAATAAATTTGATGCCCGGGCTAATCCGGGAATTTTTGTAGGTTACCCTTATGGTCAAAAAGGGTATCGTGTTTTTGATATTGAAACACGCAAAATTATTATTTCTCATGATGTAGTTTTTCATGAACGAGTATTTCCATTTCTCGATACGGTTAAATATAATCAAAATAAGTACCAGCCGTTGATATCTCTTCCGGTTATAAATGATAGTCCGATATTTGATTATGTTGATTGTTCTCATAAGCATAATTCGACATCAACTGATCCTAGTATCACTTTATCTCAAGAATCAGCATTAAGAAATGTACAAACATCACCTGCTCACTCTCCAAGTCCTTCCCACTTGGACGTAAGTATTAATGGGAATCCTCAGCCCATATCAAATTCAAATCCACCTTCTTCTTCAAGGTTTGAAGTTCAAATCCCAAATATTGATGTAAATTCTCCATTCACATCAAATTCCAGTTCCCATTCTTCAGGTCCTTCACAGGTGGACCCAAATACTTCACTTTCTCCTAATATTTCTACATATTTGGACAGACCATTTCGACAACGTCAACCACCTAAATGGTTATAGAATTATCATTGCTCTAGTATCTCTTCAACACCATATCCATTGGCTAATTTTATTTCACTTGAATCATTTTCTCAAACTCATCGGGCTTTTTTATCTTCGGTTCTTAATTCCACTGAACCCACTTCCTTTACTCAAGCCATGAAAGATCCGAAATGGGGCGATTCAATGAAAAAGGAAATTTTAGCTTTAGAAGCTAATAATACTTGGATTATCACCTCTTTACCGCCTGCTAAACAACCAATAGGTTGTAAGTGGATCTATAAAATCAAATATCGTCCCGATGGATCCATTTAACGCTACAAATCTCGACTTGTTGCTAAAGGATACACTCAAGTCGAAGGCATTGATTATCATGATACTTTCGCACCAGTTGCAAAACTCGTTACTGTTCGTCTTCTTCTTTCTGTTGCAGCTGTAAAAGGTTGGTCACTTTATCAATTAGATGTAAATAATGCTTTTCTTCAAGGTGATCTTGAAGAAGAAATTTATATGAAATTAACTCCCGGATTTTCCCGTAAGGGGGAGAATTCTGTTTGCAAATTAAATAAATCTCTATACGGCCTTAAGCAAGCTTTTCGACAGTGGTTCTCAAAATTCTCTAAGATCCTTATACAAAAGGTTTTTATTCAATCCAACGCTGATTATAGCCTCTTTACATATAAAAAGGGTTCAGTTTCTCTTTTTGTTCTCGTTTATGTGGATGACATAATTATCACCGGGAATAATGAAACATCAATTTCCAATCTCAAGAAATTTTTGGAAAGATCTTTTTCAATTAAAGATCTTGGTAAACTTCAATACTTTCTAGGAATTGAAGTATCTCGTTCAAATCAAGGTATATTTTTATGTCAACGAAAATATATTCTTGATATCTTAAAAGATGCGGGCTTGACAGGGGCTCGCACTTCTGATTTCCCTATGGAACAACAACTTCGACTAAAACCTGATGATGGTCAACCTATGTCCGATCCAACTCTCTTCCGCCGCCTCATTGGTCGATTATTATATCTTACCGTAACAAGACCAGATATCACATATGCTGTTAATACTCTGAGTCAATTTATGAGTAATCCTCACACAGCTCACATGGATGCCGCAAATCGCATTCTTCGTTATCTAAAAGGTACTATTGGAAAAGGCCTTTTTCTATCATCTAGCAGTACCCTTCATCTAAGTGGTCATTGTGATTCTGATTGGGCTGGATTCCCAACAACCTAAATATCCACCACAAGCTATTTTACTATGTTTAGTGGTAGTCCAATTTCTTGGAAAACCAAGAAACAAGCAACAGTTTCCCGCTCTTCTGCAGAAGCGGAGTATCGTGCTCTTGCCACACTTACATGTGAAGTTCAATGGTTAAAATATATCCTAAATGATCTTGGTATACCTCATTCGGAACCAATTTCTATTTTTTGTGACAATCAAGCTGTAATCCACATTGTCGAAAATCCGGTCTTCCACGAGAGAACTAAACATATTGAATTGGATTTCCACTTCATCCGAGAAAAAATAATCTCAAAATTGATCGCACCCAACTATGTTCGCTCCATTGATCAACGCGCCGATATTTTCACGAAGCCTCTAGGAGCTGAAATACATCGCCGATTAACTTCCAAGTTGAGTGTGGTCGACCTTCCTTCTCCCACGCCAACTTGAGGGGGAGTATTGGAAATATTTAGTCAAAGCATATCAATAAGTATTGATATGCTTCCTTATTTTGCTTTTACGTTTTATTTTCCTTTCCTTCCTTTCTTGTCAATTAGTATAATTTGTAATTAAGAGTGATTGAGAGTGATTGATGTAATTACATATTTCTTTCCTAGATTGAATTTATTCTTCATTGTAAATTTATTGTAATCTTCTCTATAAATAAGAAAGTCTTCATCACTGCTAATTATACAGTGAACAACAATTAGACTGTGTCATTAAATTTAAAACCCTTTACGTATTAATTTGGAAAAAGAAAAAAAAGTCCTAGTATGGTAGATACTCGACTTCATAATTAGATTTGGACTTCCATAAAATTCTATCCACGGTAAGTTAAGTTTTCCTTTTGAGTATGTAATTTTAAGCCAATCACATGTTGCCAAGTGTCCTCACCAAAGCTCTTGTTTCACAAAAGCCACAAAAGGCTTATTTCTTTCGCCCAATGAGTCGTGATGTGATGAGGTCACCCTCGTGACAGCTTCAGTAAGGGTTCACCTTATAGTTGTTGGATGAAACAATTTAGATATGAGCAAATCCCGAGATCATATTTAAGATATGAATATATTATTATTTTTCTTTTCTATTTATTTTTGTAATTAGATCCCTATATTTAGTTGGATTTTCTCTTTAACGTCTCCCAAATAAATAAAACCCATCCATAAGAATTAATCCTTCTAACTTTTTTCTATCAAAACACTGAGAATTGTCCTATGCAAATTCAATCACTCGAAATAGCTAGACAGAAATGATCTCTAATTCTCAATGTTGTTAATCTTCTAAACACATAGTTAGCAATTTCATTCAAATTGTTCATTTTAAAGTGGGGGATTTTTTTAGTATTCATTGTTTAAATTGTTTACAATATGGATGATGGAAAAATCATAGTAGCTTTGTCCGCCATCGTCATTCTTTAAAAGCTGGTGAAACGGTATTTGATGGGATAATAGCTATGATTGCTTCGTTCAAAATCTTAAGCCAACACTATTATACGTTATAGTGGCAAAATTTAGTTGAGGTCTTTTTTTGTGATCAACTTTCATAAATCTAGAGAAACTTCTCTGTATCATCTTTATGAAAAACCCTGACTAGTGGTCTAATCTCTATCAAAATAGTGAGGGCAAAATAAACTAGCTGACAAGATTAACAAAATAATTTAACAACACTTAAGTAAATCGAACTGGGTTTCAATTTGAAACTTTCTTTTCAATACATTGATCAAAGCTCAAACCTAATCCTTAATTTGCTAGAAGGATTAAGGAATAAATATAATTAACTACACGGGGTTGTAATAAAGAAGAAAAAAGGGAAAATAATAAAGAAATATTTATTTGCTAAAAAAATTATAGGAATACGAATATATATGTGATGTAATATCCAACGACTGTAAGGTGCACCCTTATGTAAGCTGTCATGAGGGTGACCTCGTCACAGCATGACTCTTCGGCCAATAGGAGGCGAGGGTTTCCTCACAATTCAACGTGGAAGCTTTATTTGTTTAGGCCTTTAAGTCTTTAGATTAGTATAGTGGGTGTTGGGGGCTGGGCCGGCAAGGGACCGCCCAGCTGGCTGGGCCTACCCATATGGTGGGGCCCGGTGTTCCATTGATAAGAAAAAGAGAAGAAACCAAACATATTCAAAGATAATAATCTTATTCACCAAGGCAAGGTGCTATCAATCATCTGCAATATATCTATGCTCATTGGTTTTTCTCATCAAATACTGCAAGTTGGGACACAAATCTCGTCTTTTCTCTATTTGAAGCTCCAGTTGTTAGACTTATTCTCAACACCTCAGTCTACCAGAGTTATGAAGATATGATGATATGTACCTTAGAGAAAATTGGTAATTTCTCCTGAGATATGCATACTGGAAAATGTTTAAGGAGAGAGTCCAAAATAAATAATGCAACGGATATTCAAAAAGCTTTGGAAGCTACCCACTCTTCCAAGAATAAATCAATTCTTATGGAAATGCATAAAGAACATACTTCCTACAAGACATAAACTTGCAAATGTATTCAAAATCTAGATGTTACATGCACTCTCTGCTCTCAAGTACCAGAATCTCCTTCTCATATCATCACAGAGTGCACGGTTTCGAAGGCAGTGTGGTTTGCTACTCTGGGTTTGTGGGTTTACAGATGAACAATACTCTCAATTTGGTTAAATGGATCTACGAAGCTTTTGATATAGGTTTCATGCTAAGCTAATCACAAAAGAGGTGTTATGTAGAATTGCTATTGCAGCTTGGTGTATCTGGTCAGCAAGATGTGATACAGTTTTTCAAGGGAATGACTCCTCATTGGGAAAAAATCATTCTGAGGTGCGGGAAACATATTGCTAACCATGAATCTAGACCAACCACAGATAAAAGGACAACAACTCATCAAAGTAGAAATAATCTTCATTAGATTCCTCTTCCTATGAGGGTTTCTACTATTAGCTCAGATAGTTCTTTTGATGTTAATATTAAATCTGGTGGTATTGGTCTAATTTCACGTGACTTTACAGGGTCGCATCAGGGATCAAAATGCATCTACCTAGCTGATGTTGTTTGCGTAGAGCAAGCTGAAGGTGCATTTTGAACTTGACTCAAAGCTAGTGGATATGTAGTTAATAATGAAATTCAACATATAATGGAGAATCCACAATTTAATTCTTGAAATAAAAAAATATTTTAGAATTTTTACCTCTTGGAAATATACGTATGTGCCATATGAGAGATAAGATTGCCGATTTACTATCTAAACTAGCTAGAGTTGATAGAATGAGTGGACCGTGGATTATTTAACCTCCCATCACTATCTATATTCAATTACTGGAAGATGCAATTATTTAATAAATTTCTCCAGTTTCAAAAGAAAAAGAAAAAACCTTATCAAGTATGCCCCGTACTGGCATCCTATTATATGGAACTATTACATGAACCTGGTTTCTATTTATGAGTTATGCACCAAAACCTAATTATTACTGACACAAATAGGCTTAAGTTGGTAACTCACACTCTCTCGTAGGACGGAGCCTGAAATCTATTATGTAAACCGGTGTCGCTATTTACGAGTAATTTACACACCAAAACCTAACTAGGACCAACACAAATAGTTAAGGGTTTAAGTTGGTAACTCGGGCTACTTCCCCCATCCAAATTTAGTTAAAGGCTTAGGTATTTTTATGCAGATCTTAGGTATTTTTATGCAGATTAAGAAAGATGAAAGAGACTAAGTTTTTCCCAAATATATCCCTTCATAAAATTCTTAAAATATTTAAATCTCCTAGTTTTTATTTCTTGTGTCTAGTGTGTGATTTTTTAAAATATTTAAATATCCTAATTATTTTGTTCCTTGTGCCTACTATATGAATTCAATGCGGGAAAAATTAGGAAAAACTTGGGAAAATATGAAACCATTTATCAATTTTAAGACTAAAAATAAACCCCAGTTCTTCGTCATTTTTTATTCATCATTTTTTTTTCTTTTGATAAAAGGGAATCCATAGAACTAAAGTTATCGTACCATAGAGCCTTTCTTTAGCTATCTTAACCTATTGAGCCTACACATATATCATTAAACTTGTGTAGTATGTCGTGTAGCTCACCAAATATAAGATAAAGAAGAACTAGCAGAGATAAATTAAAGAATTATAACTATAATATAATTTTCTAAAATAAGCAAAGTTTTAAATTTAAAGCAAACTACCAATCTAACATTACATAGGATGATCCTTCTCTAAAAGACAAATGATGAACTTAGGAGGAACACCAATCCAAGACTGCTTAACTAGACTTGACTTGGGATGCTTTGCAAGAGCATCAGCCACAATATTACACTCTCTAGAAACAAAAACACACTTAAGACCCTAATAGACTCTAATTGTCTACTTAAATCTGAGAGGAGACTGAAGTCCTGCCATTTAGAGAGAAAAAAATTTGAAAACACAACTTCAATGACAGTTTTACAATCCCCTTCAACTATTATATTAACAAAACCTTTCATCAAAACCCAATGAGCCGTTTGAAGGAAAGCAAAAGCTTTAACCTGCACGACATCTCTGCCTTTCATCCAGATCACCACTGCCTCCATGTATTTTCCTGCATGATCTCTAACAATTAGACTAATACCAACAGTTTTCTTAGAAAAGTTAAAAGCTCCATTAAAATTTATTTTTATCCAATTTGGGGGAGGAGGATTCCATATATCCTTTTTTGGATTCCTATGTCTTCTCCTGCAAAAATTCTCAGTTTCATGAAAATAAATATTATATTTTCCACAAAATTTCTTTATGTAGTCTATTTGTTTTAAGCGTGAGTGTATTTTTGATCAAACACTTTATTGCATCTGTGCTTTCAAATATGCCACATTATTACAGTGGCCAAGTTGGTGTTGTGAGGATTTCTCAAAGAGATAATACTTCCTCTTTGACTCCATGATCTAATCCACTGTCGTAAGGACCTTGTTGGGCTATCCCTTCCTTGTGGCCCATCAGTATGACCTTCCCCTAACCAATAAGGGGGAGCTACCTAACAGATGTCTAGTTAGGTTATATGTTTTGTTTCCAAAACATAAAGGAGTAGTGAGGTCGTGAAATCAAAACAGGGAGAGAGTTTTGACGACAGCCAAGAAGAGAGAAAAAAGGGAGAGATCGGTGGAGAAGTTTGAGGGAAGAAGAGGCTTTTGCTAAGGGAGTGTTTGGCAAGTATTGGTGAGCATAATCCATCAAGTTTTTGCACTTATTTCTTCTATCCAAGCTTGGAGATTTCTAGGGTTTATTCAAATCCTAATTGTGAGTATTTCTACTCTTGTTCTTGATTGATTATTGTGAATCTCATCTAGTATTTACTATTAGGTGAATGAATTATTATCCATCCATTGGGGTGAGTGTAATTTAGGAAAATTGTTATACAAGTGCTATATGCACCTTGAAGAAGAGTGTATCCCAAAATTGGGAGTTGTGTGTAGCCCATTGTTTGATTATAGTAGAAGATTTGCCTGTGGTTTTTTACCCTTCACCTTGGAGGGGTTTTTCCACTTAATTGTTGCTTTTTATATCGTCATAGTTGTATTATTTCTGCATTGTGTTTCATTGCTTGTGTGGTTTTCGTATTGCACATAGCATCTCGGATTTTGCAAGTCTCCCCCAACAAGTGGTATCAGAGCTTTTGGGTTGAGCTAATCATGTGCAATGACAGAAGCTAGCACCAGTAATAGAATGATTATTTTGACCGGTGAGAACTATGTTGAAAAAGCGGGGGTCTAACAACCACACCCAATATTTCTCTTAGCAATCTGTATGGACAAACTCCAATATACTTTCTAGAGAATCAACTAAACGGTCGGACACAATCTAGATAAAAAGTATATCAAAGAGTTTATATCTCAATCTCTCGATTTGATCTTTACTCAAGCAAATAGAAATTTGCGAGTCTTTATCAAAGAGAGATAACTTGGATGGTACCAAAGACCAATATCCAAGTGTCAATCAATTTAAATCAACAACCCAAAAGGTTGGATATTCTAATTGATTGAACAACGCACAACATGTGATATTTCAATTATATAAACAAATATAATGCGGAATAGAAATAACACAGACACCAGAATTTTGTTAACAAGGAAACCGCAAAAGCAGAAAAACCCTGGGACCTAGTCCAGCTGTATTAAGCCGCTACAGATTCAAGCCTACTCCAAATTAACTTCGGTCTGGACTGTGTTGAACCCCAATCAATCTCATACTAATCCAAGGTACAGTTATGCTCCTACGCCTCTGATCCCAGCAGGATGCTACGTACTTGATTCCCTTAGCTGATCTCACCCATAACTAAGAGTTGCTACGACCCAAATTCGAAGACTTTAATAAACAAATATGTATCACACAGAAAAGTATATAGTAATAGATAAATCCGTCTCCCACGAATATACCTACGATTTTTTGTTCCGTCTTTTGATAAATCAAGGTGAACATGAACCAATTGATAACCCGGACTTATATTCCCAAAGAAAAGCCTAGTATTATCAATCACCTCATAATAATCTTAATCGACGCAGCGAAAAAAGATATTGTGGAATCACAAACGATGAGACGAAGTGTTTGTGATTTCTTTTCTATCTTGCCTATCGGAGATATAAATCTCAAGCCAATTATTACAATTTTACTCGTTTACGATAGAAACAAACAAGATCGAGATCACACAACTACAAGAAAAGTAGTATCAGTATGGCTTCACAATCCCAATGAAGTCTTTAAGTCGTTAACCTGGTTTAGAAGAAGAAACCAAAGGTTAAAGGATAATCGACTCTAGCTTAGCAAACTAGTATCACAAGTAAGGTGTGGGGATTAGGTTTCCCAGTTACTAGAGTTCTCCCTTATATAGTCTTTCAAATCAGGGTTAGCTTGGTAACAAAGCATTCAATATTCACCGTTAGATGAAAACCTTATTAGATTCAAGCTAATAGTTCTCAACCGTTGGATTGAAAACTTAGCTTGTTACACACAAATGAAATGTTCAATTTTGGGTTTATAAACCGTACCCAAACATTAACATTTGTTGGTTCAACAATAGTCAACCAAATGGTTAGCCATATGATCACTCTCATATCAACCATATTCTTCTTCACCATAACTAGTTCAAATGACTCAAATAAACTAGTTAGAGAGTTGTTCAATTGCTTAGATCTTATGTAACTGCACAAGACACAATCGAAGCAAAAACGGTTTGATTCACTCGAATCGGTTCATGAACTTTATAGCCACGGTTTGCAAAAGCATTCCTTAGTTTATATAAACATTAGTTCAAGAACAACTGGTTTTAGATATAACCTACTCAAGTTCGTGGACTTAAGCTCATGGAAGGAGTACACAAACTCCAGCAGAAATTCTCGGGTGAGAACGCCAGATTCGAGTTCGCGGACTTGGCTTGCGCCACTTCCATTTCTCTTGATCAACAAAGTTCGCAAACTTTGGTTCAAGGAATAAGGACTTATACATATATGTGTTTCCACAACAATGTTTATATCCTACCAATGGTTATGTAATATAAACTCTCATTTCAATCATTGAAACATTCTCAGAGAACGTTATATAGCCGTTATTCACAAACCATTTTTCGTCAGAGCAATTTCAAAGTGATTGAAACATAACATGACTTTCGTCACTAGGTAAAGATGAATTCGGTTAAAGCGAAAGCTTACCAACATATATTTTGAGAAATAGATAGGCGAGTTAAACTCGACTCGAAATAGAAAATGTGTATAATGAAAGTCTATACGTCTAAACGACTTTTGTCTCAAGAGTAGGAGATAGAGTAAATAGACTTTTGAGTGACAGATAAGTTCAAGTCTCCACATACCTTTTAGTCGATGAAGTTCCACCGGTTCCTCGAGTAGTCCTTCGTCTTGTATGATGATTGCCATGGAGTTCTTGAGCTCAACTACACTTTTTATCCTAGTCCGAGACCTTTAGCTACATAGGCTAGAAATCAAGACTTATAGTTTTGATCACTAACATTGACAAACATGCTTGAGATAGCAACGCATGCGAGTTTGACCGAGAAATGCTCTAACATATGTGATATGGAAGGCGAAGATGGAAGATTGGTTATATTGTAAAGATATCTTTGGTCCAATAGAGAGCAAGGGAGTAAGGCCTGAGAAGACAGATGAAGAAGAATGGCGTGTTACTAACCGTAAAGCAGTTGGTTTTATTCGTCAGTGGATCGATGATTCTATTTTTCATCATGTGGATAGTGAGAAACTAGCATATTCTTTGTGGACAAAGTTAGAGCAGATATATGACCAATAATCTCCTTGTGCAAAAGCTTTTCTATTTAAAAGGCTTGGAAAGTTGGTATACAAGGAAGGAAGTTCCGTGGCGCAACACTTAAATGAAATGAAAGGTATCATGAATCAGCTTACATCTATGGATTTGACAATTCCAGAAGAGATTCAAGCTTATTTGTTGCTAAATACTTTACTAGATAGTTGGGAGCCATTGAGGATGTCTCTTAGTTACTTTGCTCCAGACAGGAAGTTGAACATGACTGTTGCAACAAACAGTTTGTGGAATGAAGAATTTAGAAGAAGGTCATCAGAATTATCTCATTCAGAAGCTCTTATTACAGAGAATCGGGGTAGAAGAAAAGATAGAAGACAAGTTGGTCGTAGCAAGTCCATGGGTAAATCGAAGTCTAGAAAAGACGTTGAATGCTGGAACTGTCATATGAGAGGTCATTATTCAAATGAATGCAGGAAGCCGAAGCAAGAACAGAAGAAAGGGAAAGGAATTGATAAACAAGACAAGGATGTTGCAGCTGTCGCATCAGAAGATGATATCATTTTTTTTCTCTGATTGTAATGAATTATGTATGAGTTCTACAGTTTCCAATTCAAAGTGGATAGTGGATTCAGGTGCATCCTATCATGCTACTCCTCGAGAAGATGTGTTTATCTCCTACAAGGCTGGTGATTTTGGTTCAGTCATAATAGGAAACAATGGTGTTTCGAAGATTGTAGGAATGGGTGATGTGAAGGTTGAGACCAGTGTTGGTTGCACATTGGTTCTCAGCAATGTGCGACATGTACCAGGTCTTCTTTTGAATCTAATGTCACCTGGAGTGTTAGATGATGAAGGGTACAACAATCACTTAGGTGATGGAAAATGGAAGCTAACCAAGGGATCCATGGTTATTGCAAGAAGCAAGAAATGTGGCACATTGTATAAGACACAAGTGAAGGTGTTGAAAAAAGGGTTGAATGTTGCTGAGAAAGATTCAACCTCCGAGCTGTTGCATAGAAGACTTGGTCATCTTAGTAAGAAGGGAATTCAAATCCTCACCAAAAGACAAGTCTAGCCAAAGGAGAAAGGTACGCAATTGGGTAAGTGTACTCATTGTTTAGTTAGTAAACAAACTAGAGTTTCTTTTCATAAAGCTTTATCCAAGCGCAATTATAGTATTCTTGATCTTGTTCATTCTGATGTATGTGGACCTTTAAGGGTCAAAACACTTGGTAGTGCTTTTTACTTTGTTACTTTCATAGATGATGCTTCAAGGAAGGTTTGGTCATATGCAATCAAGACCAAAGATGATGTTGTTCCCATGTTCAAGATGTTTCACAGAATGGTGGAAATAGAAACATGTAGAACCTTGAAGTGCCTTCGTTCTGACAACGGGGGAGAGTACATTGGGCCAATTGAAGAGTATTGCAAGAGCATGGGTATACGACATGAACAATCAATACCGAAGACTCCACAACATAATGGTGTTGCAGAGCGGATGAGTCGCACTATTCTTGAGAGAATTAGGTGCATGTTATCTCATTCCAAGTTGCAGAAGCACTTTTGGGGTGAAGCAATGAATACTGTTGTGTACTTGATTAATCGATCACCTTCAAGACCGCTAGATGAATAAGTAGCAGAGAAGTTTTGGAGAGACAAAGAGCCTACTTATGATCACTTGAGAGTGTTTGGTTGCAGGGCATTTGTTCATATCCCAAAAGATCAGAGGTCAAAGCTTGATGACAAAGCGAAGCAGTGTGTGTTCTTTGATTTAATATTAACATCAAAAGAACTATCAGAGTTAATGGTAGAAACCCTCGTAGGGAGAGGAATCTAATGAATTATTGATCCATCCATTGGGGTGACTGTAATTTAGGCAAATTGTTATCCAAGTGCTATATGCACCTTGAGGAAGGGTGTATCCCCAAATTGGGAGTTGTGTGTAACCCATTGTTTGATTATAGTGGAAGATTTGCCCGTGGTTTTTTACCCTTTACCTTGGAGGGGTTTTTCCACGTAATTGTCGGTGTTGTGTGATTGCTTCTTATATTGTCATAGTTTTATTATTTCTGCATTGTGTTTCATTGTTTGTGTGGTTTTCGTATTGCACATAACGGCTCGGATTTTTCAAGTCTCCCCTAACAGACCTTGCATGAGAATGAATAGGTTCTCAAAGAAGAGCAAACCAGATGGATCTAGCCATATCATATTGAATAAGAAGATGAACATCAGTTCTACATGATGATGACAGAAAAGACATTTATACTCTTCAATTTTAAAATGTTTGCCAGTTCTACTTCTGGCCTGCAAAATATCATTCAGACATCTCCATAGAAACAAGTTTAACTTGTATGGGACTTTGGATGCCAAATCTTTAACCGGAATTTCTGCTCTTCCTTGCTGACTCTGCAGTTATTGTTTATAAGCCTTTGTAAGTAGACTTCACAGAGAATTTGCCATTTGTAGTTAATCTCTAATGAATAGAATCCACAACACCTTTATAAGTAATTCTAATGTCGTTTATTTCCTTTATTTGAGCTTGAGAAAACTTCTCTTGAAACATTTGTTGATTCCGTTGAGAAGTATTTTGAATAATGAGAGACTGTACTGTTGAGTTGTCTTGAATATGCTGATGATGATTAACTAAATCACTGGCCTTTTATTTCCTATCCAGTTATGTTTCCACACCTTAAGTTTTGAGCCATTACCTATACTCCAAATGAAACAGTTTAACTATTTGCAGACCTTTTAAAATACTTTCCATATCCAAGACTCATTTGAGTTGATATTGTCAATTAATGAGTCTTTGTTATAAAAGTACTTTGCCTTTATAATTCTTGAGCATAAAGCATTTGGACCGGTGATGATTTTCCAGGCCAACTTTGCAAGGAGGGTTTCATTGAACTTTGAGTATTTTTGAATCTCCTTCCCCCAAGTCTCTTAGGCTTGCATATTTGGTAGGTCTGCAAAAGAGCTTTCCTACGTTAAACTGCAAGTGCACAGCGCCTATTGGAGGCGTGGCAAGTACAGGTCGATCCCACAGAGACTTGTGGTGCTATAAGGTTGATCAAGGCTTACTCAACTGATTTTCAATGAAATATAACACAATTATGGTTTGTTGTCGAAGCGACTGAGGTTGAGCTGAAATGACTCTAAATAGTAACTAAGATATAAGACAGTGACAATGGGGATACTAGGGTCTTCAAATCCACCACTAACTCCTATTATGTGTTCAACTAAGTTGAGCTTTTCTTGTTCCCGTGACAGATAAGGGCAAGTGTGTCAATTCCACCACTTGTCTAAGGAGTTTCACCTAATGATAACTCAATTATCGCCTAAGGCACAACTAGTTGTTGTCTAATTAAGCACAACTAGTCAAGGGAATTAGCTTCTATTTCTAAGGCTTGAGCTGCAGCACACTCAACACAATTATAACCTAACTACAATGTATACTTGGCATGCATTGTGAGAGAAGAGTATTGGATGCTAGAATTGAAGATATCTGATAAAATTAAGCACTCAAGAACACTCAAGCAAAGTTGAAATCATAACAGTGAATTAGGGTTTCATTGAAACCCTAGCAAACTAAACTAGAACATCAAAAACAACAAATAACACAAATTAAATCTAAATTGCTGCTCTGGCTAGCCCATGCATAAGTTTCTACACACCCACACACAACTCTATTTATACATGCCAAATTCATAACCCTAAATCTCTTCAAAACATAAAATAAATGCAAACCCATTGTCCAATCGCCTCTGAATCGCTGTCCTGTCTCGTCTCTGACCTCTGAATCGACCATGCATGGGGTTTGGTGAAACCCTAGTTCTAGTTATCTTTAAATTAGCTTCTAGGGTTATGGAGAATCTAAAAGAGAGATAACTAAACCTAGAGGGGAGGTGAAGGCGGCTGCAGGCGCGTTTGGTAAGGCTGTTGGTGTCAGGGGAAGGGATGGTGGAGGTGGTGATGGCTCTGCACAGAGGTATGGGTGAAGGGTTTTCTCTGAAGAGGGTATGGAGAAGAAAGAGACGATGAAGAGAGAAATGGGGTGTAGTCGATGGGGTATAGGTATAGGGTGTTTTGCTGTGAAGCAGGCATAGCGGGAAGACGATGCGAAGGGTGGAGCAACCGTAGGATGGAGATCTCAACGGCTCAGAGAGAATCGGGCTCGGATCCGGGTCGTGGGTAGCTTGGGCCCATGTCTTGTAGATGGGTTGCTACTTGTTGGGTTGCAACTGATGCGCGCGCGGGCTTTGGCTTTCTGCTCCATAGATGCTTGCCTCCAATTTTCTGCTCTTTTGGCTCCTTAATTTCTCCGAGCTTTATTTATTTCCTAAAAACACAAAATTAATTAGTACAAATATTTATTCTTGAAAACAAAGAAAATACAGAATCTGGGATAATATCTGATTCTTGAGCACAAAAGATGAGTTAAATGCCAATAAATAGATGTATAAATATGCAATATTTGGCACTCATCAAATACCCCCAACCTGAATTTTACTTGTCCTCAAGTGAAACAGAAATTAAGAAATCCTAACTATACCACTGTCGCTGGTCTCTCGAATGCATTTAGCGTATGCACTAAGCCTTTAAACCCCTAGGTGTCCCTAGTGGACGAGTTGTAGTCTCGTGAGGGTTTACCAGAGGTGTACCCACAAAACCTTCTCCAACTTCAGAGTGTAAAAGAGTCTCAAGCATCCAAGGAGCTATGAGGACATAGAGTTTCTGCATGCTAGTAACAAGAAGTTAGAACTACCAAAGAACGCATTCTCATCCTTAAGTGCTGAGCGAGAAGTAACCATACCATATGAAAGAATTCGGATTCGATTGTGATCATAAGCCTCGACTTCTGCCTCACTAATAGGGTTTTATGATAATTGCACTCAAAAAGATTGCTTTTTTAGTCTCTCATGTGTGCAGGCAGGAATAAAGAGAGAAATCCTGCACACGTTGAAGGTAAGAAGGATAACCTTCCGAAATAATTTCTGGAGACTCCACAGAAGTGTGGACAAAAAGAATCTTTTTCTGATGATCTCTAAGAAAGGAAATCAACCATTAGCAAGGATGGGAGTACTCACTTACCTTCTCACCCGATCGGCAATTAATATCACTCTCTCAGCATTCATAGAAACGTCTTCAATCTTCGGTCTTCAAATGTTGATGATGAACTTCTGAACTTCAAACGTTTTTTTTTTTTTTTTTTTTTTTTTTGAACAACAATAATTTGGTGGTAACTAGACACATAAAATAAACTACAATTTTTTTTTTTAAAAACTGCAAGTGCACAGCGCCTATTGGAGGCGTGGCAAGTACAGGTCGATCCCACAGAGACTTGTGGTGCTATAAGGTTGATCAAGGCTTACTCAACTGATTTTCAATGAAATGTAACACAATTATGGTTTGTTGTCGAAACGACTGAGGTTGAGCTAAAATGACTCTAAATAGTAACTAAGATATAAGATAGTGACAATGGGGATACTAGGGTCTTCAAATCCACCACTAACTCCTATTATGTGTTCAACTAAGTTGAGCTTTTCTTGTTCCTGTGACAGATAAGGGCAGTGTGTCAATTCCACCACTTGTCTAAGGAGTTTCACCTAATGATAACTCAATTATCGCCTAAGGCACTAACCCCAGAGCACTAGTTGTCTAATTAAGCACAACTAGTCAAGGGAATTAGCTTCTATTTCTAAGGCTTGAGCTGCAAAGACACTTAACATAATTATAACCTAACTACAATGTATACTTGGCATGCATTGTGAGAGAAGAGTATTGGATGCTAGAATTGAAGATATCTGATAAAATTAAGCACTCAAGAACACTCAAGCAAAGTTGAAATCATAATGATGAATTAGGGTTTCATTGAAACCCTAGCAAACTAAACTAGAACATCAAAAACAACAAATAACACAAATTAAATCTAAATTGCTGCTCTGGCTAGCCCAGGCATAAGTTTCTACACACCCACACACAACTCTATTTATACATGCCAAATTCATAACCCTAAATCTCTTCAAAACATAAAATAAATGCAAACCCATTCTCCAATCGCCTCTGAATCGCTGTCATGTCTCGTCTCTGACCTCTGAATCGACCATGCATGGGGTTTGGTGAAACCCTAGTTCTAGTTATCTTTAAATTAGCTTCTAGGGTTATGGAGAAGCTAAAAGAGAGATAACTAAACCTAGAGGGGAGGTGAAGGCGGCTGCAGGCGCGTTTGGTGAGGCTGTTGGTGTCAGGGGAAGGGATGGTGGAGGTGGTGATGGCTCTGCACAGAGGTATGGGTGAAGGGTTTTCTCTGAAGAGGGTATGGAGAAGAAAGAGACGATGAAAAGAGAAATGGGGTGTAGTCGATGGGGTATAGGTATAGGGTGTTTTGCTGTGAAGCAGGCATAGCGGGAAGACGATGCGAAGGGTGGAGCGACCGTAGGATGTATAGGATGGAGATCTCAACGGCTCAGAGAGAATCGGGCTCGGATCCGGGTCGTGGGTAGCTTGGGCCCATGTCTTGTAGATGGGTTGCTACTTGTTGGGTTTACAACCGATGCGCGCGCTTTTGGCTTTGGCTTTCTTCTCCATAGATGCTTGCCTCCAATTTTCTGCTCTTTTGGCTCCTTAATTTCTCCGAGCTTTATTTATTTCCTAAAAACACAAAATTAATTAGTACAAATATTTATTCTTGAAAACAAAGAAAATACAGAATCTGGGATAATATCTGATTCTTGAGCACAAAAGATGAGTTAAATGCCAATAAATAGATGTATAAATATGCAATATTTGGCACTCATAAATATTGACATCTAAAGCTTGAAGAATTACACCTCTATCTTTTATTTTATTCCACCAACAATTTCTCTAAGCTTTACCAATATTTTTAGTCACATGTTTAAACTTCCAATTTCAAGATTTCAAGTGAAACCTAGTTTCTTATGTGATATAACCAACTTACTGCTAACGAATCAACTAATATTCGATTTCAAACTTTTTTTTTCTTTTACAGAGATTTTTACATCAATTATACCATCAAATCGCCTACATGTAAACTATCAGCAGTTGCATTGAATATTGATATGCCCAATAAAAGGAAAGAGATAATGATGCAGTTTTCTTATGGCATATCAAACGCATCTAACGGTTCAAATGCTACTAGTTCAAGATATGCTCTGCCACTACGAGAGCAAATTTCTTTCCGATGTGTAGAAGACAAAAATATAAGCGAGTGGAGCAGGCCAAAACATGAGAGAGAGAGTGGAGAAGACGTAGACACGCGAGAGCTTTCTCTTTTTATGTAAACCTAACTTGTCAGCAAATTGGAGATGGACATTGCTTGATACTGGCTCTTGGTAGAAACTAGAAAGAAAACAACTAAAAAGGCAACTAGGCACGGCCTATATCGGAAGTTAAGCTTTTCAAGTCATAACTATTTCAGCTCAAGCTCAAGAAGATGCTTTAATTTTTTAACAAAATAATGGCTTATGTTAAAGTTTACTCATACAAACTTCCATCTTGAATTGGCAATGGTATTTCTTTGACCCAATCGCCCGATCCTAAAACCCAGTATATAATAAGGGAAATATCAGATATTTTGCAAATAGATTCTGTAATAACTGTGGTAAAAGATACAACTTGTTGACATCACATATGTCTGTCATGTGCCCGATATGATGAGAAGACGGTGCCCTTATCCCAGTCAGTGTTATTACTTAGTAATAGGATTATTGGTAGTATTTAACTTCTTATTGGGTGTCTTTAGTAATTTTGTTGGTGGATCTAATGTAACCACCTGGGGGCTGTTTAGCCATTGGATGCTAGGTAGTGAGTGAGGGGTTTATAATCTTTTGATCCTGTAATGAAACTCTTATCCAAATTTAATCAAAAACAATCGTTTTTTCGATTTTAGGTTGCGTTCGCAAGAACCAGAGAAACTTGATTCTCTGAATCAAGTGGTTACTATCCATATCTTTTCATTGTACCTCCAGGTACATGACAATTGGTATCAGACTCCTTTCCTGGAACCTGTTATCATGACAGAAATACTCACAGTTAAAGATGTCACCAACAATTTTGATCAACTGGCCGTCATTGTTAATCAACTAGCCATCACTGTTAATCAACAGTCTAAATCTGTGAATGAGTTGACAACTTCTTTTACCCAATTGGATTCAGATGCTTCCGCCATGAAAACCGATCTGGGTTCAGCTGTTGCTTTTCACACCGATCCTGTGAATTCTTTCAATGGGTTTTTACGATCGACATCAACAATTGAGGACTCTGCTAATTCAATTTGTGATTTCACAGTCTTTCCATCTGAGAACATCAAATCCATTCCAATTGATGTTGATGAAAAAGCTGAAGAAAATGATGATTGTCTCGATTTCGAATTGCTCATTCCTTCGTTTTTCTTCGATGAAGAGGAAGGTTTGCCTGACCAGATGAATTTTCAAACTCTAGAGGTTCGGCGTATTGAGGGTAGTTGTGAGAAACTCCAAAGCTTGAAGGAGTTCATCAGTGATACCAAAAAAGTAATTAGTAAGCATCGTTTTGCTCTTCTTCCTGATTATTCTCGGTTATTGTTTGATCGTGGAAAAAACTTCAAACTTATTCAACGTTTCTCTTACTTAGCTGGAATTTATGAATTTGGTTTTGATTCAATTACTTCATGTTCTTTTGCATTATATGTTTGCTCAATTTTAATGAATGAATTAGATAGAAAGACTGTATATGAGCTGAATTCTAAGAATAGGTTTTGGTCTGATTCATGGTCTGTTGGTTCCATTGGTTGTATACCAACTACTGGGAGTGTTATTAATATTACCAGACTGTGGGTTGATAAAATTTCTGCGAGTAAGGCTGTGAATTTGAGTCCTATTGGAGTTGATTTTTTCTGGCAGCTCAAAATGGGTAGAGTTTTTGATCGTAGAAAAGAGACATTGTCGGTCGATTCTAAGTTGGGATACTTCGGAGATTTGTTTTTTACTGCTTCAATTGCTGGAACACCAATGAGTGGGGTTATTCTTACTGCTAGGAGTTTGCAGGTCACTGTTTATTTCTATCTTTATTTTGATGATACTTGATCATTATTTGATCGAGGTAAGTGCGCCATTTTCTCCTCGTTCTCTTACTGGGAATTGTGTATTCGATTGCTTGTTAACCTTGGGTACGAATCAATTTGGGTTATACATTCGATGGTTCTTGTATGTGTTCTTCCTCATGCGGTTATTCAAGTCAATTGTAAGTTGTTTATTCACATGCCTGAGAGAGATATATTTTACATACTCTTGTTTACTAGAGTAGATGATATTGGGCAAGATGGTTAGTTGTTGGTTCACATGCTTGATATGAGGGACGCAACTTTTGTTCTTTCACAGCTACAGATAATTTGGGTCTCTTGCCATCAAATTTTTAACACCAATTCTATACCAGCTGGAGTGATATCTTCACAACTGATTCATTCTCTAGGTTCAACTGATGCTTTTGTTGAGTTTTGTGGTTATCCTCTTAAAGTGGTTCTCATACTTGTTCGCAGCTGTATTGGACAATTGAGCAGTTATCGTTTCTTGCAGGAACTATTAGGTAGATGGTCTAATAGTGTTCTAAGGGGTTTGAATGATTGTGTTTGTTTAGATAGAATCTCTTTTGAAGCTTCAACCTCGGATACTATTATGTCTGCTCACTTGCTTCAAATCTTGAATTCAATTGATGACTACTTGGTATTCCATGCTTTCTCTCCTGTGGCGAGTCTCTCAACATGGTACCTGGAGTGGAAATTCAGATTAGTTTCAGCTGAAGTTTGGATTATAGGAAAAGGTATTGGTACTATGAGTTGTACCCGGTTTTTGTTTGATAGAGGAAAAGTGCTGCTCACTAAGAAGGCACCTGGTTCGTTTGTTAACCTGAATGTTGTACCGACAAAGGACTGTCACTGGACAATATTCGTCTTGATTGCATCACATTCTGATGCTTCCATGCTATTGTGTGCCGATGGGTCTTCATGGGTGTGGTTGGGATTTAAATTAGTCTGCACCAAGTGCCCTTGTTACTGAAGCTTATGTTTTCACATTCTTCGCAGTATTCACAAATGTAGTGATGAGATATATTGAGTTTCTCGAGCTGTTAAAGGTTATTGTATGGGTTGCAGTCGCGAGTTATCTTCGTAGTCAACTTCTGGGAGCTAAAGTAATATTAAGGAAGCTAGTTTATCTCCTTATATCTGAGGCCAGGACTGAGTTTGCATCTGGAAATATTATTAATTCGCAAAGTGTTCTATCTCCGGGACTGATTATTGTTGGTATTCCTACAGTAATGTGGATGGTACTGGTAGTTGCGGATTTCAGTCAACTTACACCAAGGATAGTCATCACTGTACAAGTGCAGAGTGGAGCTAATGCAAATGGCACGGACAAAAAGCTACTGGAACCTTCAATCTCCTTGGTGTCAGGTGATATGTTAACCAACTTATGTAGGCAGTGGCAACATTGGCTGTTAAGAAAACACCTCTGGCTATGGTCTGTCATTTCTCTACCAGATATGGAGATCCTTGTTCATACTTCTGAGGTTACGGGTACTGTTACTAGTGCTATTAATAATTATCAAGCAACAAATTTTGATGCTTTTCGACATGTTAAGCACCAAGCACGGGCGCGTTCAGTTCCAGGGTTAAATTTTTGGGGAAAGTTCGCATTACAGAACTATTACAACTGCGAATTCAACACTATAGATGAAAGTTTTCGGCGGAAAAGAGGCTATCCTTTTAAATTACGTCTTTCGAAAATGCACCCACGTCTGCATATCATGTTGTACCCGATATGATGAGAAGACGGTTGGCAGCTTAACTCTCAACCTTGAGGACATGGATGTTTTCAAGGAGTAGGGAATGTCATGTGCCCGATATGATGAGAAGACGATGCCCCAGTCAGTGTTATTACTTAGTAATAGGATTATTAGTAGTATTTAACTTCTTATTGGGTGTCTTTAGTAATTGTGTTGGTGGATCTAATGTAACCACCTGGGGGTTGTTTAGCCGTTGGATGCTAGGTAGTGAGTGAGGGGTTTATAAGCTTTTGATCCTGTAATGAAACTCTTATCCAAATTTAATCAAAAACAATCGTTTATTCGATTTTAGGTTGTGCTCGCAAGAACCAGAGAAACTTGATTCTCTGAATCAAGTGGTTACTATCCAGATCTTGTCATTGTACCTCCAGGTACATGACAATGTCGTTATAAAAATGCTAGATCATAAATCCCTTGCACCTGTAGAACTTGTGAATATTAAAAGTCTAACATCAGTATTGAAACAACACAAGAAAGTTTCCAATTCTCATCATGCATTTTACTTACTTTTGGCTCCACCATAAAAAGGTAACCAGTTCGGAATGAAAATGTTAAATCAAACATAAAAGGAGAGAATTCGAACTAAGCAATGAAGTGAAACCATAGTCCTATGTAGTCTGAACTACGAATTCCAAAAACAAAATCAAGACAGCCTATCCAACCTGCACCCGCTCTTGCCATGACAAATACCACGCCACCACTGCACACTACCAGTAAGCACAACCTACAATCCACAACATAATAAGATAAGACAATTACGATAAAGCTCCACATGACAGTGTCAAAGAGCAAAACTTAGTATAATAAAGACCAACAAGAGGAGAGGCAGAATATTGATCCAATTCAACTTTATACGAGAGAGATTCACTTTCTACTGCTTATGCAGAGCAATGACAGAAAGGTTCAATAAGAAATTCAACCTTTTATGTTCATATAAGGGGATCATTATATATAATACATTCTAAAACAATTTAATCTTTCTTCTATGAACAATAGACGCACAAATATTTTCTAGTGGGAGAAATAAAAATTATCATGGATTAATTACCACGAAAGAAATAAAAAAAATTAATATTTGAAAAGAGTATAATCTGTTTGGTGTTAAATTCAAAGTCTCTTTTAGTCATTTGATCCATAAACTTTCCACCTCTCTCGTTCTTTCTCTTCTTATATCGAAGAAAGTTCTCCCTTTTCATTTAGCTTACTATGTGGATGATGAATGTCAATAAACGATCTCCATAAAGGGGTTTGACATGAACTCTTGAGAAGGAAATAAACCTTTTTTTACTTGAGTTTTGCTTTTCTTTTTTGATTAAAAAAGGGGTAGATTCTTATTGAAAAGGAAAAAAAAACATGGAAAAGGAGACGCCTAAGCGTACAAGGGGGGAAGCAGAAGCAACCCAAGCACAAAGACCACAAAAACAAGGCAACACACCTAGAAAGAGCTAACAGCTACCCAAAGAAAAAAGCTCAGCAACCTAAAGGGGTAGATTCTTATTGAAAAGGAAAAAAAAAAACATGGAAAATGAGACGCCTAAGCATACAAGGGGGGAATCAGAAGCAACCCAAGCACAAAGACCACAAAAACAAGGCAACACACCTAGAAAGAGCTAACAGCTACCCAAAGAAAAAAGCTCAGCAACCTAAAGAAACACCCTTCTATTTAGTACTTGAGTTTTTTCACGAGAACTAATTTTCAACAACAATTACAAGAAAACTCTTTCGCAGCATAACTTATTACTAGACTATTGATCCACTTTGTAACGTGGAACCCTCAGAGAAGTCCTAATAAAAGTGACAGGAAACAGGGTGCATTTTTGAGTAGGTAGATTAAGTATGTTAGATCCCTAAACTGAAACAAAAACGAGAGGGAATTTCTTTCCACATTTCATTGGCCTTATTTCAATCAGTACAAGCACACTTAACTTCAGCACCAACGACAACAATTACAAGAAAATATTCTACAACATATTTAATGCAAGGAAGGTTTCCTAACTGTTACTTGAAATTCTAAGGTGGAACCTCTAGTGTGGAACCTATGAGAAAGGTCCAATAAAAGCAACAGGGTAATAGGGCATATTTGTGACTTTAATAAATATTCTGGATCTACAGACGACAATAAAACCAGAGAGCAAATTCTTCCCTATACTTGGCATCCTTCACTGAGCTAATTGTGTGCATCAGTTACATGGACTTCAAAGCGAGTTTTCTAAAAGATGTCTTACAAATGACAATAACCTTCTGGTAAGAAAACAGCTGGGAAGATCTATTATGCAAAAATCATATAAAACATAGAACCACAGAAGGTTTGAAATATAAAACATCTATTACCTCCTTTCCAGTTTCCAACTTAGTCGTGTTTCCATCACTCGAGAAAAAGTCTTTCAGCCCTGAGCATAAGAAAGTAAGTTATGAGCATCCGAGTGTCAAATCGATCAGTATATGCATAAGATTAACTCTGACTGATACTCACATCTTTTTGATTCTCTTCTCAAACTTCTCTTCTTTCTTGGTCTTTCTGAGCTCGGGCTTCTTAATATTTTTAATTGCTTCCAGTTTTTGTTCTCTCCCAACTAAGCTCCTGGTATAAGTAAATATTTCACACCATTCTACATTACACGCCTCAATAATTCTAGACTCCTCATATTTCGGATCATATAAAACCAAAGCACCGCCATCCACATCCAACAAAACCTTACCATTCTTGAAAGATAGAATTGGCTTCACATAATCAAAGGCTCTTATAAAGGATTGTTGGGAAATCGTAAAGAGTTTAGTCCACGAATCTCTTACGCCATAATCCTTCATCACCCACATATCAACATGGACCTTGTAATTGTTGCTTAGCAAACAAAGGTACCCGTCCAAAACATCTACATTATTATGAAACTTGTCATTTAGCATGTTAGGTTTTGGAATTTCTTGGAAACTCTCATTGTTAATATCGAAAGAAAGTATTAGCCTGGGGTCTTCATCAGATCCACTTACAGATTTATCCTCGGGTACAATTAACGTTGTTATCCAATGAAGTGCTCCATTAACCAGCACAGCAGGTGTTCTTCCATAAGAAAGACGGTAAGGAATGTAATTCAAGCTTTTCCATGTATTTGTTCCAGATGTATAGACCTTAACTTCACAACCATGTTCAAAATTAAACCCAACAAGTCTAACCAACTTATAATCCTTAGTCTTACTATCAAAACCGAATCCATACGAGGTTTTGTCGCAGCAGTAGAAATCTGCTGCTGGAAATTTGATTTTTGAAGTTGGTAATTTCTTATACTCTTTGGTAGATGGGTTCCACATGCAAATAATATCAACACCATCACCAGTATTCACGCAAACTAAGCCATTGCATGAACCGAAAATTTCAACCCCAGCTCTTAAATGGTGGTAAGGGTAATCCATTTTAACAGCCTCATAAAATGTGGATGATTGATGATAGTCTATGGAGTAAAGTGAGGAATCTCTGAAAATGACACTAGAATTTTCCTCTTTAATAGCATGATTAAGGTGTTTTTCAACAAAAATAGGGTCTCTGATTAACTCACACCATGGTTTCGAAACGCACCTGAATTTGCAAAGAGAATCGACCGGTAACCTGGACAAGATGTTTGAGATGATCTCTTCTGGGAAACAACACATCTTTGCCTATACCTCTTCCTTTGCTCAAAAGAAAGTGAGACCTAGACTGTGAGAGAGTTTAGGGTTTCTTTGTTTTATGAGCGAGAGACGGACGCGAGAGAGCTGTTGGGCTGTTTTTCTGTTTTTACAAGACAAGAATAAGGGTTTTCTGTTTTTAAAGGAAAAAAAAAACCTGGCATGTTTAGGGGCGACACTAAAAGATAAAAAAAAGGTCATCCAAACGTAAATCTAAGGTACCCCTTATCTTCGATTTTTCGAAATGGCCAATATGCCCTTATATAATCGGTAGCCAACACCATAATCGGTAGGTTAAAGGTGAATCGGTAGGTTAAATTGAAACTATACCTACCGATTATTGTGTAGATACTTCGGCTAATAATCCCTTTTATAATCGGTAGATTATCCAACTTGTAAGACTACCGATTATAAGGAGCCCCATATTCAACCTTGGCCAAATTCCATAGGTTTTGAGGGGTGCAGAGCCAACCATAACCACTTGGCTTGAGCTGTGGATGTAGCCATAATCGGAAGCCTAATAGGTTACATACACTACCGATTATAAGTTGCCCCAAAATGAGTTTTTTCAAAAATCCTTCACGTAATGAATTTTGAAATCCGCCATAATCGGTAGGGTATATAATTATATAACCCACCGATTATAACGAGCCCCAAATCCAACCTTTGCCATATTTCATAGGTTTTGAGTGTACACAGCCAGCCATAGCCACTTGGTTCGTGTTTTGGATGCAGCGTTAATCGGGAGTTAAATATATTACCAAACCATCCGATTATGGGTTGCCCCAAAATGAGTTTTTTCTAAAATCCTTCATGTAAGGGAATTTGAAATATACCATAATCGGTAGAGTTCACAATTTAACAACCTACCGATTATAAGGAGCCCCAGATCGAACCCTTGCCAAATTCCATAAGTTTTGAGTGTACAGAGCCAGGCATAACCATGTGGTTCGTGATTTGGATGTAGCCATAATCGTAAGCCAAATAGGTTCCACAACCTACCGATTATAGGTTGCCCCAAAATGAGTTTTTGCTAAAATCCTTCATGTGATGAATTTTGAAATATACCATAATCGGTAGAGTTTATTACTTCTTACCGCCCGATTATACGAAGCCCCAAATCCAACCTGTGCCAAAATCCATAGGTTTAGAGGGTACAGATCCAGGCATAACCATGTGGTTCGTGATTTGGATGTATCCATAATCGGGCGTCAAATTGGTTCCAAAACCTAACGATTAAATGTTGCCCCAAAATGAGTTTTTTCTAAAATCCTTCATGTGATGAATTTTGAAATCTACCATAATCGGTAGAGTTTAAAACTTATAACCCTACCGATTATAAGTGTCCCCGGATTCAACCTTTGCCAAAAACTATAATATTCGGTATCCAAAACAATAATCGGTAGTTTCACAAAATAATCGGAAGCAAACTCTTGTAATCGGTAGGCTGGGGTATATATATTAGTGTTTGGAAAAAAAAATTGACTCATTGTGAGATAACTCCCGATTGAGTGAGAGAAGAAGAAGAAAAAAAAAGAAGAAGAAGTGGGTATATGTTGCCAACTTCCATAAACATGGATGGGTACGAAGAAGGACGTGAAGTTGTTGAAGTTCAAGGTTCACTACCGTTTAGAGATGACGATTTGGGGTATATGTTGAATGATCCAAACTTTGATGGAGATGAAACCCTAGACGACGCTTTCATGGAAGAAAATGGAGAATCACCCGAGATCGAAGCTAACGATGCATCAAACATACAGGTATGTTGTTAACAAACTCTAATACCCATGTTATCCATGTTATGTGCGTTTGTGTGTGTTTTTGAACGTGAAAATTCGATTTCTGCATGCATTGAATGACATGAACGACATATATTCGGTAGTTAATTTAATACAATATCTACCGATTATTCAGAATCGGATATATTTTGATGTATTAATCTGCGAATATGAAAAAAATCCCCAAATTGAAAGCTTCAATTTCTCACAATCGGAAGTTGTATACATAAATAAACGTCCGATTATATAACGTCGCCCCAAATACGAATTTCTCCAAAAAAATGAAATATTCGTAAATCTTGATATTTAATAATCGGTTGGTTTATGAATTTATAGTCCCTCCGATTATTAAAGATTTTTATACAGAAGAATTGTTTATTTGTGTATGTCGTTAATCGGTAGACTATGGTCTCGTACATGACTACCGATTTCTCATAATCGGTTATGTTGTATAGTATTAAATTACCGATTGTGTTACAATCGTTTACTTATTATCTAAACTTCCTTCCGATTGCTAATGCATAACTTGTTGTTGTTGTGCGTAGGCTGTTGTAGTGGTTGATGACGATTATTATTTGAGGCTTGATACTTCCCTACACTATGCAAACGATTTGGTATGTTCATGAATTATCTTTTCTTTTTCCAATCATGTATGTTAGATGGTTATGCTTATTTTTTTTGGTTTGTTATATGCGCATTTAGATATTTGGAAGTAAGAAGGAAGCAAAGGAATGGCTTATGAACAAGGCAAAAGAGAAGATGTGGGTGGTAGTTCAGAACCCTTGCGTGAAGGACATTAGGTTTGAAATGGTTTGTGAGCGAGGTGGGAAGAAAAAGAGTCACGAGGGAAATAATAATAAGTATGTAAGGAAGACGGAGAAGAAGAAGTAATGAACTCATACAAAGAAGATTGGATGCCCATTTAAGATTGTCTTCTATAAGCCTGGTGGTAAGGAAAGTAAAGATTGGAAAATGTCTAAAGTGGCTAATGGTTGTCACAACCACGATGATCCGGATACTCTTATTGGACATGTAATGGTTGCGAAGTTAAAACCACATGAAATGGAGACGGTGAGGTCTATGCGTATCCAAAAGGCGAGTGCGATCTTAAGTAAAATAAAGGCGGATGACCCCGACAACTTGTCTTCTTTGTCTACAATTAGGTCGGCCCTAGCTACGATCAAAATGACGGAATGGGATGGTAGAACGGTCATGCAACAATCGCAGTGGTTAGCTGAGTTACACGACTACACGTTGAGAACGGAAGAAAAGGATGGTAAAGTGGTACGTATTTTCTTGGCACATCCCGAAATGATAAAATTGGATCAGTGTTTTCATCAAATTTTGTTGATAGATGCCACTTACAAGACAAACAAATATAACATGCCGTTGTTGAACATTGCTTGTCACACTTCGGACAAAAACACGTTTACGATTGCATGGGGTTTAATGGATCATGAGAACAACGCGAGTTTCATTTGGATGTTGGGGACGTTGAGGTCCATTTACAATGGGGATGATTTTCCAAGGGTTATTGTAACAGATAATGATCAAGTCTTAATGCATGCGATAGCGGTAGTGTTTCCTGAAGCCGAAACTTGCAATGTACGTGGCACATTCAAGGCAACCTCAAACACAATTGCCATCACCAATTCCAAGCTAAAAAACCAAGGAAGGGTACCAAGAGGTCGAAGGAAGAGGATGAGTGCATTAGTAAATTAACCGCGGAAGAACAAGAAGAAGAGAAGAGGTTATTTGATGAAAAATGGAAGGAGGATGGAATGATTTGGAGAGCGTTCATGAAAGCATGGGACAAGATCGTTTGGTCAATGACCGAGGAAATTTACGAAAGAAACTTGAAGAAATTTGAGGAAGAATATGGCAAGGACTACCCAAAACCCGTTGAGTATTGTAAAACACAATGGTTACCGATTAAGGAGAGGTTTGTGTATGCATGGACATATGAATATCGTAACTTCAAGAACGAGGCGACAAGCATTGCGGAGGGGTCTCATGGCCGATTAAAGAAAATACTTCTAGGTAGTCAAAATGGAGTTGTGTCGATCCAAGAAGCATAAAATAATGTCAACTTCGTTTTAGTAAGAAAGATTAAACACCCGGTGTTATTTAAAAAGAATAACCGAGCGTTATACTTACAAATTGTTGGATCGACAAGAGTGGCTAGTGTTAAACATCCTCTTTTGTATCGTTATGTAATCATTTACCCATTTTTGGACAAGTCGGAAACGATCATGAACTTGTTGGAGTGATCTTTGCTTTGGATTTCCATACTCTCGCACAAATTGGCTATATACCTCGCCCAAAAGACTTCGGTGTTAACCTTCCCCGCTATGACATCTTCACGTCTTTTTCACGATACCATGTTTTCACAATGACCAAATCTTCAGCTGCGTCAAACGTTGCCATGCTTGTAAGTTGAGATATAAAATGAATTCACAAGAGTAGACGATGGAAAATCTATTTGTAGAATACACGATGCTATATATGTGTTGTTTGGTGCATAAATAAGAAGAGTTTACCCTCCTTATATAGATGAGAGTCCCAACGTCTCTTTTTTTTTTTTTGAAAATATGGCCGTTGATGCGTACTTACAAGACTGTACTGAAATTACGTACAATTATTACACACAATCGGTAGGAAATGTTTGAACAAAGCACCCGATTATGCGTAATCGGTAAATATTTATTGTTATATACTTCCGATTATAGGATGTTTTGTCAACAGAGTTCTCAGTTTCATTAGAGTAGTATAATCGGAGGTTTATCAATATGTATTACCAACCGATTGTGTGTGGTTTTTTGAGGAACGGCTAGTTTCTTTTGAACGAACTAGCCGTTGGAGTATAATCGGTAGTTAGATCAACAATTAAAACTTCCGATTTTCATAAATATTTTGAAATTCATAACAATATCACCTACACATCATCATAATTTTACATTGAACTCCCGCACTCTATTACAAGGTATTGTGATTAGCGTCGTGGACGTGTTGGACGAGTCTTAAACGGATTAAATCTTTCCATCGCCTAAGGATTCTAAAATGATCTTCATAACTAAGCTTGATCTTTTCCATCTCCGCCATTCCCCTAGAGATCGTTCTATAACCTCATCATTGGTTTCACCCCTCAATCGATATTGATTCACAAGATAAGTTAAATGGACGAATTCTTCGACATGTCTATTTATTGAACCAACTCGGCAGAAAATATCAAAGAGTGACGGTTGTTTGGGTTCTGTGTCGGCGCAGAATTTTTCGTGAATTTTCCCCAAATAACTCATACTCATTATGCCTCCTTGCCTACGTTCTTTTCTTCGTCTTGGATAGAATTGAACATAGCGCCTACATAAAGATAAATCTTCTTCAATCGTGAACTCCGTAGGATTAATGAATGGTTGGGCCATTATGTTGAAGATGATGTTGGAGAGAGTTTAAAGGTATTTGTGTTCCATAGAGAGTAAAAGATACAATCCTTATATAGAGTTTAGAGTTCCAACGGCTCTATTTTGTTGGGGCAACTATATAATCGATAGTCAAATGAAGTATTTTCACTTCCGATTATACAGTTGCCCCAAATTTTGTTTTTGCAGAAATCTCAATTTTTTTGAATTTGGGAACTAGAATAATCGGTAGTTAATAAGACTTCCGATTATACAGTTGCCCCAATTTTTTTTTTTGCAGAAATGTCATTTTTTTTGAATTTGGGAACTAGAATAATCGGTAGTTAATATGATTTCCGATTATAAAGTTGCCCCAAATTTCTTCCTTGACGAAATCACCAATTTTGGGAATTTAGGAGCTACTATAATCGGTAGTCTCGTGAGGTTCTTGTTCCTACCGATTATTATAGAAGCAAGATACGCGTTAGGCACAAAATCGATATTAATCGGTAGTATAATATCGTTACTAATCTTCCGATTGCTTTATAATAATCGGGCACTAAATAGCTTCCGATTATGTAAGGGCATTAACGTATTCTCCGCGTTTTTGGACATCCCTTAACGGTGAATATGGGTTGGGAATAAAAAAGTCGCCCCTAATTCTTTTGGGGTCGCCCCTAAAGACCCCAGGAAAAAAAAAACGGAAAACATAAAAAAAAAAATTGGCGTCTTTAGGGGCGACCCGAAAAGAATTAGGGGCGACACAAAAGACAAAATAGATTGAAAATACTTATATGCCCCTTCATAATCGGTAGTTTAGGTTTTTTTTAGCTACCGATTGCAAAATTTCATTTTTGGGGAAACTCTATATTCGGTAGTTATATGAACTATTTTTACTACCGATTATAGGCTCAACCAAATTAGAAAAATAGAGGATTTTTGTAAAATCTCATTTTGGGGCAACTAAATATTCGGTAGTTATATGAACTATCTTGACTACCGAATATGGTAAGATTGCGGCAAAGAGGTCTATTGTATAATCGGAAGTCATGATAACTCTTCCTTTCTTACCGATTATAGGCTCAACCAAAATTAAAAAAAAAAAGAGGATTTTTGCAAAATCTCATTTTGGGGCAACTCTATATTCGGTAGTTATATGAACTATCTTGACTACCGATTATTGTAGGATATTTGCAAAGAGAGCCATTGTATAATCGGAAGTCATGATAACTCTTCCTTTCTTACCGATTATAGGCTCAACCAAAATTCAAAAAACAAGATTTTTGCAAAGTCTGATTTTGGGGCTACTCTATATTCGGTAGTTATATGAACTATCTTGACTACCGATTATGGTAGGATTTCAGCAAAGAGAGCCACTGTATAATCGGAAGTCATGATAACTCTTCCTTTCTTACCGATTATAGGCTCAACTAAAATTCAAAAAAAGAGGATTTTTGCAAAGTCTGATTTCGGGGCTAATCTATATTCGGTAGTTATATGAACTATCTTGACCACCGATTATGGTAGGATATTTGCAAAGAGAGCCACTGTATAATCGGAAGTCATGATAACTCTTCCTTTCTTACCGATTATAGGCTCAACTAAAATTCAAAAAAAGAGGATTTTTGCAAAGTCTGATTTTGGGGCTAATCTATATTCATTAGTTATATGAACTATCTTGACTACCAATTATGGTAGGATATTTGCAAAGAGAGCCACTGTATAATCGGAAGTCATGATAACTCTTCCTTTCTTACCGATTATAGGCTCAACCAAAATTCCAAAAAAAAAGGATTTTTGCAAAATCTCATTTTGGGCTACTCTATAGTCGGGAGTTAAATAACCTAAATTCCCTACCGATTATGGTAGCATTTTTGCCAAAGGTCTACTTTAATCGGGAGTCAAGATAACTTTATTTACTACCGATTATAGGATAGTCAAAATTCAAAAGATAAAGGATTTTATTTTTGGGATACTTTATATTCGGAAGTTATACAAACTAAATTTACTCCCGATTGTTGATTAACTACCGATTGTATAGTTATCTACCGATTTTAAAGGGTAGTTTGGCCATTAAAAAAAAGAGCCCCGGAAATAACCTACCGATTGTGAAATAACCTACCGATTATGACATTTTTTGTCGTTTTGTGTCGCCCCTAATTCTTTTTGGGTCGCCCCTAAAGACCCCAGGAAAAAAAACGTGTTCGGTGACTTCGGTCGTATTTTCTCTATTTTATGTTTTCTTAAGGCATGTTCCTATGGAAAATGGCTAAACCCTCCATTTGCCATCGAGACTCGACCGCTCGGTGTTGTTTACACCGTCAGCGGTATAGTCTCCACCGTTCACGGTCGATGCTCCACCGGCTATAAATACCACCATTCCATTCAGTTTTTCATTCACAAATTTTTTTTCTCTTCTTTCTCCCCTAGAGAGCAGACTAGAGCGATTTCTTAAAAATGAGTAGTAGCAAAACAAATAGACAAAGGAAAAGAAACATGAAAGAAAAAGGAAAAGTTGTTGCAGATAGTGATGTTGTATGGGTTTAGGATAAAGAGCAAGAGTTCGCTAAGTTAGGCAACTGGTTGGAGCTGGTGTAACATCTACGCATTTAAGTAACCATCCCGAGCGAGTTCTTTTACCCAAATTAAGAGATGGGTGGTCTGAGTTAACCGAAGTTTTTAAGTTACTCCCCCAACTTCTTCAAGAATCCTCGAGAAGATATCCTTGGCAGCGTTTATATTTCATGAAAGGAAAAAACACATGACTCAAATTGTGCGAGTTCTTTGTGAACGTTGGTGGAACACTTCAAATACGTTTTCTTTCAAGGATTTCGAGTGTGGTAAGTTTAATTTATCCATTCAATAGTTTAATATTTAGTTCATAAACACTCATTTAAATTTTTAGAGATTCAATTTTTTAGTTTGATACAAATTTTAGTACCACATACAAACTTTAATTTTATGACCGTGTTGTTTTTAGGGTTCACACCGTTAGATTTGTATATGTTGACTGGAATTAAATGTGAGGGTGACACAGTACAATTTAACCAATTAAAGTGGATATCACAAGGAAGATGGAAAGAATTACTCCCCTTGTACGCAAATGATACTGAAGGAAAACCAGATTCAAGACAAGTACACTCATTTGGATTAAGAGTGTCTGGGTTGAAGGCTTTTTTGACCCGTTACCATGGCAAGGGGATAAACAGAGCTGAAGATTATCCCGAGCTTGAACGTATTTTTGTATTATGGATGTTAGGTCAAGTTTTTTTCCCCAATGGTAACTTAGTGTCATTAATTGGTTTTCTGGAATCCTTAAAAGATTTGACTAAAGCACCAAATTATGATTGGGGTTCTGCAATTTTAGCTGAGCTATACATGTGTCTCAGTGATTGCTCAAGTAAGAAGACAGATTGCTTAAATGGATTTTGGGTCGTAATGGAGGTAAGAACTATTTATTAGATTTATTACCGAGTTGTCAAACTAGTGGTGAATGTACTAACACATCAATTTTCGTCAATGTTATTTTTCAGTATTGGTGGTGTACTTACTTTACTGTCGCCGAACCTGATCTTCACGATAAACGATTAATTTTTCCAGTCATGTACAAGTACAAAGCTGAGAATTGGGTTGGTCAGATTAATGATGGTCAAAATGTCGCTGCTATGCAAAGGATGCAACAACTGTGCAAAACTAGTCTCAACATTACGTCAATGCCGTATTCAATAATTAATGAGTTCCATGAAGCAACGGCACAAAACATGCTACAGATGAGCCTTAAGCGACTCTTGTTTTACAATCCAGTTATTGGTCAGGGTATTTGGTACTACGGAGAAAGTCATCTGTTTCAGCTACAAGGAAGAAAGGTAAAAGCTATCAACCTGTTTCCAACTTCACTAATTTCACATGATGATTGGATAAAGTTGGTCAACAATGGAAAACCCTGGGAAGAAGCTGATGATTTGATCCAACAACCAGAAAATGAGTATGATTATTTCAGTTGGTTTCAGAAGGTATGTAAGCTTAATATTGCCACTCCATCACAAAAATTAGGTAGTGTTGACTTTCCAGTAATAGGCAATTTTCCACTTACAGATCTTCCATCCCAACCCCCACCACCGACGGGCGAACCATATACGTACCCTAGTACGCAAATGGGGTCGTCAAGTATGCCTTCAATACCTTGGGAAGTCAGGACTTTATCACCAATTGGAGATGTTGTTACAGTTCCACTTACTAGTGAAGGCTTGCAGCAAAGCTATCCATACTATGGTGTGATGGCATCACCAAAAGAGTTTTAGGAACGGTGTAACAATTATGATCTTTTTATCAATCAATTCCAGAATTTTCACTTGAGACAAATGCAATAATTGAGGGAGAGTTTGAGTTATGAATTTCCCGAGACTCCGGTGGCATCAAGTTCTCAAATGCCTGGTGGAAGTGGAAGTCGTGGAAGTGGGAGTCGTGGAGGTCGTAGAAGTCGGAAATGCACTCCATCTATGATGGAATAGAGTATGGTGGAGGAAACTCAAATACCACCAACAGCAGCAAACTTGGGGACGAATTTTCAGTCTCCTCTTGGTTTCATTCCCCAAGGTCTTGTACTTACTCCTGATGGTGGACACGTTAATTTGGATGCATTTAGGCAATCTGTAATTTATACCCCAACAAGTTCAACATTTCACCGATTTCAACCACCTCCTCCAATGGCTCCGGTACCATTTCAAGGTTATGACTCACCTGATGTTACTCAACCACCATCTCAGAGTCCAAATAATGAGTTTTCACAAGATCCAACTGGCTTAGGGGATTATGTATTTGGTGGTAATTAGTTTGAGTTTTGTTAGTTGTTTTGTTAGTTGTTTGTTTAAATCGTTAATGTAATTGCATTTTTGTTTGATAAATAATAATCTTCGTTTAAAGTTTTCTACATATGTTAAATTAAGAACTTAGAATTAAAAACCTAGATTAAATTGGGGCAACACTTTTAAGATATTATAACAACTTGCATATAAGAACTCCTCTCCGTTGTCAAGGAGCCACTTTTCACGACATCTTTGATCAATCTCCAGAAGGGTTTCACCACTTCTCATGTTTCGAGCCTCTTCCCTTATCATACCAATATACTTGTTGATAGGTGCCAAAATTACATCTTTTGAGTATCAATTTCATATGCTTTTCTTAGCTATTTCTTTTGTTATTTTGTGTATTATGTTTGTTTTATCCTTATTTAGGTACAATGGCTTGAGACTGCAAAAAGGAAGAAAAAGCATCAAAATGAGTCGCATCGAGAACCAGGAGGTGTTGCCGATTCTCGACAACAAAGAACTCAGAACTCAGACCAATTGAATCATGAGCTAGGTGGACTACAAGCAGCCGGGCTTGAAGATTAATTTGTGGGCTTGTCACTGGTTATGGATTTCGCACAAGGAAGCACACATGTGCCGGTGGAAACAAGTCATGTTACAATCAGAAAGGGGATCGAGTTCTTCATCATTTCAAGCCATGAGACCCTATGTTTCTTCTTGCTGCCTGCCAGAGATCGAGTTGAGCAAAGAGCAGAGGTCAATTGCTTCATTAAAAACCAACCAAGAGAATAAAATGAAGTTGTGTCTGTAGCTGATTCAACAAATTAGAGACGAAAGGCTGCTGCAATCGATTCACAGATGAAGAACTGAGTGAGAAGATAGAAATGGGGGTTTTAAGTTCGATTCGTCTGCTGGTGAAAGCTTACACAGGTAATGATTCAAAATTTCAGTTTAGGGTTTGTTTTTGAATCCGTTTAGATGGAAGAATTATTGAGGATGGCAACTGATTTCAAGATGGGTTTGAATCAGATTGAGAATTGGTTAGGGTTTTGCTGAGAAATTAGAAATGAGATAAGATTGGGTTTGAACTGTGAGTTTGGGTTCAACCTGTGAGAGATAAAGATGCCATTGTTTATGTTGAATCGAGAAGGATTGATTGAAAATTCAGGGAAGAACAGCTGTTGCTGTTGTTGTTGGTTTTGGTTTTGGAGATAAAGAAGAGCACAACAGAGATGGGTAGTGGTCTGAGGTGTTGCGCTGACGGAAAAGCTACGGAGATTGCAAGGATTCTAGTGTCATGCTACCGAGTGTCTGTGCTGGTTATGTATGAATTGCAGGAGCTGCTCATATGACAAGAAGCTTCAGAAAATGAGTATTGCAGGTTATGCTAGGATGGAGTTTGAATGAATAGTGGAGTGTGAAATTATAGTTGGTGTTTTTGATTGGAATGTGGTGACTAGATGTATGTTAGGTTGCAGGCATGAATCCAATGGTTTTGTGCAAGAGTAAGTTGCAATTGAGCGGTGGTCAGAAATGGTGATGCTCTGCGCCGAGGTAGTCATGCAGCAGCGAGTTGCGAATGGTGGAAGATTGACTGATATGGCAATGGTTTAGATGCTGTTATTTGTTGTGTGGTATGTGGCTTATGCTGGTAAATTACAAGTGATGAACAGCTGCAGTTTATGGAGCTGTAAAAGTTACAAATGGGTATGAACTGCTGGTGTTGTTGTTGCTCATGAGGTTGCAGGTGGTATTGTTTGAGACGAAATTGCAGTGATGGATGTTGTCATGCTACTAAGTTGTAAACTGCTATTGAGCTTGATTGGAGTTGAAGCAATAGGTGATGTCTTTGTTGCAATAGAAGAAACAGAAAGGGGGTTTCTGCCATGGTCACAATGGCTGGAGCTGGAATTGCAGGTCTGAATTGAATTTGAAGTGCAGGTGCAAATGTTGCAGCTGGTGTTGATGTGCAGTCTGGAGAGCAAGTGTGGGTGGCTGCTGTTGCTCTAGCTATTGGCTTTGTAGGTCTGATAAGAATGGTGGTGATTATCATGGAAATGGGGTTTATGAAGCTGTGCAGGTGGTGCTGTTGTTGATAATGGGCACTGAATGGAGTGATGTTGGATGATGGAGTGATGGAGAAAGTGCAGGCATGAACTAAAATTGGTAGCCCAGGGCCATCATGGCTGGAGTTTAAATGGTGAAGCACAATGATAGTGCGGCTTGAAGATATGGCATGTGCAATGGCCTGGCCTGGCCAACTTGACCGAGTCAGATAGCTGAATCGGTGTTGACCCGAGTCGACTCACTTGACCGATTTGACCCAACCGAGCTAACTCATTGACCGGTGACCGGGCGGACTTTGCCGGTCACCTGAGCTATTTTCCGGCGATTTTTCCGGCCAAGTTCCGACCACAATACCAGTTTTCCGGCGACATATTTTTGGACATATTTTCTACATGGGTTTTCTCACACATGGGCTTGGAGGACTTCTATCTAGTGGACTTTTGAAGAATAGACCTAATTTTGGAAACAAGAGAGTTATTTAAAGGAAAGACTTTTACAACTATGGGATATCTAATATCTTTGCCTCTACTTATGTTCTAGGGTTTAGAACCATGGAAACTTTTCTCTTTCTTCTTGTTATGAACTCCATGAATATGAGCTAGAGTTTTCTTTTGGTTATGGATTAGTTGGATTTCCAAACATGAGTTTTTGTTCAATAAATTAGTTTTCTCTCATACTATCGTTTATGATTCACCATTAATATTGTCATATGATTGAATGTTTGTTTTGTCAAGTTGCAAATTGGTAGAACTCACATGCATGTCTTTTGCTAGATTAGGGTTATTATACGGAAAAGTGATAATTCCTGATTGCAAGTAGCATAAATATGATTATAGTTTGTAGTGATATATTCTTATGATCATATGTGAACCATAACCTTTGTTAAATCGGATTAGTGCTTTTACACGTTCGATTGCTTTGATTGGCCTGATTTCATAGAACCTATTGCATCTAGGGAATTAAACTTGATTAGTGCTTTTACACGTTGGGTTGTTCTTTTAGATAGAATTCATATTCGCATCTTTTAATGTGTTTGTTGATGACAAGAGGAGATTAGCGGGATATTCTTGCGATCAAGGTATCTTAGGGCCTTTGATAAAAGTTGAGATTAAAATATCAATTCTAATTGTTGTGTAGAAAACATGTTTGTGATTGAAGACGAAATCCATGACCAATACTTTCTCATTCTTGATTTGCGTGTTAACTCTTTATTTTACTTTATTAAAAATCAGAAAACCCCCTTTGTTTATATAAGAACCGAAACATATTGACAACCTAAGTCCTCTCTGTGGGAACGATCCTTTCTTGCCCTAGCTATATTTATATTTTGAGTAGTAAGAAAGTGTAATTTATTTTTGACGCCTACGACAGCGATCACTTGTTAACATTCTTGGAAATTATGGAGAACCGAGCACCCAACACCATCGAATTGCGATTGTAGATGTTCGTTGTTTCTTCTTCAAATTTCATTAAAACGCGTTCCCAAAACGGAATAAGCCGTAATGCGCCATCAATGACTGGATGATTAGTGTAGAAAACATAATTCCTGCAGATGCAGTCATCTTCAAACGTGCTAAAATTGCATTGTTGTGTAACTCTCCAACTATTTTCTCTTCTTAATTCATTTTGCACACTAGCTCAAAGTGCAACTCTTTGATTTTCGGCCGCATGTTCCTCTTCTATGAATTGAGCCATAGACATGTTTTGAGCCATTGGAAAATCTAAGAAAATAGGAAGAAGGTGTGAGTTAAAATGGTAGAGGAATGTGGTATTTATAGGGGGGGAAGATTTATGGCCGTTGGATCAGATTCTAATCAGCGTTGGAAACTAGACCGACCGGTCTTATAAAAGCCGGTAGCGGTGGAGTGAAGACCTAGCGGCGTAGACTTGACCGAGCGGTCGAGACTCGACCGCTCGGTGGAAACTTGACCTGGCCTGGCTAAGTGGCAAATTTTCCACTTAGCCAGGCCAGTTTTCCCCCTCCATAGTGGGTGCTTAAATGGAAAACTCTTTGGTTTGCCACACCCATAGGAAGGGGCCTAAAAAAAGTAAAAGAAAAAAAACAAGTAGAGGGTTGGAACTTTAATATGGCGTTTGGATCCAACTTTAAAAGTTACTTATTAACTTCAATAAGTAGATAAGTCATAAGTTAGAATGGGTGAGTGTTTTATAATCAACTTCTTGGAGTAGAAAAGCAGCTTCAAAATGAAGCAAAAAAACCTGGCTTCTTGCTTCTAAAGAAGTTGCTTCTCCTAGGATTCCGTGATAATTTTTAAGTTTATTATTATCTGTCTTGTTTTTTAACCCAACATTCTTTCAGCTTCGTCTTTCTCTTCTAATTTTCTTTTTTTTTTGATACCTCTTTCTCTTCTACTCAACTGATCATGGATCATCTAACTAAATGCCATTATAAATGGGAACTTAACATAAAACCCATTGATCATCTTTAGGAATTATATAGTTGGAAATTTGCTCTTCTCCATTTGGAACTAATCATTTATGTACAATTTCTTAATCACAAAAACCTCTAGCTTATTTTTGTCAAGAAATCCGGTTAAGATCATCTTTGAAGTACCATCTAAATAAAGTCCTTATTCTCAATTGAAGAAACTATATATACGTATTAGAAATCCATTAGGAATTGGATCAGAGATTAAGCAGCCTTTGCTACATATGTTAGATTTTTATTTTGTAAAAGACTTGAAATTTACATCTAACAGGTGATAGACGCATTTATGTGTCTAACTTGTCCTCAATGTTTCGTATTGTTAGTACTCGTTCTTGTCCTTATTATGGTGTTTTGTGTGTTTGTAGGTATTTTTTGGAAATAAAGATTTTTGGAAAATTCGGCTCGAAAAGTTGCTCGGAACACCCCTGTAGGACATTTGCTATTCGGACTCCCACTTTGGATAAGGGGTAACCCAATTACTAAGGGGCACCCAACTGATATTCGCACCCCAATTTGTTGGATAAGGGCTGACCTTCTTCTTCATTTGAATTTTATTTTTGGCGGGAAAATGGTGTCACTACTGGCAGATTTTGTTTTCGTAATTTGGAGGGGCTATAATGCGATTCAATCGCTAAAATTTCATGGGATGACTTGAATAAGCATAACAGGCGTGATGTGGGTCAATTTGTCGTCCAAAATTGGCTAGATAACTCGCGAGGAAGAAAACAGGGCAACACGATAACGGGTGAAGAGTTTCACGGGATTTCGTGTGGTTGCAGTGAATATTAATCCTTCTACAGCGTTTATGGAACGTGTTGTGGTCTGTCTGGAGTGTGTTAGCCTACATGCAACGTAAGAAGAAGATGAAGAGGAAATAATCCCGTAAAAATGGAAATATTTTATTCCCAAGTAAGGAGAGAATTTGAGGAGTTATTGTAGTGATTTCTTGCCCCTGTAGAGTATAAAAGAAGCTCTTGGAGGTCAGAGAAAGGTTACGGAGAGTTGGGGGAGAGATTGGGAGAGTTGCAGAGCTCCAGAAATTCGAGAAAATCAAGTGGTAGGAAACCACCATTTCTGTTGCTGCTGAAGAACACGAAGAACATCAACGCACAGGGGACCGTCGTTTATCAACAGTGATAACGACACATCGGAGGGTCGTAGTTTAGCAGACAGACTTAAAAAATCAGACATCTGAGGGTCGTAGAACAGCAACAACAACACTTTACATGTATCGTTCTCTGTAACAGTCCGTTTGTAACAATTAAAACTGTTACAAATCAGGCTTTTCATCTTTTCTCCCTTGTTCATCATTTGTAAACCATTTTTGAGCATTAATAATGATTTTTGAGCGTGTTTACACCATGATGAGCTAGAACCCATCACCGGGACGACGGAGGAAGCTGTTTTGCACCCATGTGGTAATTCTATTTAATTCCTTTATGACTATTTGCACTATTATAAGTGATTCATGATTTTTATTGATTATTTGTGAATTCGTTAGATGTCGCATGCTTAGTCTTAGGTACTTTAGATGCGTTATGCTTGTGAATTACATATAATTCTTTATAAAATCTATCTTGGCAAAGAATTAGAGTCGATGTTTGTTACTTTATGAGCCTTAATTGTCCGGAATTAATAGATGAACCGCATGAATGTGAGAATTAGTGGAATCCCGAGTCCTAGTAACTCTCTTCGCCTTGTGACATAAATTGTATATTTTCTCTATTTTTATTATTTTTCTTTATTAAATCCTAAAATCAATTTCAACAAGTCCGAGTGAACGACAACTCTACTTACCACTATTATAAAATACGATCAATTTTTGGCGCCGCCGACGCGGACTTGTGTATAGATTTGTTTTTAGGTTTTATTTTTCTTTTTATTATTTTTGTTCTTTTTTACGCGTTTTGGTATTTCTGTTTGCTTTCGATTTGGAGTGGAGCGAAAGAAAAAGAGAAAGTCTTTGAAAAGAAAAGCAAAGCCAAAATAGGAAAGAAAAGAGAGATCCGAACGGAGTGAAGAAGAAAATTTTGTATATAGTGTAATTATTATTTTTATTTTTTTTAGAAACTGTAATTAGGTAATTATTTTTGTAATTTTTATTTTTGGACTTTTAAATTTTTGGACTTTATTTTTGGACTATTGGACATTATTAATTTTAAACCCTAAGGAAGGGTTAGTTTAAATAAAAAACTGCACAGGGAAGGACGACAGTTACGATACTGTCTCGGCCCCCCGGGTTCGCACAAGACATAGGAGTCGTGGCCCGAGTCGACCTCAACGGTTCATCCCCATCCGGAACGGGAGGTAAGAATTCTAAACACCCGCGAATCCCCATCGGCGGGTTTCTCTGGATGATTTTGTATGCATATATGTTGAGGACCTGAAATCGGATTTAATTTTCTAGTAAAGGGCAAGGCCTGGCCATATCAAGATAAGATTTCGGATTTCATCACCGTTCTCTTCTTGCCCGCCTTAGGAAAACGTAACATACGCGAACCTAAGCCTTAAAATTTGGACTAGAATGAGACCGATAGGGTAACGAGCTTAATAGGAAAATCGTTCGAAAAATATTGGTTATTCTTTTGAGCATACTTCGAAGTTCATGATGGTTTCTGTAAGTTGAATGCGTGACTGCGCCGCCTTGTAATGCGGTGAGGCCTTGGGTATCAAAGCTCCGCGCAGCTTCCCTCGCCTCTATTCAACTTACTTAAAATCGGATTGATTCCAGAGGGGTTTGCTCAGATTGTAACGAATTCCCTTTCGAAGGATTAGAAGCTGGTCTAGAAACAATCTAAGTGGAGCCATCATGCTTTTTGTTTGCTAGAAATCAGTAGGTTTGTTATGGTCGAGTCAGCCTTGTTTGTGCTTGTGTAGAATTCCCTTGCAGTTAGGATGTCAAACTGGTATTATAATAGCCATCACAATGAATATGAATATCCAACTGAACAATATGGACATCACTCTTTTTATGACCAGAGTGTGAATAGTGGTTGGGGACGCCAACCTTTTGAAGGTTATGGGTCATACCATGGTGAGCCCAATTACTATCCACACGTGCATCAGTCTTACGAGCAAAACGATCCTCCAATTTCTTTAGAAGAGTCTCTCAAGAGTTTCAATGAGTCAACACATAAGTTTCACTTATTTATGAAAGAGACTTATAATATTCCGCTTCCAGAAGAGTCCGTAGAGCAGTCAACTAAGATATCTCTAGAAGAGTCCCTCAAGCAATTTACTGAGAGTGCAAATAGGATTATGGAAAAATTTGCTCAAGATAGTCTTAAATTCCAATATAGTGTTCCCAATACCACCCTTGAAAATAAGGATAATTTTTATTCACATAATCAAGATGACGAGGATAAAATTGGTAACACTACTTGTCTAGATGAGGTTCAACAATTTTCATATTATTATAATGATGATTATGATGAGGATAGTGTTGATGAAGAATTTAAAATAAGTAGGCATAGTGATCAGGAATTTGTTACTCCAATTGAGCTTAATAATGATAATATTTCTAGTTCAAATCCAAATAATTTTAATAATTATTCACCTATTCAAAAGGATGAGGATTTGACTAGAGATACCCCCGTTTTAGACGATGTAGTATTTCCTTTTGATTACAAAGCCAATGATGGTTTAGAAGAACGAGTATATTTTGAGTCTAGCGATTTAGAAATAATAGACTTAGAAAACAAAAATGAACTCGTAGAGATGAGTGAGGATGTACCTGACTTAGAAGAATCAATTGACCATTTTCAGGAATCAGATGACCTTGAAATTAGGGAAGTTGTGACTAATCTTTCTAGAGACACTGAAAACTCTAAGTTTGGGGGTGATTATCATTATCCATGTGCTTTAACTCTTAGAAAGGTCCCTAACTTGGGACTTGACATATGTGCCTCAACCATTTTAAAAGATTATCTTCATACACTTTTTCCGAACCTAGTTGTGTCCATAAAGAAGTTCGGTTGTTAGAAACCCATCCTCTCGGTTTGATGTGGTTAACCTGTGGCTATGATACCACGATTGACTTTGTTTTCCCACCAAAAACCTTCCTTCCAATTGTGGGAACGTATAAGTTTTGGATGTGTCAATTATTAAGTTTTGAGACTAAACCTAATTACTTTAGGATATTAGGTCGACACATTTGCTTAAGGAAGACCACCAATCTTATTGTGGTCAATTTGTGTAAGTCAAACCCGATTGACTTAGAGGATCCTCAATTATTCAAAGTTATTATTATGTGCTTCTAAGTTTTTATTTGAGTTTTCCGGACTCTAGAACACGAACATTCGGATCTAACTCATGAGGAAACGCAACCCATGAAAATATGTTATCTAGACCCTTTTATAAAGCTCCGAACCCGAACCACAACTAGATGTAGTTGTCTTAAAATTAGATAAGGGTGTGTTGGATATCTTCCCGGTTTGTTGCGGTCTCCTCTTCTTGTGGTTAGCACTTTTTGATCCGATGACCCGCATTATTCCGGCTTTGCTTTATGATTCTTCGAGGTGACTAATATCTTCCAATGTCCTGGTCAAGACTTTAAACTTAGCACTTCTTGGGAGGTAACCCAATATTCATGCGACACGGTAATATCTTTCCTTATCTCTTTTGCTTCAAATGGTAACAGTTTCTCCTTGTTCATGTTTTTAATTTCATCTTTAGAACATTGAGGACAATGTTAGATTTAAGTTCGGGGGTATGGGAGAAACTTTTTAGTTGCAATAAATAAACTCCATAGCCTAGAACTTTATGCTTATTAAGGTCGGCACTAACTAATCTAAGTGGATGGAAGCATCTTGGTTGTAGGAGTTGAGGAACCAATCTGATTAGATGAAAACATCTAAAGAGTCTATTCATAAAAGCACAGATCTCAGGTGTTAGAAAAAGAAAACATGGTAGTTTCGCCATATCCTCGTGATGGAAACATCGAAAGAATCCTGATCACTTCTTTTATTTTTCTCTTTACCATTGCTAGGGTGAAATAGAGTGACTGAGATACACACACAAAAAAAAAAAAAAAAAAAAAAAATTGAGGAGACCGGACCACTAGACCAACCTAATAAATACAATAAAGTCGATCACTGGTACCCTTGTATATGCCAAAGTTGAGTTGACCTAGAGTTAGGATTATCGATAACTGGTTCCCTTGTATATGCCAGTGTGTTGATATTAGTCCAGACCAGCATCTCAGTCCATTAGGATAGGTTCACCTTAGTCAACATCATCCACGTTTTTCTCTACATCCATCTTCTTAATCTTTCCATGTGATTGGTTGACTCCGGTTTATGATGTCCAGAAACTATCTGAGTAGAGCTCTGTCACTTTATATGAATTTTAGTATGCTTGAGTGCAAACTCGTGTACAACAATTGGAATTTCGCATCGGGGTACTTCCTCCTGTAGTCAATAAGTATGCCAACCAAGGAGATTCTTTAGTACCTTCCAAGGTTCTGCGTAGATATCTAGGGTCTGGAGTAAAGGTTTTGTGGGTACACCTCTGGTAAACCCTCCGGAGACAACACTCCGCCACTAGGGCCACCTAGGGGTTGAAATGATTTTTATTTTCTAGAATAAATTTACTCGAGGACTAGCAAATAATAAGTTTGAGGGTATTTGATAGACGCATTTATGTGTCTAATTTGTCCTCAATGTTTCGTATTGTTAGTACTCGTTCTTGTCCTTATTATGGTGTTTTGTGTGTTTGTAGGTATTTTTTGGAAATAAAGATTTTTGGAAAATTTGGCTCGAAAAGTTGCTCGGAACACCGCTGTAGGACATTTGCTATTCGGACTCCCACTTTGGATAAGGGGCAACCCAATTACTAAGGGGCACCCAACTGATATTCGCACCCCCAGCTGTTGGATAAGGGCTGACCTTCTTCTTCATTTGAATTTTATTTTTGGCGGGAAAATGGTGTCACTACTGGAAGATTTTGTTTTCGTAATTTAGAGGGGCTATAATGCGATTCAATCGCTAAAATTTCATGGGATGACTTGAATAAGCATAACAGGCGTGATGTGGGTCAATTTGTCGTCCAAAATTGGCTAGATAACTCGCGAGGAAGAAAACAGGGCAACACGACAACGGGTGAAGAGTTTCACGGGATTTCGTGTGGTTGCAGTGAATATTAATCCTTCTACAACGTTTATGGAACGTGTTGTGGTCTTTCTGGAGTGTGTTAGCCTACATGCAACGTAAGAAGAAGATGAAGAAGGAAATAATCCCGTAAAAATGGAAATATTTTATTCCCGAGTAATGAGAGAATTTGAGGAGTTATTGTAGTGATTTCTTGCCCCTGTCGAGTATAAAAGAAGCTCTTGGAGGTCAGAGAAAGGTTACGGAGAGTTGGGGGAGAGATTGGGAGAGTTGCAGAGCTCCAGAAAGTCGAGAAAATCAAGTGGTAGGAAACCACCATTTATGCTGCTGCTGAAGAACACGAAGAACATCAACGCACAGGGGACCGTCGTTTATCAACAGTGATAACGACACATCGGAGGGTCGTAGTTTAGCAGACAGACTTAAAAATCAGACATCTGAGGGTCGTAGAACAACAACAACAACACTTTACATGTATCGTTCTCTGTAACAGTCCATTTGTAACAATTAAAACTGTTACAAATCAGGCTTTTCATCTTTTCTCCCTTGTTCATCATTTGTAAACCATTTTTGGGCATTAATAATGATTTTTGAGCGTGTTTACACCATGATGAGCTAGAACCCATCAACGGGACGACGGAGGAAGCTTTTGCACCCATGTGGTAATTCTATTTAATTCCTTTATGACTATTTGCACTATTATAAGTGATTCATGATTTTTATTGATTATTTGTGAATTCGTTAGATGTCGCATGCTTAGTCTTAGGTACTTTAGATGCGTCATGCTTGTGAATTACATATAATTCTTTATAAAATCTATCTTGGCAAAGAATTAGAGTCGATGTTTGTTACTTTATGAGCCTTAATTGTCCTAATTAATAGATGAACCGCATGAATGTGAGAATTAGTGGAATCCCGAGTCCTAGTAACTCTCTTCTCCTTGTGACATAAATTGTATATTTTCTCTATTTTTATTATTTTTCTTTATTAAATCCTAAAATCAATTTCAACAAGTCCGAGTGAATGACAACTCTACTTACCACTATTATAAAATACGATCAATTTTTGGCGCCGCCAACGCGGACTTGTGTATAGATTTGTTTTTAGGTTTTATTTTTCTTTTTATTATTTTTGTTCTTTTTTACGCGTTTTGGTATTTCTGTTTGCTTTCAGATTTGGAGTGGAGCGAAAGAAAAAGAGAAAGTGCTGAAAAGAAAAGCAAAGCCAAAATAGGAAAGAAAAGAGAGATCCGAACGGAGTGAAGAAGAAAATTTTGTATATAGTGTAATTATTATTTTTATTTTTTTTTAGAAACTGTAATTAGGTAATTATTTTTGTAATTTTTATTTTTGGACTTTTAAATTTTTGGACTTTATTTTTGGACTATTGGACATTATTAATTTTAAACCCTAAGGAAGGGTTAGTTTAAATAAAAATTGCACAGGGAAGGACGACAGTTACGATACTGTCTCGGCCCCTCGGGTTCGCACACGTCATAGGAGTCGTGGCCCGAGTCGACCTCAACGGTTCATCCCCCGTCTGGAACGGGAGGTAAGAATTCTAAACACCCGCGAATCCCACGTCGGGTTTCTTTGGATGATTTTGTATGCATATATGTTGAGGACCTGAAATCGGATTTAATTTTCTAGTAAAGGGCAAGGCCTGGCCATATCAAGATAAGAGTTCGGATTTCATCACCGTTCTCTTCTTGCCCGCCTTAGGAAAACGTAACATACGCGAACCTAAGCCTTAAAATTTGGACTAGAACGAGACTGATAGGGTAACGAGCTTAATAGGAAAATCGTTCGAAAAATATTGGTTATTCTTTTGAGCATACTTCGAAGTTCATGATGGTTTCTGTAAGTTGAATGCGTGACTGCGCCGCCTTGTAATGCGGTGAGGCCTTGGTATCAAAGCTCCACGCAGCTTCCCTCGACTCTATTCAACTTACTTAAAATCGGATTGATTCCAGAGGGGTTTGCTGGATTGTAACGAATTCCCTTTCGAAGGATTAGAAGTCGGTCTAGAAACAATCTAAGTGGAGCCATCATGCTTTTTGTTTGCTAGAAATCAGTAGGTTTGTTATGGTCGAGTCAGCCTTGTTTGTGCTTGTGTAGAATTCCCTTGCAGTTAGGATGTCAAATGGTATTATAATAGCCATCACAATGAATATGAATATCCAACTCAACAATATGGACATCACTCTTTTTATGACCAGTGTGTGAATAGTGGTTGGGGACGCCAACCTTTTGAAGGTTATGGGTCATACCATGGTGAGCCCAATTACTATCCACACGTGCATCGGTCTTACGAGCAAAACGATCCTCCAATTTCTTTAGAAGAGTCTCTTAAGAGTTTCAATGAGTCAACACATGTTTCACTTATTTATGAAAGAGACTTATAATATTCCGCTTCCAGAAGAGTCCGTAGAGCAATCAACTAAGATATCTCTAGAAGAGTCCCTCAAGCAATTTACTGAGAGTGCAAATAGGATTATGGAAAAATTTGCTCAAGATAGTCTTAAATTCCAATATAGTGTTCCCAATACCACCCTTGAAAATAAGGATAATTTTTATTCACATAATCAAGATGACGAGGATAAAATTGGTAACACTACTTGTCTAGATGAGGTTCAACAATTTTCATTTTATTATAATGATGATTATGATGAGGATAGTGTTGATGAAGAATTTAAAATAAGTAGGCATAGTGATCAGGAATTTGTTACTCCAATTGAGCTTAATAATGATAATATTACTAGTTCAAATCCAAATAATTTTAATAATTATTCACCTATTCAAAAGGATGAGGATTTGACTAGAGATACCCCCGTTTTAGACGATGTAGTATTTCCTTTTGATTACAAAGCCAATGATGGTTTAGAAGAACGAGTATATTTTGAGTCTAGCGATTTAGAAATAATAGACTTAGAAAACAAAAATGAACTCGTAGAGATGAGTGAGGATGTACCTGACTTAGAAGAATCAATTGACCATTTTCAGAATCGGATGACCTTGAAATTAGGGAAGTTGTGACTAATCTTTCTAGAGACACCGAAAACTCTAAGTTTGGGGGTGATTATCATTATCCATGTGCTTTAACTCTTAGAAAGGTCCCTAACTTGGGACTTGACATATGTGCCTCAACCATTTTAAAAGATTATCTTCATACACTTTTTCCGAACCTAGTTGTGTCCATAAAGAAGTTCGGTTGTTAGAAACCCATCCTCCCCAAGTTGATGTGGTTAACCCAGGCTATGATACCACGATTGACTTTGTTTTCCCACCAAAAACCTTCCTTCCAATTGTGGGAACGTATAAGTTTCAGATGTGTCAATTATTAAGTTTTGAGACTAAACCTAATTACTTTAGGATATTAGGTCGACACATTTGTTTAAGGAAGACCACCAATCTTATTGTGGTCACTGTGTAAGTCAAACCTGATTGACTTAGAGGATCCTCAATTATTCAGGTTATTATTATGTGCTTCTAAGTTTTTATTTGAGTTTTCCAGACTCTAGAACCTGAACATTCGGATCTAACTCATGAGGAAACGCAACCCATGAAAATATGTTATCTAGACCCTTTTATAAAGCCTGAACCCGAACCACAACTAGATGTAGTTGTCTTAAAATTAGATAAGGGTGTGTTGGATATCTTCCTGGTTTGTTGCAGTCTCCTCTTCTTGTGGTTAGCACTTTTTGATCCAGATGACCCGCAGTTAATTATTCCGGCTGCTGCTTTATGATTTTTCGAGGTGACTAATATCTTCCAATGTCTGGCTGAAGACTTTAAACTTAGCACTTCTTGGGAGGTAACCCAATATTCATGCGACACGGTAATATCTTTCCTTATCTCTTTTGCTTAAAATGGTAACAGTTTCTCCTTGTTCATGTTTTTAATTTCATCTTTAGAACATTGAGGACAATGTTAGATTTAAGTTCGGGGGTATGGGAGAAACTTTTTAGTTGCAATAAATAAACTCCAGAGCCTAGAACTTTATGCTTATTAAGGTCGGCACTAACTAATCTAAGTGGATGGAAGCATCTTGTTTGTAGGAGTTGAGGAACCAATCTGATTAGATGAAAACATCTAAAGAGTCTATTCATAAAAGCACAGATCTCAGGTGTTAGAAAAAGAAAACATGGTAGTTTCTCCATATCCTCGTGATGGAAACATCGAAAGAATCCTGATCACTTCTTTTATTTTTCTCTTTACCATTGCTAGGGTGAAATAGAGTGACTGAGATACACACACAAAAAAAAAAAAAAAAAAAAAAAATTGAGACCAGACCACTAGACCAACCTAATAAATACAATAAAGTCGATCACTTTGGTACCCTTGTATATGCCAGTGAGTTGACCTAGAGTTAGGATTATCGATCACTTTGGTCCCCTTGTATATGCCGGTGTGTTGATATTAGTCCGAGACCAGATCTCAGTCCATTAGGATAGGTTCACCTTAGTCAACATCATCCACGTTTTTCTACATCCATCTTCTTAATCTTTCCATGTGATTGGTTGACTTTCCGGTTTATGATGTCCAAACTATCCCGAGTAGAGCTCGTCACTTTATATGAATTTTAGTATGCTTGAGTGCAAACTCGTGTACAACAATTGGAATTTCGCATCGGGGTACTTCCTCCTGTAGTCAATAAGTATGCCAACCAAGGAGATTCTTTAGTGCCTTCCAATGTTCTGCGTAGATATCTAGGGTCTGGAGTAAAGGTTTTGTGGGTACACCTCTGGTAAACCCTCCGGAGACAACACTCCGCCACTAGGGCCACCTAGGGGTTGAAATGATTTTTATTTTCTAGAATAAATTTACTCGAGGACTAGCAAATAATAAGTTTGAGGGTATTTGATAGACGCATTTATGTGTCTAATTTGTCCTCAATGTTTCGTATTGTTAGTACTCGTTCTTGTCCTTATTATGGTGTTTTGTGTGTTTGTAGGTATTTTATGGAAATAAAGATTTTTGGAAAATTTGGCTCGAAAAGTTGCTCGGAACACCCCTGTAGGACATTTGCTATTCGGACTCCCACTTTGGATAAGGGGTAACCCAATTACTAAGGGGCACCCAACTGATATTCGCACCCCACCGTTGGATAAGGGGCTGACCTTCTTCTTCATTTGAATTTTATTTTTAAGGAAAAATGGTGTCACTACTTGGCGATTTTGTTTTCGTAATTTAGAGGGGCTATAATGCGATTCAATCGCTAAAATTTCATGGGATGACTTGAATAAGCATAACAAAGTGATGTGGGTCAATTTGTCGTCCAAAATTGGCTAGATAACTCGCGAGGAAGAAAACAGGGCAACACGACAACGGGTGAAGAGTTTCACGGGATTTCGTGTGGGTTGCGGTGAATATTAATCCTTCTACGAGGCGTTTATGGAACGTGTTGTGGTCTGTATGGAGTGTGTTAGCCTACATGCAACGTAAGAAGAAGATGAAGAAGGAAATAATCCCGTAAAAATGGAAATATTTTATTCCCGAGTAATGAGAGAATTTGAGGAGTTATTGTAGTGATTTCTTGCCCCTGTAGAGTATAAAAGAAGCTCTTGGAGGTCAGAGAAAGGTTACGGAGAGTTGGGGGAGAGATTGGGAGAGTTGCAGAGCTCCAGAAAGTCGAGAAAATCAAGTGGTAGGAAACCACCATTTCGCCTTCTTTGAAGAACACGAAGAACATCAACGCACTGAGGGACCGTCCGTTTATCAATGATGATAACGACACATCGGAGGGTCGTAGTTTGCAGACAGACTTAAAAATCGACATCTCGAGGGTCGTAGAACAGCAACAACAACACTTTACATGTATCGTTCTCTAAATATCCATTTGTAACAATTAAAATGACACAAATCAGGCTTTTCATCTTTTCTCCCTTGTTCATCATTTGTAAACCATTTTGAGCATTAATAATGATTTTTGAGCGTGTTTACACCATGATGAGCTAGAACCCATCACTTGGGACGACGGAGGAAGTCGTTTTGCACCCATGTGGTAATTCTATTTAATTCCTTTATGACTATTTGCACTATTATAAGTGATTCATGATTTTTATTGATTATTTGTGAATTCGTTAGATGTCGCATGCTTAGTCTTAGGTACTTTAGATGCTTTATGCTTGTGAATTACATATAATTCTTCTATCTTGGCAAAGAATTAGAGTCGATGTTTGTTACTTTATGAGCCTTAATTGTCCGGAATTAATAGATGAACCGCATGAATGTGAGAATTAGTGGAATCCCGAGTCCTAGTAACTCTCTTCGCCTTGTGACATAAATTGTATATTTTCTCTATTTTTATTATTTTTATTTATTAAATCCTAAAATCAATTTCAACAAGTCCGAGTGAATGACAACTCTACTTACCACTATTATAAAATACGATCAATTTTTGGCGCCGCCGCACTTGACTTGTGTATAGATTTGTTTTTAGGTTTTATTTTTCTTTTTATTATTTTTGTTCTTTTTTACGCGTTTTGGTATTTCTGTTTGCTTTCAGATTTGGAGTGGAGCGAAAGAAAAAGAGAAAGTGCTGAAAAGAAAAGCAAAGCCAAAATAGGAAAGAAAAGAGAGATCCGAACGGAGTGAAGAAGAAAATTTTGTATATAGTGTAATTATTATTTTTTTTTTTTTAGAAACTGTAATTAGGTAATTATTTTTGTAATTTTTATTTTTGGACTTTTAAATTTTTGGACTTTATTTTTGGACTATTGGACATTATTAATTTTAAACCCTAAGGAATGGTTAGTTTAAATAAAAAAGCGCACCGAGGGAAGGACGACGATTCACGATACTGTCTACCCGGGTTCGCACAAGACATAGGAGTCGTGGCCCGAGTCGACCTCAACGGTTCATCCCCCGTCTGGAACGGGAGGTAAAATTCTAAACACCCGCGAATCCCCACAATGGGTTTCTTGGATGATTTTGTATGCATATATGTTGAGGACCTGAAATCGGATTTAATTTTCTAGTAAAGGGCAAGGCACAGCCATATCAAGATAAGATTTGGGTTTCATCACCGTTCTCTTCTTGCCCGCCTTAGGAAAACGTAACATACGCGAACCTAAGCCTTAAAATTTGGACTAGAACGAGACCGATAGGGTAACGAGCTTAATAGGAAAATCGTTCGAAAAATATTGGTTATTCTTTTGAGCATACTTGAAGTTCATGATGGTTTACGTAAGTTGAATGCGTGATGCGCGCGCCGCCTTGTAATGCGGTGAGGCCTTGGGTATCAAAGCTCCGCGGCTTTCCCTCGCCTCTATTCAACTTACTTAAAATCGGATTGATTCCGAGAGGGGGTTTGCTCAGTTATAAATTTTAATTCCCTTTCGAAGGATTAGAAGGCTGTCTAGAAACAATCTAAGTGGAGCCATCATGCTTTTTGTTTGCTAGAAATCGGTGGTTTGTTATGGTCGAGTCGACCTTGTTTGTGCTTGTGTAGAATTCCCTTGCAGTTAGGATGTCAAACTGGTATTATAATAGCCATCACAATGAATATGAATATCCAACTGAACAATATGGACATCACTCTTTTTATGACCATAGTGTGAATAGTGGTTGGGGACGCCAACCTTTTGAAGGTTATGGGTCATACCATGGTGAGCCCAATTACTATCCACACGTGCATCGATCTTACGAGCAAAGCGATCCTCCATTTCTTTAGAAGAGTCTCTCAAGAGTTTCAATGAGTCAACACGGAAGTTTCACTTATTTATGAAAGAGACTTATAATATTCCGCTTCCCGGAAAGTCCAGTAGAGCAGTCAACTAAGATATCTCTAGAAGAGTCCCTCAAGCAATTTCTTGAGAGTGCAAATAGGATTATGGAAAAATTTGCTCAAGATAGTCTTAAATTCCAATATAGTGTTCCCAATACCACCCTTGAAAATAAGGATAATTTTTATTCACATAATCAAGATGACGAGGATAAAATTGGTAACACTACTTGTCTAGATGAGGTTTAACAATTTTCATATTATTATAATGATGATTATGATGAGGATAGTGTTGATGAAGAATTTAAAATAAGTAGGCATAGTGATCAGAATTTGTTACTCCAATTGAGCTTAATAATGATAATATTTCTAGTTCAAATCCAAATAATTTTAATAATTATTCACCTATTCAAAAGGATGAGGATTTGACTAGAGATACCCCCGTTTTAGACGATGTAGTATTTCCTTTTGATTACGAAGCCAATGATGGTTTAGAAGAACGAGTATATTTTGAGTCTAGCGATTTAGAAATAATAGACTTAGAAAACAAAAATGAACTCGTAGAGATGAGTGAGGATGTACCGACTTAGAAGAATCAATTGACCATTTTCGGAATCGATGACCTTGAAATTAGGGAAGTTGTGACTAATCTTTAGAGACACCGAAAACTCTAAGTTTGGGGGTGATTATCATTATCCATGTGCTTTAACTCTTAGAAAGGTCCCTAACTTGGGACTTGACATATGTGCCTCAACCATTTTAAAAGATTATCTTCATACACTTTTTCCCGAACCTAGTTGTGTCCATAAAGAAGTTCAGTTGTTAGAAACCCATCCTCTCGGTTGATGTGGTTAACCCGGGCTATGATACCACGATTGACTTTGTTTTCCCACCAAAAACCTTCCTTCCAATTGTGGGAACGTATAAGTTTCGGATGTGTCAATTATTAAGTTTTGAGACTAAACCTAATTACTTTAGGATATTAGGGTCGACACATTTGCTTAAGGAAGACCACCAATCTTATTGTGGTCAGGTTGTGTAAGTCAAACCTGATTGACTTAGAGGATCCTCAATTATTCGGGTTATTATTATGTGCTTCTAAGTTTTTATTTGAGTTTTTCCAAACTCTAGAACACGAACATTCGGATCTAACTCATGAGGAAACGCAACCCATGAAAATATGTTATCTAGACCCTTTTATAAAGCTCGAACCCGAACCACAACTAGATGTAGTTGTCTTAAAATTAGATAAGGGTGTGTTGGATATCTTCTGGTTTGTTGCGCTCCTCTTCTTGTGGTTAGCACTTTTTGATCCGATGACCCGATTATTCCTATTTCTTGCTTTATGATTCTTCGAGGTGACTAATATCTTCCAATGTCCGGTCAAGACTTTAAACTTAGCACTTCTTGGGAGGTAACCCAATATTCATGCGACACGGTAATATCTTTCCTTATCTCTTTTGCTTCAACTGGTAACAGTTTCTCCTTGTTCATGTTTTTAATTTCATCTTTAGAACATTGAGGACAATGTTAGATTTAAGTTGGGGGTATGGGAGAAACTTTTTAGTTGCAATAAATAAACTCCATAGCCTAGAAATTTATGCTTATTAAGGTCGGCACTAACTAATCTAAGTGGATGGAAGCATCTTGGTTGTAGGAGTTGAGGAACCAATCTGATTAGATGAAAACATCTAAAGAGTCTATTCATAAAAGCACAGATCTCAGGTGTTAGAAAAAGAAAACATGGTAGTTTCGCCATATCCTCGTGATGGAAACATCGAAAGAATCCTGATCACTTCTTTTATTTTTCTCTTTACCATTGCTAGGGTGAAATAGAGTGGTAGAGATACACACAAAAAAAAAAAAAAAAAAATTGAGACCGGACCACTAGACCAACCTAATAAATACAATAAAGTCGATCACCTTGGTACCCTTGTATATGCCAAATTGAGTTGACCTAGAGTTAGGATTATCGATCACTGGTCCCCTTGTATATGCCAGTGTGTTGATATTAGTCCAGACTAGTATCTCAGTCCATTAGGATAGGTTCACCTTAGTCAACATCATCCACGTTTTCTCTACATCCATCTTCTTAATCTTTCCATGTGATTGGTTGACTCCGGTTTATGATGTCCAGAAACTATCTGAGTAGAGCTCTGTCACTTTATATGAATTTTAGTATGCTTGAGTGCAAACTCGTGTACAACAATTGGAATTTCGCATCGGGGTACTTCCTCCTGTAGTCAATAAGTATGCCAACCAAGGAGATTCTTTAGTACCTTCCAGGTTCTCGTAGATATCTAGGGTCCTGGTAAAGGTTTTGTGGGTACACCTCTGTAAACCCTCCGGAGACAACACTCCGCCACTAGGGCCACCTAGGTTGAAATGATTTTTATTTTCTAGAATAAATTTACTCGAGGACTAGCAAATAATAAGTTTGAGGGTATTTGATAGACGCATTTATGTGTCTAATTTGTCCTCAATGTTTTGTATTGTTAGTACTCGTTCTTGTCCTTATTATGGTGTTTTGTGTGTTTGTAGGTATTTTTTGGAAATAAAGATTTTTGGAAAATTCGGCTCGAAAAGTTGCTCGGAACACCCTGTAGGAGGACAATTGCTATTCGGACTCCCACTTTGGATAAGGGGTAACCCAATTACTAAGGGGGACCCAACCGATATTCGCACTTTTAATTGTTGGATAAGGGCTGACCTTCTTCTTCATTTGAATTTTATTTTTAAGGGAAAATGGTGTCACTCTTTGCAGATTTTGTTTTCGTCATTTGAGGGGCTATAATGCGATTCAATCGCTAAAATTTCATGGGATGACTTGAATAAGCATAACAGGTGTGATGTGGGTCAATTTGTCGTCCAAAATTGGCTAGATAACTCGCGAGGAAGAAAACAGGGCAACACGACAACTGGTGAAGAGTTTCACGGGATTTCGTGTGGTTGCAGTGAATATTAATCCTTCTACAACGTTTATGGAATGTGTTGTGGTCTTTTACGGGTGTGTTAGCCTACATGCAACGTAAGAAGAAGATGAAGAAGGAAATAATCCCGTAAAAATGGAAATATTTTATTCCCGAGTAATGAGAGAATTTGAGGAGTTATTGTAGTGATTTCTTGCCCCTGTAGAGTATAAAAGAAGCTCTTGGAGGTCAGAGAAAGGTTACGGAGAGTTAGGGGAGAGATTGGGAGAGTTGCAGAGTTCCAGAAAGTCGAGAAAATCAAGTGGTAGGAAACCACCATTTATGCTGCTGCTGAAGAACACGAAGAACATCAACGCATTGAGGGGACGTCGTTTATCAACAAATGATAATGACACATCGGAGGGTCGTAGTTTAGCGACATGCACTTAAAAATCGACATCTCGAGGGTCGTAGAACAACAATGACAACACTTTACATGTATCGTTCTCTTAATGATCCATTTGTAACAATTAAAATCAAGTATAAAATCGGGCTTTTCATATTTTCTCCCTTGTTCATCATTTGTAAACCATTTTTGAGCATTAATAATGATTTTTGAGCGTGTTTACACCATGATTAGCTAGAACCCATCACCGGACGACGGAGGAAGCTGTTTTGCACCCATGTGGTAATTCTATTTAATTCCTTTATGACTATTTGCACTATTATAAGTGATTCATGATTTTTATTGATTATTTGTGAATTCGTTAGATGTCGCATGCTTAGTCTTAGGTACTTTAGATGCGTCATGCTTGTGAATTACATATAATTCTTTATAAAATCTATCTTGGCAAAGAATTAGAGTCGATGTTTGTTACTTATGAGCCTTAATTGTCCGGAATTAATAGATGAACCGCATGAATGTGAGAATTAGTGGAATCCCGAGTCCTAGTAACTCTCTTCGTCTTGTGACATAAATTGTATATTTTCTCTATTTTTATTATTTTTTTTTTATTAAATCCTAAAATCAATTTCAACAAGTCCGAGTGAACGACAACTCTACTTACCACTATTATAAAATACGATCAACAGGTCATTTGATTCACCCTTTGCTCCTTGCCGATATTTGAATTCTTCATAGATTGCTTTTTTATTTTATGTTTGTACTCTGTTTTTTAGACTTTATGTACCAATTCGTGGAAAAAAGTTAATAAATGACTCAACGAAATTTTTGACAGAAGTCATCATTTCCAAACTAACTTATTTACTTTTTAGCTTCTGAGAAGTCCAGAAGCACTTCTGGCTTCTACTTCTGTATCCAAACAGGCTAAGGAGGGAAAGAAACGAATGAGAGCTAGGGTTTCTCGTATGCTGGTATGATGTCTTCCAACATATTTTCCATCGTTAATCTCTCCTTCAACTCTAACTATATAAAAGAGTTCCGATATGGAAGTTGTTATGAAATCTTAAGTGTGTTGCCCAAATTTAATCCAGTTTATAGGTTTTAATTTCTTAATTGTTAATTTATGCATGAATGTAAAAGTAGATTTTTATTTACCATACCGAACTGCAATTAAATTAAACCACCATTCAATAGAAGTGTGAGTACATTAAAAGGAATTACATCTATCAAACTAACGATTTCCAAAGATATGTTCCCCTAAGTATGTTTGATCCTCCGCAAAATCACCAGCTTGAGTCTGAGATGGTGGTTGAGTAGCATCAGGTAATTCATAACCTTGATATGGTACCGGAGATGGTTAAATTGGATGAGCATGTGCTTGAAATGGGTGAAATGATGAAGTGGTTGTTGGGGTCTCCTTCATCTCCACGTCTCCTCCTGCTGATGCTACCTGAGTATCTTCCACTAAATTTGAAGTAGAATGACGACTTCTAATACCTCCACGACTTGTTTGAATGCTACTACCAGGGCACATTCCATCACGACCTAAACCCATCTGAGAACTTTTTCCTACTGGAGTCACTGGCATTTCATAAGTCAAATTATCCCTCTGCATCTGCATCTTTCAAGTGAAAATTCTGGAATCCATTGAGAATAAGCGTTAAAGTGTTCAACTGGTTCTGATACTCTTCTGGTGATGCCACCATACCGTAATATGGATACCTCTGTTGCATACCTTCAGTACTAAGTGGAACAATATTTGAGGCATATTTGACGAACCCCATTTGACTAGGATACGTATATGATTCTCCAGTCAGTGAGGAGGTTGGGAAGGAAGATCCGTAAGTGAAAAATTGTGAATTGCTGGAAAATCAACACTACCCAAGTTTTGTGGTTGGACATCAATATTTAGCTTGCATACCTTCTGGAACCAACTATAGTAATCAAAGTCATCATCTGGGGTTTGGATCAAAACTTCAACTTCTTCCCAAGATTGTTCATTATTTATCAACTTTATCCAATCATCATGTAAAATTACTGAAGTTGGAAACGGGTTGATTGATTTTACCTTTCTACCTTGTAGCTGAAACATATGTCTTTCTCCGTAGTACCAAATATCATGACCCGTAATAGGACCATAAAACACAACTCGCTTGAGGCTTAACTCTATCCTTCTTTGTGATATTGGTTCATGGTACTCGTCAATAGAACTATACGACATCACGCTCATTTTTATACTTGTTCTGCACAACTGTTGCATCCTCATAACATCAATGACATTTTGACCATCATTTATTTGACCAATCCAATTATCGGCTTTGTACACGACTAAAAAAATTATACGGCTGAAGATCAGGTTCAAAGACCCTGAAGTAAGTATACCACCAATGCTGAAAATAACATTGATGAATGAAAAAGCGGGGGTACAACAACCACACCCAATATTTCGTTCGGCAATCTGAATAGACAAACTCATATATACTTTCAAGAGAATCAACTAGACAGTCAGACTCAATCCAGAGAAAAGTATATCAAAGAGTTTTATATCTCTATCTCTCAATTCAATCTGCAATCAACAAATAGGAATTTGCGAGCCCGATTGAATATAATAGAAATAACTTGAACGGTACCAAAGACCAATGTTCAAGGATCAATCAATTTCAATCAACAACCAAAGGTTGGATTTACCAATTGATCGATTCAACGCACAACCTGTGATATTTCAATTATATAACAAAATATAATGCGGAAAAGAAATAACACAGACACCAGAATTTTGTTAACGAGGAAAACCGCAAATGCAGAAAAACCCCGGGACCTAGTCCAGCTTTGAACACTACATTGTATTAAGCCGCTACAGACACTAGCCTACTACCAATAAAATTTTCACACTGGACTGTAGTTGAACCCTAATCAATCTCACACTGATTCAAGGTACAGTTGCGCTCCTTACGTCTCTAATCCCAGCAGGATATTACGCACTTGATTCCCTTAGTTGATCTCACCCACAACTAAGAGTTGCTACGACCCAAAGTCTAAGACTTAATAAACAAATCTGTCTCACACAGAAAAGTCTATAGGAATAGATAAATCTGTCTCCCACAGAAATACCTACGAGTTTTGTTCCGTCTTTTGATAAATTAGGGTGAAAATGAACCAATTGATATACCAGACTTATATTCCCGAAGAACAGCCTAGAAATATCAATCACCTCACAATAATCTTAATTGTATGGTAACGAAACAAGATATTGTGGAATCACAAACGATGAGACGAAGATGTTTGTGATTACTTTTTATCTTGCCTATCAGAGAATAAATCTCGATCCAATCTTAAAGAAGATCATACCCAAACACGATAGAAGATGCAAGATCAGATCATGCAACTACAGAGAAAATAGTTGAGTCTGGCTTCACAATCCCAATGAAGTCTTCAAGTCGTTAACCTACAGGGTTTCGTGAAAAACCTAAGGTTAAAGGAGAATCGACTCTAGTTTATGCAACTAGTATCACACAGGAGGTGTGGGGATTAGGTTTCCCAGTTGCTAGAGTTCTCCTTTATATAGTTTTCAAATCAGGGTTTGCAATCTAAGTTACCTTGGTAAAAAAGCATTCAATATTCACCGTTAGATGAAAACCTGATTAGTTTCAAGCTAATATCTTTCAACCGTTAGATCGAACTTAGCATGTTACACACAAATGAAATGTACCTTCATTTAGGTTTATGTAACCGTACCTAAACGTGTACACCATGTTTGCTCAACAATAGTTAACCATGGTTAGCCATATGAACACTCTCATATCAACCTTATTCATCTTAACCATAACTAGTTCAAATGACTCAAATGAAACTAGGTAAAGAGTTGTTCAATTGCTATATTCTCATAGAAGTATACAAGAACACAATTGAAGCAAAATCGGTTTGATTCACTCGAATCAATCATGAACATTATAGTCACAGTTTGCAAAGAATGCATTCCTTATTATATAAATGTCTTAGTTCATGTACATAACCGATTTTAGAACTTTAACCTTCAAGTACGCGAACGGGTACACATACTTGAAATACCAGGACTGAAATTGGGTTTCGCCAGTACGCGAACGGGTACGCATACCACCAATCCCAGCAGAAAATCTCGGACATGAACCTTACGCCGGTACGCATACTTAGGTTCCCGGACTTCTCAAACCAACATGTACGCATACTATGGTTCCCGGACATGGACAACATATGTGCAAGAGTACACAACATGTCACAATACAATAATGGTTAAGTATTCTAAACTGTTATTTCAATCATTGAAACTTTCTTAATGGATGACAATAGCCGTTTTCACACACTATTAGCATCAAAGCAATTTTCAAGTTATTGAAATAATCATAACAAAACATTCCAAGTCGACATCAAATGATTGTATCACACAAACCATGTAAGATGTTACTCGGCAATTTTCACATGATCATCTTTTGACTTTCGTCAAGAATATAAGATGAACTTGGTCGAAGTGAAAGCTTGCCAACACATATTCTGAGAAATATGTAAGCAAGTTAAACTGTCATTCGAAATCTCAAATGTGTATAATAGAAAACTATATCGTAACACGACTTATGTCTCAATATAGAAGATAGAGTAGAAATAGACTTTCCAAGTGATAGATGAGTTTCAATCTCCACACACCTTTTGTTGATGAAGTTCTACAAGCTCTCCTTAGTAGTTCTTCGTCTTCAATGATGAACGTCGTGAAGTCTAATGCTCAACAACACAATTTATCCTAGTTCGAGACATCTATAAGTAGACTAGAAATCAAGGCTTATAGTTTTGATCACTAACATTGACAAACAAGCTTGAGATAGCAACGCTTGCGAGTTCGATCGAGCAGTGCTCTAACAATGAACATTGTTGTGTTAGTACATTCATCAGTTTAATAACTCGATGATGAATCATATTGATGGACGCATTTATGTGTCTATTTTGATCTCAATTATATGTACTGTTAGTGCTCGATTTTATACTTATTTGATTATTTTGTAGGTGTTTTTGGAGAAATAAGCTTTTGCGGCGAAATTGGCTCGAAAAGTGGTTTTTGCGCTCGAGGGAGAAAATTACTATATGGACCCCCATTTTGGATAAGGGGTACCTCAATTACTAAGGGGCACCCAGTTTATAAGGGCTATCCTCTTTACTACTCACCACCACTTGCTATTCGCACCCCAGCAGTGGATTAGGGGGACACCCTTCTTCACGGTTTCAAATTCCCAAAATTGGCGGGAAATGTGAGCAGCTAAGGTTAAGAATTCGGGTTGGATTTTTAAACGCATTAAAGGAGATTCAATCGTTGATTTATAGGCCTTTAAATCAACAGAGTTGGGCTAGCTAATCGAGTTTTGAAGAAACATGAAGATGATAATATTAACGGGTTTCTGCGTGATTTTCTGGGAAGAATTGAGACCATTTTTCGTGGACTTTCTATTGGATATGGATGGGTTATGATCTGTTACATCAGAACAGGATTGGTATGTGCTGCAAAGTTGAAAATAACAGAGGTATACTCGGAATCTCAGTAAATTAGTGGTTGAGAATATTACCGAGAATTGTTTGATGGATTTGGCAGTTGTGTGAACGGGAGATTCTCTGCTATATTTAACTCTATCTAAGTTGGAAAGAGTAGGAAATAATTCCGGACAGAAGACGCGTAGAAGAGATAAAGAGGGAAAGAAATCTCGTGCTTGGCAAGAAAGAAACGGCGAAGATTTATTCGCAAAGATATGGTCCTGTAGTGTTTAAATAGGTTGTTTTCAAACTACAGAGGGGAGTCGGGAGTTTGGGGAAGTTTCTGTGTCGCTGCAGAGACGAAATTCAAGTTGCAGGAGGAGTTGCAGCAGCAGCAGGAAGAAGACGAAGCTGAAGAACATACAACTGTGCAGGGACACCTAGGGACACTGGAACGCTTTGAAGTTGAAGTAGGTTTTGTGGGTATATCTCTAGTAAACCCTCACGAGACTATAACTCGTCCACTAGGGACACCTAGGGGTTTAAAGGCCTGTTGCACATGCTAAGTGCAACCGTATCCTCGACGACAAGGAGTTGTTGTATTTAGATAGTTTGCTCGAGGACAAGCAAAACCCAAGTGTGGGGGAATTTGTTAAGTGCATATTTTGCATATATTTAGTGTCGAATCCATCCTAGTATTAGCTATATTTTCTTGCAAATTATTGTATATTACGTTTGTTTTGTTTTATTTATGTTTTGCAAGGTAAATCATCCAAAAGAAGTTTGCACGTAATTGTGCAATAAAAGAAGTTAGCTTAAAGAGGAGAAAGGACAAAGATCAAGTGGAACTCATCCAAATCGAGGATTTCTTGATATCATCTCGAAGAGGACGAAAAGACGAAGCCAACGGCGAAAGAATGGAGTCAATCCGACATTGTATGAAGAATCTAGAAGCGTTTGAAGCAAACCGAAGTTGGCCAAAGTGGAAAACCTACAGAATTGTTATAGGCACCCGAGTTTTACTCGGGGGCAGCTAGTGTAGGGGTGATAAGAGAATTGACTGTCGATCCTGCCAAGAAGACCCGATAATTGAAAGGCGACATTTCGGCTTCTTCGTCTCGTGGCCAGTTCGGGGAAAAAGTACTGCGGAGTGGCGGGCGCGAGTTGGAGTTGTGGTTATCACGATGGTGTTGCTGCCATTATACATGAAGCTTGGAGCTCGAGAACTCTGCGAGAGAAGGTTTGGCAGTTGGTGAAGACTTATGGCAGCAATGGAGATGTCACTGATGGCAGTAAATGGTGATGGACCGGTGAATGAGTTGGCTGATGAAGACAGAGTACGGTAGTTGGTCACATCGATGGAGGAAGCTGTGTTAGTTGGCTGTGAAGGAGCTCGAGTTTACAAATACAAACAGGGAATGAATATGGCTGGTGATTGATCGGGAATGGAGATGTGGTTGTGTAAGGAGATATACAGGGAGAACTAGTCGAGCATGAGTTGAACAGAGAAGGAAGGGTCCATGCTGCCATTTCCGATGAAGATGAGGGAGTTGGCGGTCAAGTAGTTACTGCTCGAGAAACCAGTGAGCTATGCAATAATGGGTTGCTTCCGAGAGGTCATGGTAATGGCAGTAATGGCGAGAAGATGACGATGGAATATGCATGGCTGCTGTCAACGGAGATGGAAGACCGAGAACTTTTGATGTGATATCCGGTCGTTGCCATTGCCAGCGAAGTTGGTGGAGCTCGATAATGTGTTAAGTAGAGATAGAACGAGATGGAGAACACAAGGCAGTATGGAACTGAGGTGCTCGTAATGGTTGATCGATGATGGAGAGTATGTTGCTGTTGGTGCTTGAGCTGGTGACTGCCGGCGTAGGTAGGTTGGCTGGTAGTATTGACGAGAAGTGAACTCTGCTGAGTATTTGTTGGTTTCCGAGTAAAACAGAGGAAGTGATGAGACAACAATGGAGTTGGTTGAGTCCGTAGAAGGAAGAGAAGAGACATCATATAGAAGATGAGATGTCCGAGGAGGAGGTACTGGTAGTTGAAATCCAGGGAAAAAGAAAACTCACGGAGACGTATCTTTCCGTGATTCTCGACGAGGAAAACCAGAATCCGGGGAAAAAATATTTCACGGACGGATATATGGTCGCGGGAACTGACAAGCCAAATGCGAATTGGGCTTGGCTTTTTCTGCTAAGTGCGAGAGCCCACTTGGCTGTTCATGAGTTTTGGTCGTGAAGCAGTGTTGGGCATGAGCTGATTTTGGGAATTCAAGTTGTAGGAGGAGTTGCAGCAGCAGCAGGAAGAAGACGAAGCTGAAGAACATACAGCTGTGCAGGACAGTCGTTCATAGAGTCTTAAATGTCAAATCCTCAATGATCCACTAGTAACAATTATCTTGATTTGCAACAATTCCTTGTAACACTCGATGCAGAACAATTATAATCGTTACGATTGAGCTGCTTTCATTCTCTTTCTCACATACCTTCAATAAAAACACCTTTTGAGCCATGAGATATTATTTTGAGCGTGTTTGCACCATGAAGAGCTAAACCCCAATACTGGGACAATGGAGGAAGCCATTCTTCACGCGTGTGGTAATTCTATTATTTCTTTTATGACTTATTGCATTGATTTTTAATCGATTTATGATTTTTATTGAGTGATTGGTATTTCAATTGATGGGTCATGCTTGCTTAAATGTTTTGATGTCTCATGCTCTAGATTTACAGTCAGTACTTTCAAAATCTACTTTCGGCAATGAATTAGAGTCAATAAATTATTTGAGCTATAAACGTCTAGAATTATTAGTTGAACCACATGAATGTGAAAATTGGTGGAATCCTGAGTCTTAGTACCTCTCGATATTTGTGACAAAACTTGTGTATATATTTTATTTATTTTATTTTTAAGTCTTAAACCAATCTCATCAAGTCCGAGTTGAACGAACTTTTATTTACCACTATCACAACCACATCACATATAATAGAAATGGATTGTGGTTCTTGAGAAAAAAACGGGGGTCTAACAACCAAACCCAATATTTCGTTCGGAAATCTGAATAGACAAACTCCAATATACTTTCAAGAGAATCAACTAGACAGTCAGACTTAATCTAGAGAAAAGTATATCAAAGAGTTTATATCTCAATTTCTCAATTCAATCTGCAATCAGTAAATAGGAATTCGCGAGCCCGATTGAATAAGAGAAATAACTTGAACGGTACCAAAGACCAATGTTCAAGTGTCAATCAATTTATATCAACAACCAAAGGTTGGATTATCTAATTGATTGATCTTTACGTACAACCTGACAGACACCAGAAGTTTTGTTAACGAGGAAACCGCAAATGCAGGAAAAACCCCGGGACCTAGTCGAGATTTTAACACCACACTGTATTAAGCCGCCACAGACACTAGCCTACTACCAATGAACTTCGGACTGGAATGTAGTTGAGCCCTAATCAATCTCACACTGATCAAGGTACAGTTGCGCTCCCTATGTCTCTTAACCCGAGCAGGATTCTACACACTTGATTCCCTTAGATCATCTCACCCACAACCAAGAGTTGCTACGACCCAAAGTCGAAGATTTGATAAACAAATCTGTCTCACACAGAGAAATCTATTGGAATAGATAAATCTGTCTCCCACAGATATACCTACGATTTTTGTTCCGTCTTTTGATAAATCACGGTGCACAGGAACCAATTGATAAACCTGACTTATATTCCCGAAGAACAGCCTAGTATTATCAATCACCTCACAATAATCTAGTAGTGACTATATAAAGGAGAACTCTAGCAATTGGGAAACCTAATCCCCACACCTCCTGTGTGATACTAGTTGCGACTAGAGTCGATTCTCCTTTAACCTTATTAAATGAAACCTGATTAGATTCAAGCTAATATCTTTCAACTGTTAGATCGAACTTAGCTTGTTATACACAAATGAAATGTACATTCATTTAGGTTTAAGTAACCGTACCTAAACTTGTACACCATGTTGGCTCAACAGTAGTTAACCGAAGTTAGCTATATGAACACTCTCATATTAACCTTATTCATCTTAACCACAACTAGTTCAAATGAAACTAGTTAAAGAGTTGTTCAATTGCTATATGCTCATAGAAGTATACAAGAACACAATTGAAGCAAAATCGGTTTGATTCACTCGAATCAATTCATGAATATTATAGCCATGGTTTGCAAAGAATGCATTCCTTATTATATAAATGTAATGGTTCATGATACAACCGATTTTAGAAATTTAACCACTCAAGTATGCAAACGAGTACGCATACTTAGATAGCCGGACCAAGATTGGTTTTCGCCAGTATGAAAACGGGTACACATACCTCCATTCCCATCAGAAAATTACGGACATAAACCTACGCCAATACGCGTACGGGTACGTGTACTTAGGTTCCCGGACTTCTCAAACCAACAGGTACGCATACGGGTATGCAGACTATGGTTCCCGAACATGGATCACATATGTGCAAGAGTGCACAACATGTTTATAATCCAATGTTGGTTAAGTGTTCTAAACTCTATTTCAATCATTGAAACTTTCTTAGAGGATGACAATAGCCGTTTTCACACACTATTAGCATCAAAGCAATTTTCAAGTTATTGAAATAATCATAATGAAACATTCCAAGTCTACATCAAATGATTGTATCACACAAATCGTGTAAGATGTTACTCGGTGATTTTCACATGATCATCTTTTGACTTTCGTCAAGAATATAAGATGAACTTGGTTGAAGCGAAAGCTTGCCAACACATATTTCGAGAAATATGTAAGCAAGTTAAACTCAGCTCAAAATATCAAATGTGCATAGTAGAAAACTATATAGCACAACGACTTATGTATCAATATAGGAGATATTGTAGAAATAGACTTTCCAAGTGATAGATGAGTTTTAGTCTCCACATACCTTTTGTTGATGAAGTTCCACAAGCTCTCCTTAGTAGTTCTTCGTCTTCAATTGATGAATGCCGTGAAGTCTAATGCTCAACTACACAATCTATCCTAGTCCGAGACATCTATAAGTAGACTAGAAATCAAGATTTATAGTTTTGATCACTAACATTGAAAAACAAGCTTGAGATAGCAACGCTTGCGAGTTCAACTGAGCAGTGCTCTAACAATCTCCCCCTTTGTCAATTTTAGTGACAAAACTATCAATATATGGATTACAAAATAAATAAACTTTGTAGCTTCTCATCCAAATGCTTGATCTCCTTGGTTCTTCAACATTACTCGAAATCTTCGTCACTTCCAAGTACTCCAATGGTTCTAAATGTGTTCAACTTAGCATCATAGTTGTTGAAGATCCTTAGCTATAACAATGAGAAAACAATAACTCTCAATCATTGTTATACAGTGTCATAGTATTATTATACAACATCAAAGTTCAATTGTATCACAACTTTGACAACAATACTATGGTGATATGTATCACTCCCCCTTAGTCAATACTTCATCTCACAATGAAAATCACTCCCCCTTACATAATGATCTGTAAACCATATGTATTTGTATTGTGAACTACACATTAATTCTCCCCCTTTTTGTCAATAAAAATTGGCAAAGGTACGAAAACTAGTGGGATCCTCATGAAATTTTCATAGAGATACTTCATGACCAAAAGAGAATAACATATTAACTTTTTTAGATGTCATCATATAGCCGAAGCTAAATGCATTCATTAAGGAGTTTATAAAGATACAAGATAACCCCTATAATATTCCACAACCGCACTCCCCAAAAAAAAAAAAATTGGCAATTAAGCACAAGTTCAATTAAGAACTCTCCCCCATAAAATGTCATTCCCGAAAGAACAACAAGAGAGACCTTACTTTTACAAGAAAAGAAGGATTTCTTTGGACTTAATCAAATCACATGAAAACATGAATTTGTATCCAAAAATTTCAATGAATTAACCACAAGAAAAATGATCAATTCAATTGGTCATGCTCAACATAAGAGAACTTATGGAGCAACACAGTACATACACAAAGATGTGGATCAGAGAAAGACCAATACTGCGGAATAATCAAGGTTCTATTTTTCATCACTATTTGCACAATGACATGTATTAGACTTAATCCTTGTAAACAAAAGTGCATCTTATCTTCCATCAATATTTGCATAATGACATAATAGGCTTAACTTTTGTAGTCAAAAGTTCATTTTATCTTTTATCAATACTTTCATACTGACATATAATAGAGTTAAATTTTGAACAAATATGGGACAGTCAAGGTTCACGGACGTAAACAACATATACAATAACGATTTGCAATATATAAAACCATAAAGATTAATACTGCAAAAATCATCTTCCAAATCAACTTTAGAATTTAAATAAATAAATCTAAAAATATTGCAAGATGAAAACGTTGGCAATAGCTATGTGTACTCACAATAATAGCTATTCCAAACCCTAGTTATCCTTCTTAAAAACACAAGAATAAATTATCATAAGAAGTTTCCTAGAAAAAATAGAAATAAAACAACTCTAAGACTAACACAATCGAACACACGTTAAAAACAGAGTTCATGCGCAGTATCTTCACGGGTTTCAAGACCTTCAAGCTTGTGACTGACAGCATCAACAGCTTCTTTGGAGAAGATATCCTATTTGAGAGGATCCTTAACACGTGACTTCATGAGAACAAGGTCAGAGTTAACGTTTTTCAACTCAGCTCGTAACACATCAAGATCATTCATAGAGTTTCCAAGCTTCAATTTTGCTTTCCCGCGATCATTGAGAAAACCATGAACCACTTCAGCAGAGACTATCTCAGCCTTTTCTTTATCCTGATGAGAATGAGAATATGCATAAAAGAATGATGCACCAGGATTGTGTTCACCAGCTTCAACAATGGTCCTTCTCTTCTTTAGGACGAACTCAAAATAAACAGCATCATCAATAAAGTTTTCTGGCAAATCCAAGTAACAAGAAGGAGAAGCCATTCTCAAAAACCTAGAGTATGCGTACCACTAAAAGGTTTTGGTGTTTTAAATAGTTTCACAGGGAAACAATTTTTAGGGTTCCCAAAGTTGGTCCATGATATGTAACATGGGTACCCGTACGAACACAAACTTTACCAGTAGCCGGAAAATACCTCAAAAGCGAAAAATATAACGCAAGAATATTGTTCATATAGCAATGTGTTGCTACGTGAATAACTTCACAAAATTTTAGGCTCAATAATTTTTACATTCTCACTAGAGACAAAATTTAGAGCATAAGAGTAGCATTTTTGACACAAATAAAATTAAAGGACAATTGCTTGTCAAAACAAAAGCACAAATACTTATGCAAAAATGTTTGTGAATGATAATCTAGCTAAGAACGATAAGAAAATAGCTAGGCAATCAGAAAACATTTTGCCATCAAGTATACCTGACCATATACCTGACCATGTCTCACTCAACCAAGATTTTATGTGAGTGAGATTTCAACCTTGTGATTAATTATCACAAGTATGAGCCTTGAGCTCATCAAATGAATGTTGTTTTAAGTTAAACCTCTTTCTCCTGATCTTTGGAGAAAAACACTTTTGATGCGAAAAGTTATCATAAAACTTACTAGCATCAAAATACGACACATAGTATGTATTCTTACCTGAAGAATTTTGACTAGAGGGAATTGGCAGCCTGTTAATCACCTCTTTATAACCTTCAATTATCATTTTTAGGTTATCTTCCATCTCTCCGTTTTTGCTTCCTTCTTCTGGTACCTTTTTCACATCAAGAACAACATTATCTCCCTTTTTAATAGAAGAGGATCCTTGAGCTCTTCTTGGACGAAATGGTTTAGGAAGACTGTTTCGCATTTGAACATGTGAGGAACACATCTGTAGATGGTGGATTTTCGACAAGGGCTAAAATCGTAAACCCATAATTATATATGCTCTGATTCAGCAATCAGATGAGTATCGAGGCTTATGTCTTTTATCGAAAGTGTGAAAGCTCGTGCCACAAGAACCTCTGACTGAGAATACTGTCTCTCAGAGTATGTGTAGATGTGTAGTCTCCCAGCAGAGGCAACGACATATCTCATGAATCTTGAGCAATTTCGGTGATCACTTTTATATAGAATTACAAGATTAGACGGCTCCTAGACATCTTGCACATAGTATAGAGCAATAACGTCTTCAGGATGTAACAATGTTTTCCCTGACTATATAAAAGAAATATGACGCTTCAATAAGCTCATATCACTCGACTCCTGAATAATTAATGCTCCTAGACGATCGTACTAGTATAGAGCCATCAATTAATTATTCCTAAATCATCAAATTCATCAATTGAATCCCCGAAAATATTCTATGTTTTCCATAATATTTCGTTACTTCAATTTATGGTTCTTCCTAGAAGAATTCCATGGGTTAGTAATAAATATTCAACACACGGGCATCTAAGCTACTTTTGAGTAAGCCCCGACCAAAACGGTGCAGATGTACTCGACAATAATGCATTAACAAGCACCTGAATGCACGAATGAGTATTTCAAAATACGACGAGACAATGAGCATATGCAAAATAGGAAAGAAAATAATAAATAATAAAATATTAACCAAGGCGCTGAGGGACTAGGCCCACCGGCCGGATAATCGTGCCGTGACCAGTCCCATGCCAAATTCTATATTTTATCATATTTTTTTATTATTTTCCTTGATCTCATGAAAATCCTTTCATTTGAACAAATATCCTTTGTTTTAAGGAAATTCCTCAGTTTCATGGTGTTTCCTTCGCATCAAGGAAATAATATAAAATTGGGAAAAGTGTCATGGGACCGTGTTTACTAGCCAACCGGCTATGCCTTGATCCTGGCCGGTCCCACACTTCATGATTCCTCATTATTTTATTATTATTTCTCTAATCTCAGGAAAACTCCTTGATTTCATGATATTTCCTTTAAATCATGAAAAATAATATAAAATCAGGGAAACTCGTGGGACCGGGCCCTAGCCGGCCGGTCATGCCCTAGACGGCCCCACACGCCCTTATTTTATTATTATTATTATTATTATTTTTTAATAATAAAAAAAATTATAATAGAAATTACTAATCAACATTTGACAGAAGAGGTTTTAGTTGGTAGCCGGAGCAAACTAAGGGGGGCGAGATTGACAAGCACCAACCCCTTTTGAATAACAACACCTAATCCAAATGTGAAAAATAAAACTTTTTAATAAGACCACTAATCAACATTTGTCATGACTAAGTAAACAATTTTCGGGCACCAACCCCTTGAAAAAACAAGACCACTACCAACAGTCATGTATCATCACTAAGTTCCTCCCCTAAGGTGGTAAAGGCTAGCACACCCAAACCATAGCCATGCGAAGTGCATACATTCAAATATTTAGAACGTTTTACGAGATTGCTTTTGAGATAGCTTTGGCCTGGGACGAATGTACGAACACCATCTCCAGTAAAGGGGGAGACTCCTGTGACATCCATACACACATCTTGGCCGTTTTCCCAGTTGAGAACAAGGATATCTGCTGGACGTAAATCCTTATTATTCTCAGACACAAAGCCCAAGGCAAGAAATGATACTGTTTGGTAACCTAGCGACCAGCTGGGTACCATTACCTTTTTGAATAACAATCCCTAACCTATGAAAAAGAGAATTTCCAATCTTAAAATTAGCATCATGTCTAGCCATACAATTTCTCATTCTCTTAAGGAAGGATATGATATCGACCGAGCTCACCAAAGGTAGAAAATGCTAGTACCCCAAAACCATAGCCGTGTGAAGTACACTTATCCGGATACTTATTGTTCTTGCAGTGACGGCGGAGAGAGATAGCGTATCTGGTGCGAGTTGCGAGTCCTGGCACTTGTGAAAGGAGAGACACACTGTGACATCCATACAAACATCTCTGACATCTTCCCAGTTGTAAACCATGATATCTGCCGGCTTAAGCTCCTTGTCGTCATTAGAAACAAGCCCCAAAGAGACTTCTTTCCTAGCTACAACACCTGCCTTATAACAAATATCAGCCAAGACATCTTTGACCATATCATATGGAAATTTAAGCCCCACCTCACTAGCACAATGAATAGCATGATCTCCAAATACATCCATTAGCTTCCCGCAACAAGGACACTGACTATTTTCTTCAAAGAGAGGAATGCCCAAGCGATATTGCAAATAGAACTGAACTGTCTTGGTCCAACTACCTGATTAAGTCCAGGTATCGGAACCGCTTTAAGGAAATCCATTGCATGATCTGCTCGATTGCATTGCCATATGTTAGACTCGCGTACAGATAAAGAAAAGCAAGAAGGTGCCTTTTCCTTGACAACACCAAAATAAATAACTGCCAGAGACTTCATGAAATGGGGGGGCAGCATTATTGATGTTGAAACCAGGTAAAGGAAGAACACAAGCTTGAGTGAACCCCTGTAGCGCCTGTTGAAAACCGTGCGAAAAATCCGTTGGTGCTGGCAGATTCAAGATTGAGTTTTGCAAATGCTGAGTCTGGGCCTGAGATGCTAAATAACAGTACTTCATGGTATCTTCCATAGTAAGAATACCAAGACCCCCGTCTTTCATGGGAAGGGTAGCTAATCGTTGTTGAACCAAACCAAAACCAGCACCATCTCCAACCACTAATCGACGTAGACAACCCATAAGATGTTCATCAAAACGGGATGCAGCAATCTGAAGCGCCCCAGGGCATGTTGTACGAAGAGCAAAATATAACCTGGAGACCCCGGTGCAACTACGCAAAAGTAATTAAGAGTTCACTCTGGGGATCATGCAGTTCTTGAATTTTATTCATGAGCTGTATGGTTTTATCCACTCTGTTCGAAATAATGCCACTGCAAAAATCCATATCCAAACTAACTGGGCTACCAAGAAGTTTAACACCGCCCACCGGCTTGCCAATATTGGTAGGGAAGACATCATCCGCATCTCTTCTTGGATCATAAAAAGGCCAAAATATTTCTGTCTTCGTGATGTTCAAATGCAAACCACATCTAGGACCATCCTCTTGGAGAATTTTAAGAGCTCTAGAAACTTCCATGGTATCCCCTGCAATGGTGCCATCATCTAAGTACCACGCATGTAGGTCTAGAGTGCAACTCGTGGCAATTTTCTCAACAAGTGGATGAAGAACTAGAGCAAATAATAGGGGACCAAGGGGGTCACCCTGTTGAACACCTAAAGCCGAAGAAAGAACATGATTCTGGTAGTATAGCCTGGCTGGTTACGAATAACAAAACTCAACCCAATAAGAGATGCTAGGACAATGAGATCTCACTTCCCGAATTATAGTGGATCGATTAACAAGATTAAATGCATTCGAGAAGTCTATCAACAGCATAGTCTTGGTGTTATCTGCCCTTTTCAACTCCAATAACCTATTGGAAGAATGCAAAATACCCTCTCCACCACAAGGAATGCCGACACCATACTGATAAGTCCCTAAGTAATTTGTCATTTCCTTAGAAACAGAAGTAGCAGCTAGCTTCGAACATAGCCTGCGCCATATGGTGCCAACAGCAATTGGCCTCAACCCACCGCCGGGTTTGAGTAAGGGAGTTAAGAGAGCACTAGATATAAACTCACCAAGAATAGGGGGCATTTACCTGCAAGCCATAGGTTAACAACGCCAGTAATAGACACCAACAAGTCATCAGCAACAACAGCACCAGCACCACTCATAGCATCTAGCATATGCTGAGCCCGAAGACCGTCCCTTCCACAAGAAGTGCCTTTGGGAAAGCTTTTGATAGCGGCAAGAACATCCTTAGCCACAACAGATAATGCTGGTGCTGAGATATCTTCATTTGGTATAACAGGGGGGCCGAGCAAAAGGGTGCTTTTTTTGAAGTTCAAAAAGAGTGTCCGGAGTTGGAGGGGCAAAACCATCAGACGAAAGAATACGGACAGCTGCATTGTAATGACCCCGACTCATCTTCCTTCTACATGCCATCAAATTATTTTTCTTCTTTTTCTTACCCGGTGGCCGCTGTTTAGATGTTGTTTTAGTCTGGTCAAGCAAATGTTGAGCCAAAGATAAACATCCTGATGTTTCTTTCCAACTCACCAAAGCTGTTCCAACTCACGTTCCTCCCCGAAAGGCACATACAAGTGTAACGTTTCAACTCACAAAAATACAAGTGTAATGTGTACCCCAAACCATAACTTAGCGGAAGTCTGAAACACTTCATGGATTTATTGTTCTTACGGGTATAATAAAAGTGTTGATTGGCAAGAAACCTCGCTTGCACAATGGATAGCATCAAGGGCAGATTTGCCAAGAGTACGAGAGAACATTAACCATAGCATGGACAATGTGGAAGATGGAATGCTATGAAATAGCCGCCAAAGACTTCATGTAAAGGGGGCGGTGACAATCCCATTCGTTAAGGAAGCTAAATCCACGTAAGTATACCAAGACCCCCGTCCTTATGTGAGACAAAACGTTCCTCCTATTTAGATTAACCCGTCATCTTCCTGGTTACTAGGCACATACAAGTGTAATGTGCGGGCGGGTAATAAAAGTAAACGAATCCAAGCAAAGCATCAAGGAGATTCTCAGAGGTTCATCGGATTGGCAAGAAAAGCATCAAGGCAGTTTTCTTCGATTTAGAATCACGAGAGAACATTAACCTGCAATGTGGTGGAATGCTATGATCGTGACAATTTGCAAGCCATCTTCCATGTATGAGTGGTTATGCACTGCAAAATCTTGTTAAGGAAATCTTGTCATTACGGGACGATGATGAAGCCATGTGAGACCAGGTCGCGGCTTAGACGGGTTCTTGGCATTGTCCAAATGCGACAAACAATAAACAATGAGGAGAAAGGGAGGTGTATGCTTGGAAATCACTTGGAATGACTTTTAATCACCAGGGAAAACCCATCGCCGATGAGAATCTTATTATTATTATTATTATTATTTATGTTTCCTTGATCCCATGGAATTCCTTGATTTCATGATATTTCCTTCAAATCATGGAAATAATACATAAAGTTAGGGAAAACTCACGGGACAGGCCCTGGCCGTGAAGACCATGCTCAATAGGTCCCATCCGCCCTTATTTTTATTTGTTTCCTTGATCTCATGGAAACTCCTTCACTTCAAGGAAACTCCTTGATTTCAACAAAAACTCATGGGTTTCAACAAACTCCTTGATTTCATGATATTTCCATAAAATCATGAAAATAATATAAAATTAAGAAAAGTACCATGGGAGTGTGATCATTGGCCGGCAGGCCATGCCTTGGCTATAGACGGTCCTACACTTCTGTTGATGGTGGTTTTTAGCTTAGGGTTAAAATCGTAAAACACTAAACCCTAGCGGCAGCAGTGATGTCACAACATTTAAAGTAACAAGCATTTACTAGGCACATTCTTGAAACCTTTAATGTGTCCCTAAATAATTACCGGGGTATCTTTTTCAAATTAGGGTTACGACAAGCCAAACCCTAATTCCCGCGTGTGCCAATGGCAAAAATCATGCCGAGCCACACCGCATTCCAACCATGCTAGCCAAAGCATGCCAACCATGCTAGCCGCTGTAGGATCCAAATATCGCACAACACATTTTATTAGTGTGCGAGATTTAATTATTTTAGATTGAGAAAATGTAGCAGAGCTTGCGAAAATTATAGAGAGAGAGAGCCTGCGAAATTATAAAGAGAGCTTGCGAGCTTGCAAGAATATGATGTATGTGAGCTGTCATCCACTACGTAAACACTATATAAAGAGGAGAGCAGGAGAGAGAAAAGGGGGGACACATTTAGTAAGAGAGAGATATTATTTTAGGGAGAAATATTTTTAGAGAAGGATTTATTTTCTTTATCATCTTCTCCCCCAAAAAAACTAGATCTAGAGCTCTACAAAATATCCATTAATGGAGATTGTAAATGTAATACTAATGTAACCTCAACAATCATAGTGAAGAACCATGGATGTAGATCACTTTGATCGAACCATGTAAAAAATCCTTGTGTTAATTTATATTTCTATTACTTATATTTGAGATTTAGGTGATTAATAAGATTGAGATCTAGAAAATATTATAGGGGGTGTGTTGTGGGAAATCTGCAGCTACATTTTTGGCGCTAGAAACATGTGTTTATGGGTGAAAACTATTCCTGCCGAATTTGGTAATTTGGGGTGTGTGGATGAGGAATGAATCTAAACCCTAAACAAATGCACTGCGCGGTGAGTGCTTGTAGATTCGGAAATCAATACGTGCAAGTCCGGCCTAAACCAAGAAATGGCCGTTCCGGACTTGTTTCGGTCACAAAGTGAAGGAGATGGGGTTGATCTTAGGGAGGGAAGCGAAGAAGGTGTTGAGATTGTGAAGGTGTTGGCTTGCTTATGACTTGTAACAGAAAACTGACAGAAACTACGAGGATGCAAGCTATCGATTCCGGTGTTTTGTATTAACACTTGGTTTCTGTTTTTTATCTGGACTTGCTCTTGTTGGTGGAAATAGGGAGGAGAACCTATTTATACAAGGCATTGAGCCTTATTCACGTCTCTCGTGGGAAGTGGAGGAAGTGGAGTGATGGAGTAGTGGAGGTGTGTGTTGGTGTTACACGACCAGTCTTGCCCACTTCTCCTGTCATCTCTAATCGTCCATAACTTCCTAACACGTTCTTGTGATGGCGCGTTGCACGCTGCACGCTGTAAACCGCCAGACCAATACCCCGGTATGTATCCCCCCAGTTTGTGACATGATTGATGTCTGGAATATGTGGATCGTGGATCCACGAAAGGTAGCATGTAATGCTAAGTTGAATAACTGCGTTATTCAGAAAGTTGATACCTGTGAAGTATCGTGTGTATTTTATGCAGGTACTGCATCATGGTGTGGTAAAGTGACGGGAGATGATGCCTCACTGACCAATTAACTCCTGACCAGGGTTGTATAACCAAGCCGGTGAAGTTGGACGGACGAGATGATCTTTGAGACACTCATCTGCGACCGTTGGTGGAATTAGGGTTTTAGAAGAGGTGCGCAAGCATCCCTCTTCAGCCTGGTCGAATCCCAGCTTGGGATATGACTTTGGCCAGGCCGACCGTACATGCGTGTAGACGGCATGACGGTGTAGGCGCCTATACCCATTACCTCACGAAAGTATGATATGGGCACTCAATTCGTCCGGTGAAGTTGAATGGTCGAGATCAATTTGTGACAGAAAACCAGTGCCGCAATAGACGCGCGTCATGCCCACTTCGGGCGCATGTTCCAAGGTGACCAATCTTGGTCGGTCTTGGCCGATCGGTATGGTGTGAAGGTGGTAGGCTGGTGTTCACGCCTATACCTGAATATCCCATAAAACGTGATCTGGGCCACTCAAATCGTCCGGCAAAGTTGAGCGGACCCTTCTTGTAATTGTGCTGCTATATCATTCAAAGGCGAAATGTCTCGCTCTGCCTTCTGGTGATACCGGCTTGATTTGCCAAGACATCCTCCAGCATTCTAGCTACACTTCCCATGATATCTAAACCACCTGTGGTTTCCGGATACATTGCGAGATGGAAACCGAAAAATTGAGAATTCAATTTTGTGCAACCGAGAGATCAACCTCCCACTGTGGTCGCCAATTGTTTATGGGTGAAAACTATTCTGTCGAATTTGGTAATTTGGGGTGTGTGGATGAGGAATGAATCTAAACCCTAAACAAATGCATTTGCGCGGTGAGTGCTTGTAGATTCGGAAATCAATGCATGCAAGTCCGGCCTAAACCAAGAAATGGCCGTTCCAGGACTTGTTTCGGTCACAAAGTGAAGGAGATGGGGTTGATCTTAGGGAGGAAGCGAAGAAGGTGTTGAGATTGTGAAGGTGTTGTCTTGCTTATGACTTGTAGAAAACTGAGGCAAAACTACGGGATGCAAGCTATCGATTCCGATGTTTTGTATTAACACTTGGTTTTATTTTTTTGTCTGGACTTGCTCTTGTTGGTGGAAATAGGGAGGAGAACCTATTTATACAAGTCATTGAGCCTTATTCACGTCTCTCATGGGAAGTGGAGGAAGTGGAGTGATGGAGTAGTGGAGGTGTGTGTTGGTGTTACACGACCAGTTTTGCCCACTTCTCCTGTCATCTCTAACCGTCCATAACTTCCTAACACGTTCTTGTGATGGCGCGTTGCACGCTGCACGCTGTAAACCGCCAGACCAATACCCCAGTATGTATCCCCCCAGTTTGCGACATGATTGATGTCTGGAATATGTGGATCGTGGATCTACGAAAGGTAGCATGTAATGCTAAGTTGAATAAACTGCGTTATTCGAAAAGTTGATACCCTGAAGTATCGTGTGTATTTTATGCGAGTGCTTGCATCATGGTGTGGTAAAGTGACGGGAGATGACGCCTCACTGACCAATTAACTCCTGACCAGGGTTGTATAACCAAGCCGGTGAAGTTGGACGGACGAGATGATCTTTGAGACACTCATCTGCGACCGTTGGTGGAATTAGGGTTTTAGAAGAGGTGCGCAAGCATCCCTCTTCAACCTGGTCGAATCCCAGCTTGGGATATGACTTTTGCCAGGCCGTCCGTACATGCGTGTAGATGGCATGACGGTGTAGGCGCCTATACCCATTACCTCACGAAAGTATGATCTGGGCCACTCAATTCGTCTGGTGAAGTTGAATGGTCGAGATCAATTTGTGACAGAAAACCGATCATAGCCGCGCGTCATGCCCACTTCGGCGCACGTTCCAAGGTGACCAATCTTAGTCGGTCTTGGCCGATCGATGCAGTGTGAAGGTGGTAGGCTGGTGTTCACGCCTATACCTAAATATCCCATGAAAACGTGATCGAGCCACTCAAATCGTCCCGCGAAGTTGAGCGGTTGAGATCGGTTGCGGTTTGGGAGGTGTGACCACGCTAGTTTGGGCGCGCGTCTTGGAACAACCGAGGCATGATATGCCTTGGCCGATCGGGTGAGGGGATATATGGGTCCATGGTGGTCATCTTTGGTATGACCGGACTCGCTTAATCTAATCTTGGACCCTCCATTCGTGCCGGAGAAGATGGACGCTCGTGATGCTCAAAACCTAATTTTGGGTTTCAAGGCCGTGCGTCAATGCTTGATTCGGCGTACGAATTAGGATAACCAACCATGGTTGGTCCTGACCGGTTGGTCATGTATGTAGGAGGGCCCACGGTGATTGTGTCGATATGCTCTGGGCCCTTTGAATCTACATCTACACCCTCCATCTATACCTGCGAAGATGGATGGTTGAGACTGTTTTGCGACACATGTAATATGCGCAAACCACGATTTAGGGTTTTCCGCCCATACGCTCTGGTTTGGATGTTTTGGCAAGCTAGGCCAAAGGGAGGCCGACCATGCGGGGTCCGCGTTGGTTCGCGGTGGATATTCCATACATGCTTGGGGGTGATGGAATTGATGCAGGTCATCCAATCATGCTTGTGGAGTTGGATGATCTGTGATCATATCCGGGACGATCTGGTCGATTCGGATGCTCAATCGGGCTAGTATAACACAGAGGGGATCAATCGGGCTAGTATAACACACGGAGAGTCGGCTGTACGGGTATTTTGTACATGGTTTCATTATAATGCTTGGAGGTTCGTGTTGCTCTGTAAGAGTAACACTCGATCGTCATCCGCACCGATAATGAGTACGAAATACAAGGCTGATTGCGCATTAATTAATAATGCTAGAAATTCACAGGGTATATGGGATTGTTGCTACATGCTCCAACCTGGATGAATTTCGTGTATTCACAGAATGGGATTGTTTCCACATGCTCCATTCTAGGTGAATTAGTAAAGTGAAGGAGTATCTAACACTTATTAATGGATTTATCATTTACAAGATGTTAGCGCATGATTTTCTAGTTTTTTACAATTTTAACCTTAAATGAAAATCCACCATCAACAACAGGGAACTGTTACTTGTTGATTTCAAAGAGTTTAGGTGAAGATTATCCACCGTATACATTTCTGGGGATCTTCAAAATTCCGGGCAAATATGGAAAATACAGAAATGTCTCATGTTTTAGATAGTAGATGTCCCATGAAGTTCAGACAAAAAAAAAGAAGTATTTGAAGCAGATGCATCAGAAAACGAAAGTGGAGGACTTGAATCTTTCGTGATATCTTAAATCTTCTCCATAACTTCTTAATTTTGCTCGAAAATATCAGATCTGGAAGTTTTCAAACGTCGATTTTGAGAAAAAAGTTCCATAAAATTTAAGCCGTGTTCGTCATAAAACTAGAATCTCTTCTGCTATCTTGAATTAAAACATATTTTACCCAAAATTTTACAACAACCGGACCCTGTTTTCCAAACCCATTCATCAGATTTCAAAAATATGACAAGTGAAAATTTTCGATCGGTTTGAGGAAGTTCTCGTGAACAAACCCAGGCGAGCTTACAACGATATACTTAATTTTCGCAGGATAGCAACTATCTTAGTTCTTCCCAGGATTGATTGATATTTTTTGAAAACATGAAATTGCATCACTAATTACTTTAAAGACGATGAGTTATTTTAACATAAATTACTCCAAATTATTCTTTTGGTGGTTGTTTGCTTGCGGCCAAGTATACTTACAGGCGAAAACATGAAGCTACAGGCGAGTGAAAAGATGAAGGAAAGATAGAAATCGGGTGAGAAATAAGTCAACGGCAAGATAAAGCCAGCAACAGGTGGTGAATATATGCTTCATGGATACGAACCAGCGAAGCTTTGTTGCTTTAGTGGGTATGACGAAGTATCATCATCAGCGAAGTATGATCGTCAGCGAATAACCAGTATAAATGAAGTTCAGTTAATTATAGCCATTCATTTCGTTAGGGATTGATGATAGTTCCAGCAAATATCAGTTAGGGAAGAAGAGTTATAGACGAAATCTACTTTGTTAGACCTCCCAGCGAAGCAGTTTGTTCTCTTCGCAAACATTTTGTCATATATTCCAGCGAAGACAACAACTCAGGAGAAGAAGAAGAAAGGACGATGAGGAAGAGTATACAAAGGACATTAGAATTTGAATAACATGTGTGAATCTCGCCATTCCTACACAAACAAAAGCTAGCAGAGATGGTCAGAGTTGGAGCGAACAAACCTGAGGTCATGTGTTCGAATTCGCATCCGCACAAAAATTTTCAAATGCAAAGAAATGGAATAAAATTGCGGCATTGTGTGTTTCCTTCGCACACAACAAGTGGCGCAGATGGTTAGAGGAGGGGTATGCGAACTAGGGGACAGGGTTCAATTCTCCCTGCTACCAAATTTTTTTTGTTTCGCAGAAGTTCATTTCGCATACATTTATATCAAACAGGAATTCGCACAGAATAGAAATTGGTGATTATTTTGCATAGATATTTCACATGAGAAGGTTGGCACAGATGGCTAGAGGTGAAAAGAAAGACCTTGGCGACGCAAGTTCAAATATCTCTACACTCTTATTTTTTACATATTTTCTAAAGATGCCTAGAGAGAAGATCGGAATAAGAGAACGACAGTATTTTTTACTTCGCAAACAGAAGCCAGTAAAGTTGGTCAGAGGCAAAGACAATGAACTTAAGGACGCAGGTTCAACTCCCATCTCCTGCGAATTTTTTGCATCATTTTTGGACTACAAGAACTTCGCAAGAAAACCATATACTTCGCAAAAGAATAGAGGCAAGTACGTACTACAAAAAAACGAATAAAAGATACAAAGAATAGAGACAACAACAACAACAAACCACAAAATATAAGTACCACTTTCTTTGAACATTTTACTTCTACAGAAAAAATAAATAAATTTTGATTTGATTTACAAAAAGCGATTCAATCGCACGATTACAAAGATTTCAAGATTACAAAGATTTCAAAATTACAAAAAATCGAGAAAATTTAATTTATATATTCCTCTAGAATATTTCTTTTACGGAAAATAAAAGATTTTTGATTTGATTTACAAAGCGCGATGCAATCGCAGAATTATAAAGATTTCACAACTACAAAGATTTCAGAATTACAACGCATTAGAATTTCTCTTGAATATTTACTTTGCTTCAAATGATATGATGAGAAATGAAAGAATGAATGAAAGAAATGACAGAAATGAAATAATGAAGATACGCGATAATTTCGCAGAGATAATAAAAAATATATGACAAAGAAAGGGGCGAACCTTCTATGGCGTACACCCTAGTTCGCGAATCAAAATTTCGCAAGAGGCAAATGTAAGACCTAAAGTGCGTCATAAAAGGGGGTACCTGTTAACATGGCTCAGGGGAAAGGTTACACCGCCCCTGGAACCTGAGTCATGGAGATTTGGGGTTAATAAAGCCCATCTAGGAGAGATACCTTGGATTTCCAACTATATATATAGGTTATACCCTGGTTGGACGACGAGGGTCTCTTCTAAGGAGTCGGCATATGATCAAGGCGCCGAGGTACACGGTTGAGCCAAGAGTGCAGGGCATTTGAAGTGTCTCGGCCATTCTTGGCAAGTCTTGGCATATGTTGCACTCGGCCTGAAGAAAACTCCACTTAGGGTGCAGTCTCGTAACCATAAGCCCTATAGGTAAAAGGGATAAGAGGTTGCGAAAACAACTGGTTGTTGTTAAGACCGGATGGGAGGATCTATTCTTGTATGGCCGATGTACGCCTCCTTGAAGGGGAAACCAGGGAGATGATAAGGGCGGCACCCTCCATTAGGGAGCTGATAAGTATCTTAAGATGCAAATGTCATGAGGCTTTATTTTCGCAAGAAAATTTAGGCTTGTCATATTTGTGCGACAATCCTGAAGAGGCAATAATACAAAAGATAAAGATAAGACGAGATCAATGGGTCAGTACATGAAAGTGTAAGGACGTCTTGCGATTTCGTCGCAAGACGACAATGTCATGGGGCTTTACGTTCGCAAGAATATTTAGGCCTGTCATATTGTCGCATGAAAAATATCCTGCAGAGGCAATAATACTAGAGAAATGATAAGACAAGATCAATGGGTCATTACATGAAAGTGTAAAGACGACCTGCGATTTTGTCGCAATGACAAGAGGTGGCAAAATAAGACCTTTAACTAGGAAGGCAAAATAAGACCACATGAGAAAGTAAGCAAATAAGCTTGCAAAAATGAGTAAGCAAATAAGATTGCGAAAATGATTATATGTAAGTAAATAAGCTTGCGAATATGTACATGGAAATAAAACTGAGGCAGCGAAAATAACATACATTTAATATTATGATCATATTATTATGCGATACTAATAGTGCAGGAATAAGGAAAAATGAGGCAGAAGTAAGAACTTGCGAGGAACAATAAATACGCGAAGAAGAATGCATATACTAAAGATAAAGCCAGAGAAATGAAGAATGGAAGCAATTTAAAGCTACATCAATTTTAGAGCGGCAAAATGAGCTAAGTAACACAAACATTAGCATACAAGCATTCTCATCATACAAGCATCATACTCGCATCATGAAAGCATCGCATAAGCATTTCATGGCATGAACATCGCATACACATTTCATAACATAATCATTACATAAGCATTATATTCGCACAAGTATTTTACAAAATTTTACAGAATTATTCAGAATTTCGCAGAATTTCACAGAATTATTCAGAATTTCGCAAAATCATTAAGAATTTCGCAGAATTATTCAGAATTTCGCAGGATTCTTCAGAATTTCGCAGGATTCTTCAGAATTTCGCAGGATTCTTCAGAATTTCGCAGAATGTGATTATTTCGCAAGATGTGATTATTTCGCTCAATTATTTCACACAATTATAAGCAACTTGAAGAGATTATACTATCGCATGAGCACAAAGCATGAGACAGAGGCAAGATGAGAATGAAGACACAACTCGCTCATTCAACATTTTCTCAAGGATTCTACCCTCATAGATAAAGAACAGAGGCAACTATGGATTACCGAGAAAACATTTATGTTCTTTATCTTCTCGGCAAGAATTATTTCCAAAATGGACGTTCACTAATGAACAACAAGAATCCTCATCAAAAATGGAATAATAATTTCGCATGAATAGAGGCAATACTTATTACTCGCATTCAAGGATGGATACTTCATACTTCATATACTTCTTCAAGGATACTTCATACTTCATACTTCTTATACTTCTTCAAGGATATTTCATACTTCGTATACTTCAAGATGATACTTCTAATTACTTTTCAAAGCTTCAGAAGTTCGCAAAAGAATAGAGGCAAGTACGTACTTTTCAAGTCCAGTATTCTTTCGCTCGTTCCTTTATCAACAAAGATCAAAGATTACTACAACAACAAATTTTTCCTTAAAGATCGCTCTTCAAGCAATATTCAAGGAAAAAGAGGCAAGATGTAGGATCCAAATATCGCACAACACATTTTATTAGTGTGCGATATTTAATTATTTTAGCTTGAGAAAATGTAGCAGAGCTTGCGAAAATTATAGAGAGAGAGAGAGAGAGAGCCTCCGAAATTATAAAGAGAGCTTGCGAGAATATGAGCTGTCATCCACTATGTAAACACTATATAAAGAGGAGAGCAGGAGAGAGAAAAGGGGGGACACATTTAGTAAGAGAGAGATATTATTTTAGGGAGAGATATTTTTAGAGAGGGATTTATTTTCTTTATCATCTTCTCCCCAAAAAAACTAGATCTAGAGCTCTACAAAATATCCATTAATGGAGATTGTAAATGTAATACTAATGTAACCTCAACAATCATAGTGAAGAACCATGGATGCAGATCACTTTGATCGAACCATGTAAAAAATCCTTGTGTCAATTTATATTTCTAGTACTTATATTTGAGATTTAGGTGATTAATAAGATTGAGATCTAGAAAATATTATAGGGGGTGTGTTGTGGGAAATCCTGCAACTACAGCCGCACCTCTGTGCCAATGGCAAATCATGCCAGCCACACCGACCGCGCCAAAGCATGCCAACCATGCTAGCCGCACCTCTGTGCCAATGGCAAATCATGCCAGCCACACTGACCGCGCCAAAAGCATGCCAACCATGCTAGCCGCACCTCTGTGCCAATGGAAAATCATGTCAGCCACACCGATCGCGCCAAAGCATGCCAGCCATGCTAGCCGCACCTCTGTGTCAATGGCAAATCATGCCAGCCACACCTACTGCGCCATGCAAAACGCACCTCGCCATGGCCCCATGCCGCGCCACCATACTGGCCTTCACTACGCGGCTATCAAAACGAAGGCGTGCAACAATCAACGGTTGCCCTTCAATCCCAGGAGCAAATCCTGGCCGTCTAAGGTTACCAAAAGACCTTTGCCCCAAAACCCTAGCTTGGTCATGCACCTAGCCCAAGCTAGCCACGCCATGCGCCTATGGCAAGCCCTTGGCCCCACACGCCAAGCCAAAACCACACCTAGCCCAAGCTAGTCACGCCATGCGCCTATGGCAAACCCTTGGCCCCACATGCCAAGACAAAACCGCACCTAGCCCAAGCTAGTCACGCCATGCGCCTATGGCAAACCCTTGGCCCCACATGCCAAGCCAAAACCGCACCTAGCCCAAGATAGTCAAGTCATGCGCCTATGGAAAACCCTTGGCCCTACATGCCAAACCAAAACCGCACCTAGCCCAAGCTAGCCACGCCATGCGCCTATGACAAACCCTTGGCCCCACATGCCAATCCAAACCAAACCTAGCCAAGCTAGCCGCGCCATGCCAAACGCACTTTGCCTTGGCCGTAGCCATGCTAGTCACATCATGCCAATCCAAACGCCCTTGCCTTGGCCCTAGCCACGCCATACGCCCATGGCAAACCCTTGGCCCCACATGCCAAGCCAAAACCGCACCTAGCCCAAGCTAGCCACACCATGCGCCTATGGTAAACCCTTGGCCCCACATGGCAAGCCAAACCAAACCTAGCCAAGCTAGCCACGCCATGCCAAACACACTTTGCCTTGGCCCTAGCCATGCTAGTCACATCATTCCAAGCCAAACGCCCTTGCCTTGGCCCTATCCATGCCATACGCCCATGGCAAACCCTTGGCCCCACATGCCAAGCCAAAATCGCACCTAGCCAAAGCTAGCCACGCCCAAGGCGAACCCTTGGCCCCACATGCCAAGCCTAACCACACCCTAGCCGCGCCACCCTGTTGTCCTTCCCTACGCGGTCACCAAAACGAAGGCGTGCAACAATCAACGGTTGCCCTTCAATCCCAGGAGCAAATCCTAGCCATCCAAGGTTACCAGAAGACACATGGTAACCTTTAGCCCTAAAACCTAAGTTTGTCCACGCCAAACCTTGCCATGCCAACGGAATGCCAACCTAGTCGCGCCACCACGTTGGCCCTCACTACGTGGCTACCAAAACGAAGGCGTGCAACGATCAACGGTTGCCCCTCCTCTCAAGATGCAACATCTCGACCGTCGAAGGTCACCAGGCTAGCAAGTTTCCCGAGCTTGACTTTCCAAGCCACAACAACGTGCTACATGTTTTCCAAAACATTCGAGACATCAACACAAACTGGGGGATCCTCTTTGGGTATTGGTTTGTCGGTTTACAGCGTGCAGCGTACACTACGCCCGTCATAAGGAAGTGTCATAAGGGTGAGGCGGTTAGTAAATACGGGAATGCGTTAACAATTATATGGGACATCAATTCCATAACGTTAACAGTTTCATGAAAACCAGTTTCATGCGTTAACCACTTTATGGAACATCAATTCCATGCATACGGTTACCACCTCCTCCCATTTACTTCCCCACTCCTTAATGAGACCGAGGTACGTTTTACTCCAACTTGTATAAATAGGTCTTACCTATTTCCATTGAACAACAAGTTCATATGGGAGATACAACACTCAGAAATACTTACTTGCTAGCTCACCTTGTTAGCTCTCTCACTTTTCTGATAACAAGTCGTAGTAACCCAACTACTCTTCCAGAATCAACTATTCTGGTCTTACCACTTTTCTTGCTTCCCTCCCCAAAACCTACCCATTCTCCTCCACTTTGTGACCGAAACAAGTGCTGGAACGGCCATTTCTTGGTTTAGGCTGGACTTGTATGCAGATTGATCTCTCGAATCTAAAGTACTCCCTTGCGGTACATTGTTTAGGGTTTAAATTGTTTCTCACCTGCACACCCGCAATTACCGAAATCAGCAGAAACCATTTTCACCTACAAACAACTTCATAATTCCTTCGTTTTTTATTATATTCCTTCATCTCATGAAGTTTGGACGGTTTCAGCAAAAATCCCTGATTTCTTCATATTTTCTCAAAATGTTGCTCAAACGCACATCAAAAAATATCAAAATTCTCAGAACTGAGATACGAACACTTAGGTGACGTGAGCATGTTATCTTAACCAACCAAGGTTGGCTCTTTGGCTTGCAAGGAGCTGGTCCCACGCATTTTCACAATTTGACATAATTTGCGCAATTGCACGTATTGAGTCCAAAACTCTTCCAAACCATTTGGAGTTTCATTAAACGATCATTATTCGATCCCGTGACCACCCAGGGACGGTTTCATGACCCCTTGGTCGGTCCCTCATCTCTTCATAATTAATTAGGTTTTATCACCTAAGGTTCAGACGAGCATTATTTTAATAAATGATTAAACCGGCATTTAATCATCCTTTCACCAACTAGTCTTCAAGAGACTTTGGTATATTTTGCTCACTTGAGCATTTGGGCATTACATGGTCGACCCATAATCCCATGTAGCCGGTCCTTCCTTCACTATGTGGTTTATTTTCAATAAATCATCAATTGATCATTAATTGATCAAATTAGGGTTTCTGAGTCCAAGTTTCATAATTCCAGATTCAAACGCTAATAATTTTACGATGATCTCATGATCAGCATTTTATTAATTATGCTCGGTTCAATTAACAGTATTTTAAATTAATATTTTGGTCATGCTACTAATAATTCATCAAATGAGCAACATTCGCTCAGGTGAGCAATATTTGCTCAAACTAAGGAATATTGGTTTAATCACCAATATTCAACAATTCATCGAATGAGGAATATTTGCTCACGTTAATTATCAACGTTTTATTCATACATTATACCTCTGTCTCAACAGACATGTTCATGAGTCTCAGAACATTTTCGAATTATGTTCGACTCAACAATACAAGGACTCATCGTCCCATGAAGTCATGAAGTCAACAACTGACTAACTAAATCACGAGACATCAATCGTGTCACATGGGGGATATTAACTAGGGTTTTGGTATGGCGGTCTACGGCACGTGTGTTTATACACACGATGAGAATGTGAGCAAGTCGTCCAATCAGTTAAAGGAGTTAAAAAAGTAGTGGATGGAAAATCGACCAAGTCTCCGCACGTTGAGCAACTGGTTTTAACACGATTTCCACTTCTCCACTCTTTGATTCCATCAACTGTCACACTTCATGGGATCATGGTGTTTACAATTCTAGAAATATAAATAAGTTCCTGAATCATGATTGAAACACAAGACAATCTCACGTCAAACAGACAACACGAGATTAACAACTCAACATTTGAGCAATTACTCTCAACAAAGCAAATTCAATCATTCAGAACTTATCTTATTTTCAAAATACACAACACACCTATAATCTTCGATCACCATTGATCTCACACATTTCTCAGCTTCCCTCCTACAGATCGACCCATCCTCTCTTGTGACCGAATTAACTCTGGAATGCCATTGTCTTGGTTTAGGCCGGAGTACTACAGATTGATCTCTCGAATTTAAAGCACTCCCTTCTTGCAGTACATCTGTGTGAGGTTTGACAGTTCGCTCGGTTCAAGGAGTCTCCTCCGCACGGTCGTCTTCTCAATTCCGTAAAAACCAGCAACTCGTTTTGCCCCATCTACAGATTGGTGACCACAGTGGGAGATCATTCTCTCGGTTGCAATCTCACTTCTCACAAAGATGGTCAGTCTTAGGTCTGGTTCAGTTACCAATCCGGATTCAATACCCGGTTCTAATATTGCAATCTCTAGTGGTACCGCCAACACCACTCCTCCGGCACAACCTGTCACTACCACTCCTCCGGCGCAACCTGCCACTACCACTCCTCCGGCGCAACCTTCCACTACCACTCCTCCGAGCGATGGTGCTCTAGTGATCACCCCTACAAGTGACGGCACTGGCGCCATCAACAATCCACTCTTCGACCTGTCTCCTGAAGAAATTAGAGAAAATCCACCTACCATAGGTGATCTTGTGAAGGTGCAAGAAACTCTTTCCAAAAATCAGACTGACGTCGCTGCCACTCAGAAGGAACTATTTAACTATCTCAAGACTCTTACAGACAAGATGTCAGAGAAAACTCAGGAGAAAGGAAAAGCTAAAGAAACGTCTTGAGCACGCCGATCCCGAGGTCACTCGATCCATGTAGTAGACGATGAGGAAGTTCCTAAGGCTGCAGATAATCCACCAAAGAAAAGAACCATTCGGTTTCATCACTCGTGAAGACCAAAACATCTTTTGGAAGATCGTAGAAAAGACAAAACACCCTCTGTCCATCGTCACCAACCTCCATACCCTGGCTGCTACGCAAAGGATTCCTCTGCAAAAGGTTACACCTCTCCAACCTTCACACTTTATGATGGAGCAGACAATTCTTGAGAACATGTTTCTCGATTTAAAGCTCTTGGGTGAACATGAGCACAACCATACTGTCGATCTGAAGGAATTTTCAGAAGTCTACGAAGGCAGGGCATATACCAGGTACAACAACATCGCACCAGGAAACATCAAAAGTTGGGGAGAGATGGTCAATGCTTTCTACAGAAAGTATTTATTCGTTTCAGAGCAAATCACCCTCTCTGATCTCGGAAGGATGTTTCAAAGGAGCAACGAACATTATAACGATTATGTGAAAAGGTTCAGAGTTCAATCTTTGGACTGCCATGATCCAAATATCACAGAGAAACAACTCGTGGACTTGTGCATCAATGGAATGATTCCAGTCTACAGAGACTTATTGGAAAATCTCAGGTTTCAGACTTTCTCAGAACTTCATGAAGCGTCCAAGAGATCGGAACTACTACACTGCTTTATTGGAGAGAGCTAAGACTACAAAAGCTGAAGAACCACGAGAAACTCGAGGAAGCAGACGTTTAATCAACAAACGATACAACCTCCAACCTTCCATAAATATTGTTGCAGAAGGAAGCAAAAGGAAAGCCGAGGCACCACAGCACAAGCACGCTCCTCCAATCTCTCAGGCTCCTCTGAAAGCGCAAAAGAAAGGATAACCAATCCATAAATGCACAAACCTCGACCTAGCATCAACAAACGGGAAATGATCAGACAGACTCAAACCTCCCTCTTCACAATGAAGAAGTGATCGATTTTCCGGAAGTTTAGGTTCAAGATGATACAACCAAATTGATGTAGAGCCAACTGGAGCAAAAATGGAGAATCCCAGTCAAAGAATCAGTTCAATCGTTGATCGAGCATATCTGTGAAATTGCTCTATCTGTCTAAGGCACAAAGGAAAGACATGTTCACATCACCGAATATTGTGTCAGACGTCTGTCCATCCCGGAAATACTCCTTGAAGATGCACGGCGGGATCACTACATTCCATCTTCGAGGAGAGGAAATGAGTTCGGAAGAATGTTGATCGATCTTGACGACACCGCCATCAACGACATTTTACTGAAAACCCTCATAGCCGCATGCATCACTCGAAAAAAAGATGCTCATGATCCCGTCTCAATCAGAGACCTTGGAGGAACATTCGAAAATACTTATGGCTACATCACTCTCAAAGTGAACATAAGTTCAACCTGGACAGAAACCAAGTTTCACATAATCACAAAGATCCAGGATATGACATGTTCATCAGACGATCATGGATCCACGCTAAAAAGATGGGTACTGACAAAGCGCGTTTGGTTGCACATCTCTCCAACGAAGAAAGTTCTGATCCGGAAGATTTGGCGGACATTCCATCATCAGAGCACTTGGAGGAATTTCGAACTTTGATGAGGTTGAAGAAAGACCCTGCAAAAAGATGCATAGACATTCATCAAGAGGTTCCGCACTCAGCCTTGCAGGAGTGTCCATATGTGCCACAAAATCAGAAATCTTTGATGTTTGCACAAGTGTAAAATCCTACCGCAAAAGGAATACTAGATCAACAGAATATACTCGGAGTCGAGACAAGCCTAATATATTCAATACTCAAGAGATATGACGCTTCAACGCTCAAGCATCTAAGAAGCCTTCAAATTGTACTCCCAATCAAAGAGTACACCTTGCGCCTCTAGCTTCAGCATAAAAATCTCGACGATGATATGTTGATTCAACGGCAGCACGATCAATCAATGGGACTTCTGAAGCAGATGCAACATCATCAATAGATGCTGATAGGTGTAGAATACACCGTATTTAATATCTAGTATTTATGCTTTCTTTGCGAGTTTTCTTGTAAATTATGTATCTTATGTGTGCTTTTGAGTTTATTAGGTGCAATGGAGTCATTTGGAGCAAAAAGACCCAGTGGAACTCGTTCAAATAAAAGATTTCTTCTCATCATCTCGAAGAGCACGAAAAGACAAAGCCAATGGCGAAAGAACGAGTCATTACGAGTTCGTATGAAGAAGTTATGGGCAAAACAAGAACTCATAAGCAATAAGGGCAAGAGTGTCATTTCACAGGCATGTGCTATCTGGAGCCCAGTCACGGTTAAGGGGTAGTCATTCTGTTAAGGGACAACTCTATCTAGAGGAGCACTAAACACAGTAGAGCTAAGGTTAAGGGGTGGTCATTCAGGGTGCCCCTTATCACTTATCGAGGGGTGCATATATCCACGCTTATTCCTACACCTAAACCTAAATCGAGAGAAGTGTTTCTCAATCAACATTTTTCACCTGAAATGAATGAGAGAAAGTAGCCATTGCCGCTGTTGGTTCTGAGAGATCGAATTGAGATTTGAGATGGCAGTGATGAATTAAAGGAGATGCTGCTGCTGTTATTATCAATTGAAGCATCAGGAGAAGATGGATTCAACTCGGATTCGAGTTTGGAGTGATTTTGGGGGTGAAATTAATATCGAATCGAATTTTGGGTTCAGTGAAGAACAACTTAGGGCGATGAAATGGAGATGGTATGCAGCCAGGAACGGAATTGGATCTCAGATTGGTTCGACTGAGTAATTAGGATGCGTGGCTGCTGGTGGTTCTGTCAGTGAGGCGGCAATTTGAAGCACCAGATTGAAGTGGTGATTTGCAATGATGGGCAATGCCGCTGATGGAAGTCATGAATAGATGCAGGGGGAAGTTGATTATGGTTATTGAGTTGGATGGTGCTAGAGTGGCAGGGCTTGCCTGAATGAGATTTGTGACAAGATAAGGTGCAGGAATTGAACAATGGATTGATGCTATGTGCAAGGGGAGTGGCCTGAGATGGATTTGAGCTCAATGCTGTTGGTTGAGCTGGCCTTAGATTATGGTTGCTGGCTGAGATGAATAGCTGAGGTGCATAGGCAATGGGGATGGTGGAACTGAAGTGATAAGTTGCAAGTCAATGAATTGTATGAATTGCGATGGCAGATTGGGTTTCTTTGTGATAGAGAAGAACTAGAAGATGGGTTCGATTTTGAGGAATTGGTTTGTGTGTCGAACATGGAAGCGGCTTGTGCGAGAGATGTGTGCTACAAGCACGGGCACAGTGCAAGAGCAAGGATTGTCTTTGATGGTGCTTCTTGGCATGATGGTAGATGGTTAGGTATGTGGGCTGCAATGGTGATGTTTTGATCTTGAGAAACACAGAGTGTGTTGAGCTGCGGTGGTCAAGCTTAAGAAGAGAATGGTGGTGCTTTATTCTTTGTTTTTGGTGGAGTCGAGGATGAGTATGGAGTTGTCTCGGTTGCGGGGATTCAAAGGATACAGTGTAGGCACGATGCAATGACAGAGCGATAAGGGTGATCTTGGAGTATGGAAATGGAGATTATTGGTGGACTGATGTGGATTTTTCAAATGAATTGAACTGATGGTTTTGGTAATCCTGCAATGGTTGTGCGGGGAAGTGCACTGGCTGGATGGCGAGAGAATGCAAGAAGAAGCAATGATTTGGAGTTATACAAAGGTGCGTCTGCAGGGTTGTGAGGCAGATGAAATGGCTGAGAAGGTTGGAACTTGAACTGTGAGGCTAAGCTAGTACTGGAGGTGTTTGCCGAGGATCTCGGTGAATGTGGAGGCTACAAATGCGGAGTGAATGTACAAGAATCTGGAGGATTTCTTTGGTGGCACTTGCGGGTACAACTCGGGAGCTGGTTCCTCGAAGTTGCGGCTCGAGAGGGTAGTAGTTGCGGCTCGGCTCGATAGAAAGCCCGGTGGTGTCGGGTGGTGTTATGGCTCGGACGGGGTGAGAGGAAGATTGAGAAGATGTGTTGCCGAGGAATGCAGTGATGGAAGCATGCCAAAGAGTAAGTGAGAAGGCTGCAGAATGGATGTCTTTGTGCAATAAGGAGGTGAAAAGCGAGAATGTGCAAAATGTTGGTCCTGGTGGTATTGATAGAAGTGCGGCTTGGCAATGAGTGAGGCGGGGAGAGAACTTTGATGTTGAAATGGCAAAGAATGTGCAGTGGTGATGCTAAGATTGGAAGTTATGCACCGAGGTTGCGGGGCCATCATGGCTGTCTTGAGGTAGTGAAGCACCGAGATTGTGCTACAACAAGTTTGGCACATGCAACATGGCCTAGGCCTAAACCAAGTCGAGACCACGACCCAATGCAAATCGACCCCCTGACGACCACGACTCATTCGACTGGTTGAGTCTTGACCCGATCCAACCCGATTGACCCGTTCGACTTCGGCCGTTCGACCCGTTGACCCGTGGCCGGTTTGACTTGGCGGTCACTGAGCTACTTTTCGGCGACGATTCCGGTGGGATTCCGGCCACAATCCCAGTTTTCCGGCGAGCGTTTTTGGGACAAAATTTCTACACGGGTTTCTCTCCATGGTGGGCCGGGTGAATTTCCAACTAATGGACTTTGAAGACAAAACCTAGTTTTGGAAGGAGAAAAGACTACAAAAGGGAGGACTTCTACAATCTTTGAGGAACCACGTTTTATTATCTCTTCTAATTTATTCTAGGGTTTAGAACCATGAAGTTTCTTCTTTTTCTTCTTGTGATGAACTCCTTGAATATGAGTACCTAAGTTTATTATTGGTTATGGAATAGTTGGATTTCACAAAGCATGATTCTTTGATTCAATATATTAGTTTTGTCTCATATTTATCGTTTGCAATTCTCTGAAAATATTGTTTTATGATTGATTGATTGTTTTGTCAAGTTGCAAATTGGTAGAACTTCTAATCACATCTATTGCTAGTTTAGGGTTTATTATACGCAAAAGTGATATTCCTTGAATACAAGTAGCATAATATGATTATAGTTTGTAGTGATATATTCTTATGATCATATGTGAATCGTAACCTTTGTTAAATTGAATTAGTGCGCTTTCCACGTTCAATTGCTTTGATTGGCCTGATTTCATAGAACTTAACGCATCTAGGGAATTAAACTTGATTAGTGCTTTTACACGTTAGGTTGTTCCTTTAGGTAGAATTCATATTCGCATCTTTTAATGTGTTTGTTGATGACATGAGGAGATTTGCGGGATATTCTTGCGATCAAGGTATTCTAGGGTCTTTGATAAAAGTTGAGATTAAATATCAATTCTAGTTATTGTGAAAAGCATGTTAGTGAATGAAAACGAAATCCTTAACCAATATCTCTTCTATCTTATTTGTTTGCTTATTTCTTTATTTGCTTTTATTTTATTTCATAAAATCACAAAACTACCGGTGTTATTTATAAGGAACCATAATAATTTGACAACCTAGACCTCTCTGTGGGATCGATCCTTTCTTGCCCTTGCTATATTTATATTTTGAGTAGTAAGAAAGTGTAATTATATTTGTGTCGCTTACGACAGCGATCAAATTTTGGCGCCGTTCTTGAGGGAGGCAACGGTTGTCAATTGTTTTTGGTTTCTTATTTTTGTATTTAGTTTTTGTTTTATTTTTGTTTTTATTTTTCTTATTTTCTGGGTTCTAACTTGGTTTGAGAATCTTATTTCAGGTGCTTGTTTCTCATGGAAGGAGCATATTGGAGCAATGGATATGATTTTCAACCTCCTCAACACTATGAAAATTACCCACCATCTATGGGATGCAATCAAAACCAATTTATTGGCTATGATGCATATCCTAGAGAACCTTATGGTGATTTTCATACATACCAACAACAACCTTGTAGTGGGTATGTAAGTCAAGCACCTAGGTGGGATAATTCCACATCTAATTGGCTTTATTCGAGTTGTATGCAGATTATGAATGGGTTACAAAACATGCAACAACGGCTAGACCAACTTGACCGTGATAGAGAGAACGTCGCACAAACCAATTTTTGGAATATTTCTTCTTACCCGACTCCAGATCGTAGTTATGATCATTCACCCATTCAAAGGGAAGAGTCATGGGAAAGAGAACATATTGTAGTCAATGGTGGTAAGCGTGTGAACGTCAAGAAACTTGCGCAGAAATTATACAAGTTGGAAGATGATGGAGCCTCGGAAGAGCTAGTCGATGAAATTAGTAGGACCATTCATATGGAACTTAAACGACGTCGTGATAAGGGTTGGGAAACCGACGACGATTCTTATTATGGTGAGTCCGAAGATGAAGACGAAGATGAATGTGTTAAAAAGGACCGACCTTTGGAGATATTTGATGACATTAGTGTAGTTGACTCAACTATTGATCTTTATAATGATCAACAACCTATTCAAAAGGTAATTGAGTATGATGAAACTAGTGTGTTACACAACTTCCTTGCAACAAGGTGTGAGTCTAATAAAGAGGAGTATGTTGAGAATGAAACCGGTTTGACCAATATTGTGGAAGACCCAATTGAACTTGTGCATGATTGTAATGATAATGTTTATGTCGAGACTTTGGTTAAGGCAGAAACGGACGAAGAATGGTTGCAAGGTTTAATAGAGGACCATGATATAAAAGAGGTGAATAATTCACTTGAGTTTTTCAAAGATGAAGAGGATTCCGTAATACAAGAGATTGTGCAAGGTTTATCTAACCCTTTGCCTATTGTTTCTTCTCCTTTACCTCTTATTGGTTTGAATGTATGTGCTTGAGAATATTGTTGAATGACTTTGTTTCTCGTTTTCCGCCATTAGAGACACTTGATTCTCATACTATGCAGGTTATGGAACCCGAAACCGTGGAAGTACCCGACTCCTATATTCTTTATACACTTCCATGTGTGGACAAGAATAAGTGTGGGGGAAACTTTTATCGGTTCATAGCTTCACTTTTGCTTTATATTACTAATATTTGTGTGAAGCTAGTGTTTGCAAAACAGGTTCTATGGACGGATCCCCAACTTTTCCGATTATTGGTGTATGGGGAATGAATCTTACAAGAAGCTAAGTCGGGCCGTCGACTTTAAAACAAGCGCTTAGTGGGAGGCAACCCACCGGTTTTGTATTTCTTATCCTTTTGCTTTTTATTTTTGTTTCGTTTATTTATTTTTTTACTGTTTTTATATCATATTTGCATCCCTATGTTTAATTTCATTGAGTCCGTAATCTATCTTAGAAGAGAATTATGACGAATACCTTTTCGTCAGAAAATTTCAGACTGCGCGTAGTTCAGTCCAGAGACCATAACTGTCAGACCGTTTATCAAAACACTGTGAAATTTTGACACTGTGTAGAAAACACGTAGGCGAACAACTTTTGTGAAATGGAGTTTTTCCAAATTCCTTACCAATTTGCACAGTTTTTGCGTTTTATCTGCTGTTACGTCAGAATTCAGAACTTTCGGTTTTACACATTGAGGACAATGTGCAGTTTAAGTGTGGGGGAGCATTTATATGTTTGTATAGTTTGTTTTTGACACCATTAGTGGATGGAACCATTTTGAATGCAGGAGTTGAGGAACCAATTAACTAAAAGAGAAGAATATAGCTCATGAATCACAAATTAACATGATAGTTGTTACCATATCTCGGAATATCACCATATCGCATTCTATTTTTATTTTTCCATATTTATCTATTATTCTCTAAGTGCTTTGGTGGGTCACTAAAAATCGACGTGTTATTACTGCTAGGATGAAATAGAGTGGTTGAGTTACATAAAAAACAAAAAAAAAAAAAAAAAAAAAAAAAAAAAAAAAGAAAAAAAAAAAAGACCGATCAATTAGACCAAAACGGAATAAAAAGACACTTGGGAATAGCAGTATGTGTGAAACGTAGTCCCTGTCTCCGTCGCCTAAACAAGCGTGGAATGCAGGATCCAAGGCAACTATCATGTACTTGCTGACAAGAAGCATGCGCTTGGATCCAAAAGATCTAATCATGCCGTCTAAAAAAAAAAAAAAAAAGATAAATTGGATCCGGTTTGATCCAATCATATTAAAAAAAAAAAAAAATATTATTGTGTTGAATAAAGTTACTTTTGGTTCCCTTGTATATGCCAATTGATTTGATGTAGCATTCGGCACTAAGTAGCTCAATCCAATAGGATTAGGTTCATCTTAGCAAATGACCTTGAGACAGGATATGGGAAACATCGAACACTTGTGAATATTCGCCAACATCTACATCTTTATCCATTTTCTTAATCTTTTCATTGTGATTGTGGTTTGTTAGTTTCCGAGTATTGTGGCTTGTTCGACTATTTAATTAGAGTTTATTTACTAATAATTGAATTGAATTTGCAAGGTACCTCCTCCTGTAGTCATTTTGGATTCGTTCATTGATATGTCACAAATAGACGGAGTTTGAAATATAGGTTTTGTGGGTATATCTCTAGTAAACCCTCACGAGACTATAACTCGTCCACTAGGGACACCTAGGGGTTTAAAGGCTTGTTATTTATGCTAAAAGTGACCGTAGCCTCGACGACACGGAGTTGTTGTATTTTTGCTTTTTATTTTTGTTTTGTTTGATTTGCTCGAGGACTAGCAAAGTCTAAGTGTGGGGGAATTTGATAGGTGTAGAATACACCGTATTTAATATCTAGTATTTATGCTTTCTTTGCGAGTTTTCTTGTAAATTATGTATCTTATGTGTGCTTTTGAGTTTATTAGGTGCAATGGAGTCATTTGGAGCAAAAAGACCCAGTGGAACTCGTTCAAATAAAAGATTTCTTCTCATCATCTCGAAGAGCACGAAAAGACAAAGCCAATGGCGAAAGAACGGAGTCATTCTGAGTTCGTATGAAGAAGTTATGGGCAAAACAAGAACTCATAAGCAATAAGGGCAAGAGTGTCATTTCACAGGCATGTGCTATCTGGAGCCCAGTCACGGTTAAGGGGTAGTCATTCTGTTAAGGGACAACTCTATCTAGAGGAGCACTAAACACAGTAGAGCTAAGGTTAAGGGGTGGTCATTCAGGGTGCCCCTTATCACTTATCGAGGGGTGCATATATCCACGATTATTCCTACACCTAAACCTAAATCGAGAGAAGTGTTTCTCAATCACATTTTTTCACCAAATGAATGAGAGAAAGTAGCCATTGCCGCTTGTTGGTTACGAGAGATCGAATTGAGATTTGAGATGGCGGTGATGAATTAAAGGAGATCTTTGCTGCTGTTATTATCAATTGAAGCATCGGGAAGATGGATTCAACTCGGATTCGAGTTTGGAGTGATTTTGGGGTGAAATTAATATCGAATCGAATTTTGGGTTCAGTGAAGAACAACTTAGGGCGATGAAATGGAGATGGTATGCAGCCAGGAACGGAATTGGATCTCAGATTGGTTCGACTGAGTAATTAGGATGCGTGGCTGCTGGTGGTTCTGTCAGTGAGGCGGCAATTTGAAGCACCAGATTGAAGTGGTGATTTGCAATGATGGGCAATGCCGCTGATGGAAGTCATGAATAGATGCAGGGGGAAGTTGATTATGGTTATTGAGTTGGATGGTGCTAGAGTGGCAGGGCTTGCCTGAATGAGATTTGTGACAAGATAAGGTGCAGGAATTGAACAATGGATTGATGCTATGTGCAAGGGGTGGCTGAAATGGATTTGAGCTCAATCTTTGTTGGTTGAGCCGGCCTTAGATTATGGTTCTTCTTGAGATGAATAGCTGAGGTGCATAGGCAATGGGGATGGTGGAACTGAAGTGATAAGTTGCAAGTCAATGAATTGTATGAATTGCAGTAGCAGATTGGGTTTGCTGTGATAGAGAAGAACTAGAAGATGGGTTCGATTTTGAGGAATTGGTTTGTGTGTCGAACATGGAAGCTGGCTTGTGCAGAGATGTGTGCTACAAGCACAGGCCTGGTGCAAGAGCAAGGATTGTGCTGATGGTGCTGCTGGCATGATGGTAGATGGTTAGGTATGTGGCTGCAATGGTGATGTTTTGATGCTGAGAAACACACAGAGCTGTGTTGAGCTGCAGTGGTCAAGCTTAAGAAGAGAATGGTGGTCTTTATTCTTGTTTTGGCTGGAGTCTCGAGGATGAGTATGGAGTTGTCTCGGTTGCGGGGATTCAAAGGATACCGAGTGTAGGCACTGATGCAATGACAGAGCAGTAAGGGTGATACTGGAGTATGGAAATGGAGATTATTGGTGGTACTGATGTGGATTTTTCAAATGAATTGCACTGATGGTTTTGGTAATCCTGCAATGGTTGTGCAGGAAGTGCACTGGGCTGGATGGCAGAGAATGCAAGAAGAAGCAATGATTTGGAGTTATACAAAGGTGCTGATGCCGGGTTGACAGGCAGGTGAAATGGCCTGAGAAGGTTGGAACTTGAACTGTGAGGCTAAGCTAGTACTGGAGGTGTTTGCCAGGATCTCAGGTGAATGTGGAGGCTACAAATGCAGGTGAATGTACAAGAATCTGGAGGATTTGCTGGTGGCACTTGCAGGTACAACTCAGGAGCTGGTTCCTCTGAAGTTGCAGCTCAGGCGCACTTGGTAGTTGCAGCTCAGCTCGATAGAACTGGTGGTGTCAGGTGGTGTTATGGCTCAGACAGGGTGAGAGGAAGATTGAGAAGATGTGTTGCCAGGGAATTGCAGCTGATGGAAGCATGCCAAAGAGTAAGTGAGAAGCTGCAGAATGGATGTGCTGTGCAATAAGGAGGTGAAAAGCAGAATGTGCAAAATGTTGGTCTGGTGGTATTGATAGAAGTGCGGCTTGGCAATGAGCTGAGGCAGGGAGAGAACCTGATGTTGAAATGGCAAAGAATGTGCAGTGGTGATGCTAAGATTGGAAGTTATGCACTGAGGTTGCAGGGCCATCATGGCTGTGCTGAGGTAGTGAAGCACCAGGATTGTGCTACAACAAGTTTGGCCTGTGCAACATGGCCTAGGCCTAAACCAGTCAGACCCTGACCCAATGCAGTCCGATCGTGACAATGACGACCACGACTCATTCTCGACTCAGGCCGAGTCTTGACCCGATCCAACCCAGTTGACCCGTTCTGACTCGGCCGTTCTGACCCGTTGACCCGGTGGCCGGTTTGACTTGGCCGGTCACCCGAGCTAGTTTTCCGGCGACGATTCCGGTGGGATTCCGGCCACAATCCCAGTTTTCCGGCGAGCGTTTTTGGGACAAAATTTCTACACGGGTTTCTCTCCATGGTGGGCCGGGTGAATTTCCAACTAATGGACTTTGAAGACAAAACCTAGTTTTGGAAGGAGAAAAAGACTACAAAAGGGAGGACTTCTACAATCTTTGAGGAACCACGTTTTATTATCTCTTCTAATTTATTCTAGGGTTTAGAACCATGAAGTTTCTTCTTTTTCTTCTTGTGATGAACTCCTTGAATATGAGTACCTAAGTTTATTATTGGTTATGGAATAGTTGGATTTCACAAAGCATGATTCTTTGATTCAATATATTAGTTTTGTCTCATATTTATCGTTTGCAATTCTCTGAAAATATTGTTTTATGATTGATTGATTGTTTTGTCAAGTTGCAAATTGGTAGAACTTCTAATCACATCTATTGCTAGTTTAGGGTTTATTATACGCAAAAAAGTGATATTCCTTGAATACAAGTAGCATAATATGATTATAGTTTGTAGTGATATATTCTTATGATCATATGTGAATCGTAACCTTTGTTAAATTGAATTAGTGCGCTTTCCACGTTCAATTGCTTTGATTGGCCTGATTTCATAGAACTTAACGCATCTAGGGAATTAAACTTGATTAGTGCTTTTACACGTTAGGTTGTTCCTTTAGGTAGAATTCATATTCGCATCTTTTAATGTGTTTGTTGATGACATGAGGAGATTTGCGGGATATTCTTGCGATCAAGGTATTCTAGGGTCTTTGATAAAAGTTGAGATTAAATATCAATTCTAGTTATTGTGAAAAGCATGTTAGTGAATGAAAACGAAATCCTTAACCAATATCTCTTCTATCTTATTTGTTTGCTTATTTCTTTATTTGCTTTATTTTATTTCATAAAATCACAAAACTACCGGTGTTATTTATAAGGAACCATAATAATTTGACAACCTAGACCTCTCTGTGGGATCGATCCTTTCTTGCCCTTGCTATATTTATATTTTGAGTAGTAATAAAGTGTAATTATATTTGTGTCGCTTACGACAGCGATCAGATGCTACAAACCCCTGCTAAGGAACTTCCTCTCTTCACTGATCATATCCAGAATGAAGACTGGTGCTGCCATCTTCCACAACAACGTCGATTCACTGACGAAGCCGGATCACAGTAAATTTATATTGTTCACAAGAATTTGGGCTGATCAGTACACCTTCATCTTGAAAATGCTTAACCCGTCAACTAGTTCGCGAATGTAAAAGGCTCACTGGATGAAGGAGAAAAGATTATATCTATAATCATGGTTCTATCCTTTTCGGTCTTTGGAGCAACTTAAACCATGGTATCAGCATCAACAATAATCTCTAAAGGAACACCATCCATGATCTCAACATCGACAAGGATCTCTGGAGCGTAATCATTCTTGATCTCAGCATCTACAACGGTTTTATAAGCAACATCCCGCTTCATCAACTATCTATTTTCTGAAGTGTTACTCGATGTATCGGACTTCTCCAAGCACTAATGATTCATATCAAGGTGTGTATACATGAAATATGTTGACATTAAGGGTATTTCCAAAGCTTGCATAATGGGCGGGCACAATCCCAAGTCTTCTACAAGATGTTCTCATCACCTCTACAAATGAGATACAACATACTTCAGCCCATGGGTTTACAAAAACGTACCAATGAGTGAGGAATGAGACAATCTTTCCTCAACGAAAGATGTTCGTCTATGTCTCTTCTACAACATACCAAAAGGGCGCATCAATCGTACATACGAGCTAAAAGATATGGCCTCCACACTCAAGTTCACGGAATCTGAAAACTTGCACGGGATTACAAATTACAAATGTGCACGCTTCTTTGGCTGACCTAGACAACTCCAAATTGGGTGATTCTTTTCTCATATGATAAGTCAGTCTCTTTTCTTCAAAAGTTGGGGTAAAGCACCAAATTCCGACGACTTATGAGGTTCCTACAGCTTCCACATCATACAACATGCAAGCAGAAATTCGTGGACGGGATTCATAATCTCTACAGTCGATCGATGTCCGCCAGGTATTTTTCGCTAAGTCCTTCATCAAGGTACCTCCAACTTCGACCACCTAGGTCTTTACATCAATTTTTCTACCCGGGTCCCCTATCTAGGAATTGCCAGAAGAAGGGATAACGAAAAGGAGAGATTTAACGAAATATTGGGGACTGACGGTCCAGTGATCATGACGATCAATTTCACAGTCCATGACTCGTGGCACCAGGCTCTCAAGTACTAATCATTCATAGTAAAAGGAACTACTACCGGGGCATGCGACCATGGTCATTACATCATCCCTCTTGAGAGCAACCTCAGTTATGGTCCCGTGGCCAGGTTTCAGAAGTGATGTTTCTACGACTGACAGAAACAAAATGACACTGCAAGCACCATGCTCATGTATCAATCAAAGGGTCATGATCTCAAATATATCAATGACATTAAAATCCTTCACCAGCCGTTCAAGACACCAGCAAATGGTCCAAAGACACAACATGAGTGTTTTACAGCAAGCTCGTCTGAGATGATTTTACACTGTCCTGTACAAACTGACGAGTTGGGAGAAATTGGTGAAGAATCTAGGGATGGGTCATATACCATTCTCTTCGTATGGATGTCCTATACTACATATCCAAAATTCAAATCAATTGAAGAAACGAGCAAGGAGATGTGGCCAAAACATTGGACAACATACAATCTGAAAAAGTTCTGAAAGTCTCGTGGAAGTTTACTGTTTCGCCTTTTTCAGGCCCTAAACATGCTCAAAACTCAAAAAGATTCGTCTATGAAGCTTGGAAATTTTCTGGGCTTGAATATACATATGCAGATCACGAAAATCCAACTTCGAACGAATATTCTACGGTGTTTTTTCTAAAAGGCTGAAGTCTGAAATTTTCTGGTGATGTATTTCAGCAAAATTACTCGTATACTCACATGGATTCTCATTCATTCATTCACAAATCAGCAATTTCATACTTCTATGAAGAGATTACATGAGATATACTTACTAGGGGAGTCTCTAAATCATTTGAAGGCTCGGCAATGCCGGAATCTCCATTGGCAACACCGCTATCTCCATTCGGTTCGGGAATTCTCCATATTCCCATATCCCAAAGAAGAGCACGCTTCATCAACATGCTGCTTATCTACAATGATTTCTTCCTAGATTCATCAACAACAATTATTATTATTTCATTTAAAGAGATGCCACGATCACTTGCACGAAAAAGATACTTACATCGACTTCTTCATCATTGCTGGATTCATGAAGTGTTTGCCCGGGAACAAGCTAAAGACCGTCAAATGATGGAGCAAAATACTGAAAAGAAATAACAAACCTTGGTCTCGTGATCCTAATTGCACGGGCAAAGTCATTATACAAGGAGCGCTAACAACTCACCAAAGAAACAGCTGGGGACTGCATGTCATTTGCTAACATCCTGTAGTCCTTACTTCTGGGTTCTCCGCTCCCGTAGACTTTCTTCCATTTCCGTGGAGTCTACATTGATCCGGGATCTCACTACACAATCATCCTATGGTAAAGCTAATGAAATAACCAGGAGTACAACTCAGTATGAAGGATCTCTCACCATCACTCGAGGTCCCGAAGTACCATTTCTTAAAGTTGCATCCGTAGAGATGTCATCTCTGAAACACCATCTTTGGAAGTATCATCATGGGAGTCGAGTCATTCTTGCAAAGTGGCTACTTGACACATCGTTCATACAAAGCGCAGGATTCAACAAAACGATGAATCATGAAATAAAGTTGCTCACAACAGCGTCTAAAAAAATGGTAACCATCCAACTCTTACCTATTTACAATTTCACTAGCTGTAGTGATTACAATCTCGAGAATTTGTTCGGTCCTTCAAACCACAGAAAGACAGACAAAATTCGTTATTCAAAACCATAACGTGATTTTCATAAAACTGTGAACAATTCACAAAACTTCCATCATGTGAACAATTCACATTATTTTTCACCGTGTGAGTGACTCCCCACCGAGTGAACACTCATTGTTTTTGTGCATACACTATCAGATCACAAAATCCATAGAAACCGTATTTTATCAAAATTGCTTACTTCTAGCAATTGTTGAAAATCAAAATTTTAATTTCACATAAATTTCCACAGAGTGAACATTCATTGATTTTCGTGCATACCCTCTTAAAATCACGAAATTCACTAAAACATTATTGTTTTCTTTTAACAATTGTTTAAAATCAAAACTTGATATTACAAAATCTTTAAAATCGTGAACAATCCACGTAAAAATTTTACTCTGTGAAACATTCACTGGTTTCTCAAAATTGGAAAGACGTCAATTTTACAATTGTGAAAACTCACATACAGACATTATTTCACCACGTATAATTGTCTACTTTCAGCAGTTGTTCAAAATCAAAACATGATTTTACAAAATATGTAAATATTTAACGTGAAACTCACGTAAATTTGAAAAATATATCTATATATTTTTGCTCCTCGCACGAGCATCCGTCTTTGAAGCGAGTATATTTTTAAAGATTTAAAAGCTCGAAGATAAAAAATTTCATGAAAGCTCATAAAAAAAAATTTATAACTAACAGACGCACGTCTATTAAAAAAAAAAAAAACTTTTCTCTCGTACAAGCATCCACCTTTGAAACGAGAGTTTATTCCACTTTGTGAAATCACACATATTTAAAAAAAAAATTATGTTTTCGTGAAAGCTCATAGACAAAATTCTATATCATTAGACTCAGGTCTTTTGTTTATTCCTTAAACTAACGAACAAACGAGCATCTATTCCTAAAACAAGGATTTCTTTTCATGGGCCCGGACCCGTGAATCCTAAATCGACCAAGGTTCCGTCATCAAATCAGCGGTTCTACACCAATTAATGCTCATCAGATGATGCTCTATCATGCCACTAGGATCTTCGTTCAAGCCGTGGTTCGCTCGCGCAATCGAAAATCCGGTAACATCTTATCTTACGACTAAGTTCAATTACTTATTTCGTTCATAACTGGAAAATCACCATCCAGTGTTGACTGAGGAACATGACTGTCCCTCACTAAGCAGAGGATTTAATATAGATGGTGGATTTTTGACAAGAGCTAAAATCGTAAACCCATAATTATATATGTTCCTGATCCAGCAATCAGATGAGTATCAGGCTCGTGTCTTTTATCGAAAGCGTGAAAGCTCGTGCCACAAGAACCTCTGACTGAGAATAATGTCTCTCTGAGTATGTGTAGATGTGTAGTCTCCCAGCTGAGGCAACGACATATCTCATGAATACTGATCAATTTCAGTGATCACTTTTATATAGAATTGCAAGATTAGACGGCTCCTAGACAACTTGCCTGCTAGTACAGAGCAATAACGTCTTCAAGATGTAACAATGTTTCCCCTGACTATATAAAAGAAATATGACGCTTCAATAAGCTCATATCACTCGACTCCTGAATAATTAATGCTCCTAGACGATCGTACTAGTATAGATCCATCAATTAATTATTCCTAAATCATCAAATTCATCAATTGAATCCCTAGAAAATATTTTATGTTTTCCATAATATTTCGTTACTTCAATTTATGGTTCTTCCCAGCAGAATTCCATGGGTTAGTAATAAATATTCAACACACGGGCATCTAATCTACCTTTGAGTAAGCCCCGACCGAAACGATGCAGATGTACTCGACAATAATGTATTAACAAGCACCTGAATGCACGAATGAGTATTTCAAAATACGACGAGACGATGAACCTATGCAAAATAGGAAAGAAAATAATAAATAATAAAATATTAACCAAGGCGCTGAGGGACTAGGCCCACCGGCCGACCAGTCGTGTCGTGACCAGTCCCACGCCCAATTCTATATTTTATCATATTTTTTATTATTTTCCTTGATCTCATGAAAATCCTTTCATTTGAACAAATATCCTTTGTTTTAAGGAAATTCCCCAGTTTCATGGTGTTTCCTTCGCATCAAGGAAATAATATAAAATTGGGAAAAGTGTCATGGGACCGTGTTTACTAGCCAACCGGCTATGACTTGATCCTGGCCGGTCCCACACTTCATGATTCCTTATTATTTTATTATTATTTCCCTAATCTCATGAAAACTCCTTGATTTCATGATATTTCCTTCAAATCATGAAAAATAATATAAAATTAGGGAAAATCGTGGGACCGGGCCCTAACCGGCCGGTCATGCCCTAGCCGGCCCCACACGCCCTTATTGTATTATTATTATTTTTTATATTTCCTTAATCCCATGGAATTCCTTGATCTCATGATATTTCCTTCAAATCATGAAAATAATACATAAAATTTGGGAAAACTCACAGGACCGGGCCCTAGCCGGCCCACCATGCTCAAGCCGGTCCCACACGCCCTTATTTTTATTTGTTTCCTTGATCTCATGGAAACTCCTTCACTTCAAGTAAACTCCTTGATTTCAACAAAAACTCCTGGGTTTCAACAAACTCCTTGATTTCATGATATTTCCATAAAATCATGAAAATAATATAAAATTAAGAAAAGTACCATGGGACCGTGGTCATTGGCCGGCCGGCCATGCCTTGGACATAGACGGTCCCATGCTTCATAATTCCTTCATTTTTTTATTATTTTCCTTCATCTCATGAAGTTTGGACGACAGCAAAAATCCCTGATTTCTTCATATTTTCTCAAAATGTTGCTCAAACGCACATCAGAAAATATCAAAATTCTCAGAACTGAGATACGAACACTTTAGTGACGTGATCATGTTATCTTGACCAACCAAGGTTGGCTCTTTGGCTTGCAAGGAGCCGGTCCCACGCATTTTCACAATTTGACCTAATTTGCGCAATTGCACGTTTGGAGTTTCATAGAACGATCATTATTCGATCTCTTGACCACCCAGGGCCGGTTTCATGACCCCTTGGTCGGTCCGTCATCTCTTCATAATTAATTAGGTTTTATCACCTAAGGTTCAGATGAGCATTATTTTAATAAATGATTAAACCAGCATTTAATCATCCTTTCACCAACTAGTCTTCAAGAAACTTTGGTATATTTTGCTCACTTGAGCATCTGGGTGTTACATGGTCGACCCATAATCCCATGTAGCTGGTCCTTCCTTCACTCTGTGGTTTATTTTCAATAAATCATCAATTGATCATCAATTGACCAAATTAGGGTTTCTGAGTCCAAGGTTCATAATTCCAGATTCGAACGCTAATAATTTTACGATGATCTCATGATCAGAATTTTATTAATTATGCTCGGTTCAATTACCAATATTTTAAATTAATATTTTGGTCATGCTACCAATAATTCATCAAATGAGCAACATTCGCTCAGATGAGCAATATTTGCTCAAACTAAGGAATATTGGTTCAATTATCAATATTCAACAATTCATCGAATGAGCAATATTTGCTCACGTTAATTATCAACGTTTTATTCATACATTATACCGCTGTCTCAACAGACATGTTCAATTCATGAGTCTCAGAACATTTTCGAATTATGTTCGACTCAACAATATAAGGACTTATCGTCCCATGAAGTCAGCAACTGACTAACTAAATCACGAGACATCAATCGTGTCACATGGGGGATATTAACTAGGGTTTTGGTCTGGCGGTCTACGTCACGTATGTTCATACACACGATGAGAATGTGAGCAAGTCGTGCAATCAGTTGAAGGAGTTAACAAAGTAGTGGATGGAAAATCGACCAAGTCTCCGCACGTTGAGCAACTGGTTTCAACACGATTTCCACTTCTCCACTCTTTGATTCCATCAACTGTCACACTTCATGGGATCATGGTGTTTACAATTCTAGCAATATAAATAAGTTCCTGAATCATGATTGAAACATAAAACAATCTCACGTCAAACTGACAACACGAGATTAACAACTCAACATTTGAGCAATTACTCTCAACAGAGCAAATTCAATCATTCAGAACTTATCTTATTTTTAGAATACACAACACACCTACAATCTTCGATCACCATTGATCTCACACATTTCTCAGCTTCCCTCCTACATATCGACCCATCCTCTCTTATGACCGAATTTACTCTGGAACGGCCATTGTCTTGGTTTAGGATGGAGTACTACAGATTGATCTCTCGAATTTAAAGCACTCCCTTCTTGCAGTGCATCTGTGTGAGGTTTGACAGTTCGCTCGGTTCAAGGAGTCTCCTCCGCACGGTCGTCTCCTCAATTCCGTAAAAACCAGCAACTCGTTTTGCCCCATCTACAACATCGAACTGACTTTCCTGGTGGGGTACACAGGGTGAGTACTAAAACCAATTGGTCTAGACATACGAATGTTAGTTACACCTTTGAGAATTAAATCTAAGGTGTGTTGAAGACAAACAATAAAATTGTCGACATTCAAACTAGATTTCCTCTTTTGTTCACCATGTCCTTTTGAATCACAAAAGAGACACATTTTATGATCACCTGAGTGATTAGACAGAACATTCTTGACACCATCGTTAGGAGATGTCTTCCTTCCATGTGATGTGGATATTCCTTGATTAGAGGAAGACACAACCACATCCTTTTTAACAGGAATAAATTTCGATTTTGCTTCTGAAACTGATTTTTTTTACAGTTAAATCAAAGGCAGTTGGTACGGTGGACTCTTTGGAACATTCTTGAACAGAGAGTTTACTCAAAAGAAGTTCAATATCCAAAGTACCTTCTTTGAGTTTTTCCTCAAGCAGTGTTCGTGAAGAACAGACTGAGGCATTTTCATCTCGAATGACCTTTAGAAGAGAATCACGCTCATTTACATACCAACAAGAACATTGACCTTGTGTTTCAACCGGTTGACATTATCATCCTGGATTCTAACAAGTTTTAGAATCACTGTACTCTCTTTGGCTGCTTCCCTTTCAACTTCAGAGTCAGACTCGTCAGTAAGGTAATCCGAGTAACACTTGTCAATGGAAGTTTGTTTCGTTGGAACACTAGGTTCGTCTATATTCGAGATTAATAATCTTTCTCTTTAATTTAAGATTTCATAAAAACAGAACTTTTATTTCTAGCGATGCGTTTATCAGAGATAACACTTCTGTCCATATTCAGATCGCTACAAACACAGACTTATTAGGTCTTTAAAAGTGTTTGCCGGCTCTGATACCAATTGAAAAAAATGGGGGTCTAACAACCACACCCAATATTTCGTTCATCAATCTGAATAGACAAACTCAAATATACTTTCAAGAGAATCAACTAGACATTCAGACTCAATCTAGAGAAAAGTATATCAAAGAGTTTATATCTCAATTTCTCAATTCTAATATGCAATCAGCAAATAGGAATTCACGAGCCCGATTGAATAAGAGAAATAACTTGAACGGTACCAAAGACCAATGTTCAAGTGTCAATCAATTTATATCAACAACCAAAGGTTGGATAATCTAATTGATTGATATTTACGCACAACCTGTGATATTTCTATTAAATAACAAAATATAATGCGGAAAAAAAATAACACAGGCACCAAAAGTTTTGTTAACGAGGAAACCGCAAATGCAGAAAAACCCCGGGACCTAGTCCAGATTTGAACACCACACTGTATTAAGCCACTACAGATACTAGCCTACTACCAATGAACTTCGGACTGGAATATAGTTGAGCCCTAATCAATCTCACACTGATCAAGGTACAATTGTGCTCCTTACGTCTCTGAACCCCAACAAGATTCTACGCACTTGATTCCCTTAGCTGATCTCACCCACAACCAAGAGTTGCTACGACCCAAAGTCGAAGACTTGATAAAAGGATCTGTCTCACATAGAAAAATCTATTGGAATAGATAAATCTGTCTCCCACCGAAATACCTACGAGTTTTGTTCAGTCTTTTGATAAATCAAGGTGCACAGGAACCAATTGATAAACCGGATTTATATTCCCGAAGAACAGCCTAGTATTATCAATCACCTCACAATAATCTTAATCGTATGGTAGCGAAACAAGATATTGTGGAAACACAAACGATGAGACGAAGATGTTTGTGACTACTTTTAATCTTACCTATCGGAGATAAATCTCAAGCAAGTCTTAGCAAAGATAATACTCATTCACGATAAAATAAGTAAGATCAGAACACGCAACTACGAGAAAATAGTTGGAGTGCAGCTTCCACAATCCCAATGAAGTCTTCAAGTCGTTAACCTACAGGGTTTCTTGAAAAACCTAAGGTTAAAGGAGAATCGACTCTAGTCGCAACTAGTATCACACAAGAGGTGTGTGGATTAGGTTTCCTAGTTGCTAAAGTTCTCCTTTATATAGTTTTCAAATCAGGGTTTCCAGTGTAAGTTACCTTGGTAACAAAGCATTCAATATTCATTGTTAGATGAAAACCTGATTAGATTCAAGCTAATATCTTTCAACCGTTAGATTAAACATAGCTTGTTATATACAAATGAAATGTACCTTCATTAACCGTACCTAAACGTGTACACCATGTTGGCTCAACAATAGTTAACCGAGGTTAGCTATATGAACACTCTCATATCAACCTTATTCATCTTAACCACAACTAGTTCAAATGACTCAAATGAAACTAGTTAAAGAGTTTTTCAATTGCTATATTCTCATAGAAGTATACAAGAACAGAATTGAAGCAAAATCGGTTTGATTCACTCGAATAAATTCATGAACATTATAGCCACGGTTTGCAAAGAATGCATTCCTTATTATATAAATGCATTGGTTCATGATACAACCGATTAGAACTTTAACCACTCAAGTATGCAAACGTGTACGCATACTTAAGTAGCCAGACCAAGATTGGTTCTTGCCGTATACGAACGCGTACGCATACCTCCAATCCCAGCAGAAAATTCCGGACATAAACCTACGCCAGTACGCGTACGGGTACGTATACTTAGGTTCCCGAACTTCTCAAACCAACATGTACGCATACGGGTATGCATAGTTTGTGACTCGCGATAATGTGAGTAGTAATGATATAATATAAGTTTGCTCTTTTGCCTAAAGAAAGAAAAAAACCCAAAAAAAAAACAAGAAAAAATAGGCATAGGAACTTGTGCCTAGATTTTTAAAACTAAAATTTGGTGTAAAATGAATTCTTATAAAAAAATACGAAGCCAAGATTTTATCCATCGAATTAATAGAGGAATGTGCACCCCGGTTAACTAGGGGAGCACATAGTCACGCTCAAAATATGGGTAGCAATAATTTATTTAAAGAAACATTTTTTATGATCAAACATCCTTTTTTGTTCTCTTCTTTGTAATAAGTGCGTAAAATAAAAATAAAAAATGTTTGTGAGTGTGAGTGTGAGTATGAGTAAACAAAACCCACTGAACTAGTGAACTCCTCCACATTCTAGAGAAGAATGAGAAGAAACGACAAATTATTTTCTTTTTTAAGTCTTTCTTATTCTTCATCTCTCTCATTCTCTTTCAAACCCAAAAAATCCTTCCAAACAACGTCTTTTGTAACCCTAAGCACAAACAATCTCGATTTCAGCAGTTTTTGTTTACTCCTAAATGAAATATCTTACTATAAGCTAATTGGAATAACCTTCTTTCTTCTTCGGGATTTTGGAAAAAGATCATGGCGAATAATTAAGGAGACGGAACAACAAATGAAGATTATTTTGAACAAATCTTAGTAAATTCATCTTTTTATTTGAACCAAACAAGCTCTGAAAGGGGCTAGATCAATGGCTATGCAGTTAAGTTCTAGTGGTGGTGGTGAAGGTTCATTAGGTCATCATCTAGTATCAACTGAAAATGGACTAGGTTTTCAAGAATTAGGGTTCAGGTTAGAACAACAAAGACAACAACAACAAGGGATTAAAATTCCCTGATGAAACCCCGCTAGGGGTTAAGATTGGAACAACAGATGCCAACAACATCAAATGGTTTTGATAGGTTTGGTCATCAAATTTCATCTCGTTGCGTAAATACATAATAGTTATCTTATATATCATTATCATCATTTTGTCGTGTCATCGTCATCGTCATATGATGCGTGTCGTAAGTGCAACAAATTATTCAAGATATTTCCCACTAATTAATTACTAATACAACGGTGGTAAGGATCATTCCCACGGAGAGCTGTGTAATTGATATGTTATTTGGTCCTGCAAAAAAAAAAGTAAGTAACCAAGGGGATTGAATTTATCAACTAAAAGAATAATAAACAATAATATGAAAATATGATTAGGAATCATTCGCCATTACCAAACGTTGACTCTCATAGATTACTCGTTTACCTTTCGTAAGAATCAATTATCACCAACCGTAGAATAGCGGCTAGCTCAGTGTTATCCCCAAAAATCCTTTTACCACGGATACAGAAGCTCTCCAATTTCAGATTCTATCCAACCGAACCACCAAGTAGTAGCTCACTCAAGGTGCAATCAAATCAAACGCTTTAGGCTTTGTGAATTAGGTTGATCCCAGTAGTTAAACTCTTAGCTCAAGGTTCACTTGCTGATGTTGTCTTCACTCGCAATTGCTCCACAAAATCCCTCTGCAAAATCTCAAGATTTCTATTTGTATAGCGAGTTATTTGACTATTACACTTATCACCTGAAAAGACGAGGGTACCCAAATCCACCGCAATCTTTTATTTATCAACCTATAAGTCCTCTACCGAATGTGATCGTCTATGGACAGAGTCGAGACAATACGACAATTCGGTTCACACTTTGTGTGATTATGTATGGATACGAGATCGAGATAATACAACAATAAGATAACTTGTGTGGTTGACTATGGATACAAGATCGAGACAATACTACAACAAAGTGTGTTACTTGATAATAGGTTCGGTATAACCAAACTTTATAGGATCACTATCAAGTAATGCGGAGTTAGCGTATACGTGTATTTTATTTTATTATAATAAATAATTATAATGCGAAAATTAAAGTAAAAGACACAACAAGATTTTGTTAACGAGGAAACATCAAATGCAGAAAAACCCCGGGACCTAGTCCAGTTTTGAATACTCTCATAATTAAGCCGCTATACAAAATCTAATACCAACTTCGTATAGTTGAGACCAAGTAGACTACCCCTAGCTACTTAGTTCCCTAAGTATCCATGCGCCTCCGACTTCTAGAGTGACGCACATGAATAGCAATTCCTTCAGATCGTATTCCAAACAGCAAAGGAAGAATCTTTTTGGTAACCACTCTAATCAATCTTGATAAAGATTTAGATGAGTCGTTGACAAAGTCTCTTCCGTTTAATCTAATAAACTCATTTTTCTGGTTAAATCAATCTAACTTTAACTACCAAAATAGTCAAGTATAGATTCACACTCAATCAATATAGATCTCAAAGATATATATATAGAGGGATATATATAGAGGATATCGATCTCACACAACTAATTGTTAGAGCACTACTGTAGAACTCGCAAGCGTTGCTATCTCAAGCTTGTTTTTCAAGTTTAGTTGATCAAAACTATATACTTGATTTCTAGTCTACTTATAGCTATGTCTCGGATTAGGATAGAATGTGTAGTTGAGCTTTATACTTCATGGCGTTCACGATTGAAGACGAAGATCTACTAAGGAGCTTGGAGGAACTTCATCAACAAAAGGTATGTGGAGACTAAAACTTATCTATCACTCAGAAGTTTATTCTATTATATCTTCTAATAACACTAAGTCGTATAGCTATATAGACTTCTACATTATACACATTTGATATTTCGACCTGAGTTTATCTCGCTTATCTATTTCTCGAAATATGTGTTGGAAGCTTTTTACTTTAGCTATGTTCATCATATTCTTGACGAGTTTAGTTGGAAACAATTTATTTTTTGGAAACTAAATATTAAGTCAAAAGATGATCATGTTAAAGTTACCTTGAACATCTTACATGATTTGTGTGAGACAGTCATTTGATGTTAGCATGGGAAGTTTCATATTGATCATTCGATCACTTGAAAATTACTTGAAGCTAACGGTATATGTGAGATTACCATTGTCGTCTTCCATGGATGTTTCAATGATTTAAATGAGAGTTTAGAACAATTACCCATGTGAGGATGCAACACGGTATGCATACCTAGTATGCGAACTGTTTTGTAATAATTCAGGTCCGGAACTATTATTTGCGTACCTAGTATGCGAGCGGATTTAGCTGAGAAGGTCCAGAACTATTGTTTGCGTACCTAGTATGCGAACAGGTTTACCTGAGTTGGGTCCGGGACGGTTGTTCGCGAACCGGGTTTGCGAACGGCTTGACTAGGCCAAGGTCCGGAGCTGTTGTTCGCGTACCTAGTTTGCGAACTCAGTGGTTAAATTCTAAAATCGGTAATGTATGATTCTCATACTCATGAACTAAAACAATTATAATTTAAGGAATGCAAATTAACTTTGCAAACCGTGGCTTAATGTTCATGAATTGATTCTTGTATGAGTACTTTGTACGATTACGAATCAATCGTATTTTGTTTCAATTTGTTCATATATATTTCTATGAGATAGTGAACAATTGAACAACTCTATTTGAAACACAATTAAATTCATTTGATTATCTTTCATGATTGATTGATTATCATATTTGATCTAGAAGTGTTAGATGAATATTGATAGACACATTTTTGTGTCTAATTTGATCTCAATACTATATATTGTTGGCACTCGATTTTGTATTAATTTTGGTGTTTTATGTGTTTGTAGGTATTTTTGGGCAATAAACATTTTTGGAAAAATCGGCTCGAAAAGTTGTCTAAAGCACCCGGAGGATACGTGTTATTCGGACTCTCAATATAGGATAAGGGGCACCTCAATTACTAAGGGGCACCCACAGGATATTCGCACCCAAGCAGTTGGATAAGGGGCAACCTCATCACCTTCATTTGAAAATAATTTTGGCGGGAAAAAAAGAGTTCTTCCCTGGCAGTTTAGAGTTCGAGAATTCAAGGTGTTTTAATGAGACTCAATCGCTGAAACTTATTGCATGGACTTGTTTGAGCGTAACAGGCGTGGTGTGGTCGATTTCTTCAGCTAAAATTGGCTAGTTACTCGGTTAGAAGAAAACAGAGCAAGTCACGTTTAAAAGAGATATTCACGGGATTTTTTTTGGTTTGCTTGTGGCCTCAGGCAGTTTGGCTCCAACTGAACTATGCAGAATACGTGTTTCAACATTTCAGGAGCGTGTTCGTATCATTTCAACACGAGAAACAGATAAAAATGGTAATTATTCCCGTAACATGCATGAAAAATAAAAGAGAATATCAAGGAGTTATTACAAGGATTTTGGGGGTCCTGAGAGTATAAAATGGTGTTACGGAACTCAAAGAGGGGCTACGGAGAGTTTGGGAGGTTTTGGAGCACAACAGAGTGAAGATTGATCGAGTGGCAAAATTGTTTTCTGCTGTTGTTACACCAAGAACACGAAGAACAGACGGCCAAAGACCGTCGTTCTTCAACGATGTCGAGAGAAGCAGTGAGGTCATATCTTTGCGGAGTTTGTGACGCATTTTTATTATCGTTCTTT